>CM052811.1:67642860-67673497 GCA_028533885.1 Nasua narica
TTCAAGTATACACAACTAAAAATAGATATATGAAAGATTGAAATTAAAAGACTGAAAAAAGATTTACCATGAAAGCATTAACCAAAAGAAAACCAATGTTGCCTTATTAGTATTGAATATAATAGGTTTTAAGGCTGAATGTATTACTAGATATAAAAGCTGATCATCGTATCATGATAGAAGGTTTAGTTCACCAGGAGGATAAACTTTTGAATTTGCATCCACCTAATAACATATCCTCAAAATATACAAAGTTAACTTTGAGAGAACTAGAAAAAGAAGCAGATAATCCGTGTCACAATGAACAATCATAGCACCTCTCTATAATTGATGGAATAGGCAGACTCAAAAATCAATAAGATTTAAAGTCTCAGTTAACAGTGGACCTCATAAAATACTACACTATACAACTAAATAATTCATTTCTTTATAGTGACTATATCTCAGGCTCTACACTAAATTTTCAACAAATTTCAGAGGGTTGGAATGATGTTTCTGCCCGTAGTACAGTTACTCTAGAAATGAATAATAAAACAATAACTAGAACAAACCCATATATTTGAAAATTACTGTATACATTTTCAAGTAACATATAGGTCAAAGAAGAAATTATACACAGAAAATAAACTATAAATCCAATGAAATATTTTGGTTTTACTACTTGACATGTTGATGAGGAGGATATTTACAGTCAATTTGAACTCCTATAATCATTTCTATGAAAGTTTTATGTTTACTTAAACTTCTCACTTGGCACTGTTTTTTCATTTAAGTCCCAACTTGAAGGGCTTGAAGAGCAAGCTTGACATGTTTGAACTTGGAGAAGAGTCTCAGAAACAATCAGGGTACAGTTGAGTTAATGGAGCAACTAGATATTTTAAAATGGCTTAATATTTCTTTTACTGTCTGTTTCCATGGCATTTAAGCAAGAGGTTAGCACATACTTTTAATGATAATAGGTGTTCTTTAACTGGCTTATGTGCAGAAGGCCAAACTACTGTGGGACATATGAACTCTTTAATACTCAGATTATGAGTTGTAATCTATGGATTAATATATGTACTATATATTGGCTTCATCAGTGCTGTTTTCATAAGTGTGTATGAGCATTTTCTTTGCAAACCTGCATGTAGTTAGATCATTTCATTAGGTCTTAACTTTGTAACCCAGGAATTTTTTTGACCTTTAAAAAAAAAAGAAAACTTATATTGTTCAGCCTAGTGCTGCAGAAAGATGACTTTTAAAACTAGATAAACCTTTTTAGTAATGATCTTATTGAGAAGCAAAGCCAGTAATCGAAAGTACATTTGTGAATAAATTAATTATTCTTTGGGAATGTAAACTTACAAAGTTCTGATACTTTGATAAATAAGTTTGTGGTGTTACTTTGTAGTAAAATATATTTATGTTCTAGTACTAAATTCCTTAGTTTGAGACCATTCTCAAACCCATAATGTCTTGTGATGCTCAAGAGATAATTGTTTATCTGCACTGTATCATAATTTCTAATTGTAAGGTGTAATAATTTGCCATAATAATTTGAGTAAAAATGCTAAAACTATTTCTGCACCACCACCACAAGATGCCATTGGAGTGGAAACTCTTTAGTGTTTACCTATTTAACTCTTAGCTGTATTTTAGCTGCCTTTGGAAGAACAGGTTTTAAAATAGCAGGGCTTTTTTCTTTTCTTTCTTTTCTTTCCCATACTTCTTCTTTTTTTTATTTTTATTTTTATTTATTTATTTGACAGAGAGGAGAGAGATCACAAGTAGGCAGAGAGAGAGGGAAGCAGGCTCTCTGCTGAGCAGAGAGCCAGATGCGGGACTTGATCCCAGGACCCTGAGATCATGACCTGAGCTGAAGGCAGAGGCTTTAACCCACTGAGCCACCCAGGCGCCCCTCTTTCTGTACTTCTTATAGTAAAACTCCAGAAGTAAGCAAAACAAAAGGTTTATCTAATTGAGTAATTAGTGTTAGTAACAGAGTTCATTTTTTAATAGAAAAACAATTTATTCTTTCATGTACTCAGAATAACTTGAATTATTAAGTAGAGGTCTTCATTTAGCCTGACTTTCATGAGTTAAATACGTTGGTAATTTGTACTTCAGATTTACGCAATGTAAAGAAGTTTGTTCTATTACATATTGTTGCCCTTATATATATTTCTTTAGAACTTGTTAATATCTTTATTTTACTTAACAAAACTGTACCTTGTATAGCAATTATACAAATAAGTTATTCTTGGAGCAGCTCATAATATCCCTACAAATTTAAAATTGACTAAAAATATTTTTTTAATATTTTTAATATAGAAATTATTTTACTTGGGGCGCCTGGGTGGCTCAATTGGTTGGGCATCTGCCTTCGGCTCGGGTTGTGATCTCGGGGTCCTGGGATTGAAGCCAACATCAGGCTCTCTGCTCAGCAGGGAGCCTGCTTTCCTCTCTCTCTGCCTGCCTCTCTGCCTGCTTGTGATCTCTCTCTCTCTGTCAAATAAATAAAATATTAAAAAAAAAGAAAAAAAAAGAAATTATTTTGCTCACTGCTTTTTTCCCCAGGAAAAAAGTATGTTTCCTATAGAGTGCCTTTAACATTTTTAGAAAGAAAAATTATTCAAAATATTTACTTAATACGAATGAACACACCATGCCCAAAATATAACCAATTCTATGTTAATAATATTTGAATGATGAGGCTTTAGAGTATACGTAACCAAAGATAATACACATATGTTTCTTCATTTTGAAAATACTAACTCAGACACAAGTGCCTGGGTGGTGCAGTCAGTTGGGTATCTGACTCTTGGTTTTGGCTGGGGTGTGGTCTTGGAGTTGTGGAATCTAGCCACACATCAGCCTCCACACTTGTCTTGGAGTCTGCTTGGGGTTCTCTTTCCCTCAGCCACCTACACTCTTTCCCTCTTTCTTGCTCTTTCTCAAATTAAAAAAATAAATAAACAAACAAATAAATAAATAAATATTTTAAAAAAGAAAATACTAACTCAGACACATGTGCATTTTATAATTTTCATGGGTGCCATCATAACTTTGATAAGCATTGGCATTAAAAGGCATTCATGGATGGCTATAATCAAAACACAAGAAACAAGTGTTGGTGAGGATGTGGAGAAAAAGCAACCCTCTTGCATGGTTGGCAGGAATGCAAACTGGTGCAACTATTGTGGAAAACAGTAGAAAGGTTTTTCAAAAAGTTAAAAATAGAACTACTCTATGATCCCATTACTGATTATTTACCCCCAAAATACAAAAACACTAATTCAAAGGGATACATGCACCTCTATGTTTATAGCAGCATTATTTACTGTAGCTAAAGTATGGAAGCAGTCCAAGTGTCCATTGATAGATGAATGGATAAAGAAGAGGTCACACACACACACACGAATATTATTCAGCTGTAAAAAATGAATGTGATTTTGGGGCACGTGGGTGGCTCAGTCAGTCAAGCATTCGCCTCTTGATTTCGACTCATGTCATGATCTCAGGGTTGTGAGATTGAGCCCTGCGCTGGACTCTGCACTGGGCATGGAACCTGCGTAATATTCTCTCTTTCCCTTTCCTTTTGTTCTTCCCCCCTCCCTAAAAAATCAAAAACAGAAAGAATGGAATCTTGCCATTAGCAATGACATGGATAGAGCTAGAGAGTATAATGCTAAGCGAAGTAAATCAGTCAGAGACATACCATATGATTTCATTCATATGTGGAATTTAAAAAACAGAACAAATGAGCAAAAAGAGAGAGTCACGGAGAGGGAGAGAGAGAGAGAGAGACAAATCAAGAAACATTTTTAACCGTAGAGAACAAACCGATGATTACCAGAGGGGAGGTGGGTGGGAGAATGGGTGAAATAAGTGATGGGGATTAAGAAGTGCACTTGTGATGAGCACTGGGTGTCGTATGGAAGTGTGAATCTCTATATTGTACACCTGAAACTAATATAACACTGTATGTTAAATATACTGGAATTAAAATTTAAAAACTGAAAAATAGAAAGACATTCCTGGAAATTTCTAAAGATATTTTTCAATGGAAGTACCATCATTATATGACTCTGAAGTCAAACTTTTATTTACTCTGAAGGAGGCACTAAAAGTAGTCTTAGCCTAATTCATAGCTTTCTGACACCTCAAAAAGAAGGAAAAACTAACTGAATAGCATATGGCTCGCTAAATGCTTTTTAAAATATTGAGTATGTGTAGGATGTAGTTTAAAATAAAATTTGCTTTGAGTACTATGATAAAATTCTCTTTATTATAAAAAACTTTTATACATTATACATACATATATACATTTATACATAGATACATTAGTATGTATAAATATTTTCATTATAAGAAATACTTTCATGTGTGTACGTTTGTATGTTTTTAAAGGGTATGAGTTGCTAAAGTACTTTAAAATAGAATCTGAAAACTTCTTAGGTAATCTCTTTTGACACCATTAGAGATACTAGTCATGTGGAATGCTATAGGAAGCAGTTCAGCAATACTCCTTGCCACTCTTAATGTCTGAATATGAAGTAAAAATAAATAATTTCTCCTACCAAAATGAGATACTTATCTTAAAAATTGCCAAGACAATAAGTAGTGTATTTCCAGTAAGTATTTGTTAATGGTAATGATAATTGATTTTCCTTAAATGAGAAATAAACCAACTCAAAACTGGGTGAAATAGAAAAAAATGGATAATTATATTTCTTTTCCTAAGAAAGAAGTGTTCTATGGGAATGGCTTTCAAAGTTTGTGATTGGGGTAGTTGGGAGAAGGAAGTGTCCACTTAAATAGGAAATCTCTAGGGACATCTGGGGACATCCTGTCCTCATGTGCTTTTCATACATTCATTATGTAGCCCTCACTCTATGTAAGGTGCTCAGTTGTCAACTAGGAGGAAAACCATCACTAAGAGAAAGTCTTTGTCTTCTACAACTTCACAACTTACCGAATATGGCAGGCACATAAAAAGTATGATATAGTATACTTAGGGCTTTAATAGAGATATGATAGAATACTATAGGAACATTAATGAGAGTGTTATGTGTATATATATATATATATATATATATATATATATATATACACCTCACTGTCTCTTCTCCAGATACTCCTCATTAGAGGTTAGGAGCTGAAAAATGTGTAAATGTGTGTGTGTGTGTGTGTGTGTGTGTGTAGCATAGTGTAGTGGTGGTGAGTTGGACGGCAGAGATCACAACTGATCTGAGTGGTTAAAGGACAATAGAGTTCACTAAATGAGCAAAGAAAGGAGAAGGGCATTTCAAAAGAAACAAATGGGCAAAAGCATTGAAGTATGAAAGTGCTTGGTTCAAGAAACCATGAGCACTACTGATGTGATTGTAAGTGGAATAGGTGAGTAGGGTATCTGGACATAAAAATGGGATCAGAGGGTGGCTCTGTCAGTTTAGCGGCCAACTCTTGGTTTGGGCTCAGGTCATGATGTCATGGTCATGAGATCGAGCCCTGCCTTGGGCTCTGTGCTCAGTGCGGAGTCTGCTTCAGATTCTCTCTCCCTCTTCTTCTCCCTCCAGCTCCTGCACTCTCTATCTCTCTCTCTCTCTCAAACAAACAAATAAATAAATAATATTTTTGAGGCATGATTGGTAGAAGTGTGGACTTTATTGTATAGACATTAGGATATTAGTAACAGTCTCTTAAAACCAGGTACTCTAAAGTCAAGCTTTTATTTACTGTGAAGAAAATATCAGAAGTAGTCTTACAGGGTGCCTGGTTGGCTCAGTTGGTAGAGCATGTAACTCTTGATCTCAGGGTTGTAAGTTCAAGTCCCTAGATGGGAGTAGCAATTACTTAAAAATAAAATCTTTAAAAAAAAAAAAAAGGAGTCTTACCCTCATTCTTAGCTTTCTAACACCTCAAAAAGAAGGAAAAGCTTAATGATATTATTAAAAGGCCATCATATTTTATATATTTAACTGCATGGAGGAATCTCAAATGCATATACTAAGTGAAAGAAGCCAGACTCAAAAGGTTACATTCTGTATGATTTCACTTTTGTGGCATTTAGAAAAGGCAAAACTGTAGGGATAGAAATTCATCAGTGATTGTCAGTAGATAAGGGGTTACATAGGAATTTAGAGTCAGGGGGCAATGGAATAGTGCTATATGCAGTTGTGGTGGAGGTGGCACAACTGTATGCATTTGTCAAACTTGGACAACTGCACTTTGAAATGGTTTTACTATGTGTAATGTCTATCTTAACAATAATAATTGTAATAATAATAGTCGTGGTTACAGAAGCAGAGTGAGTCCCTGAGCAAAAGAGCCATCCTATAGCAAAATTAATAGCGTTTCCAGAACAGCTTCTCTTAACATTTCATCTTCATTGCCTTATCCCCACTACCTTCCTTGTCTTCAGCTTCTGCTATTCACGGCTTTTCATGCTTTACCTGAGGCCCCAGTGACCTCCCCTGATAGATCTTGGCTTCAAGATGGTAAGCAGAACCATTGCTCACTCAGTTGATTCCCAGGTTCAGCCATGCACACCCTTAGTTTCTTTTTCATAAAGGAAAGACATGACCAGATTTCAGTAAAATGAGAACTTTGAAGACAGCATGTGAAGAATAGAGACCAAAGAACCTGAAGATAGGAATATGCATAGGAGTTTTTTAGGATTGCCCAGGCCAGAAATCATGAGGTTCTGAACCATTGAGCAAAACTGAAAATGGAATGAAAGGATGAATGAAACTGTAACATTAGAATTGACAAGACTAAAGAATAGGATCTGAGGGAGAAAAGGAAGAATAAGAAGGATGATTCAGTAGTTTCTAGCTTAGACAATTTGTTGGATTGCTCATTTCACTCATTTAGAAAATAACTACTGATTATTGAACTGTACACTTAAAAATGGTTAAGCTTGAGGGTGCCTGGGTGGCTCAGTTGGTTTAAGAGTCTGCCTTTGGCTCAGGTCATGATTTCAGAGTCCTGGGATCGAGCCTAACATTGGGCTCCCTGCTCGGCAGAGAGCTTGCTTCTCCTTCTGCCCCTCCCCCGGTCATGCTCTCTCTCTTTCTCTCAAATAAATAAATAAATAAATAAATAAATAAATAAATAAATAAATAAAATCTTTTAAAAAAATGGTTAAGCTTGGTAAGTTTAATATTATCTTTTTTACCACAATTAAAAATAATCTATGTTAAATATATTTATTGAGGATTCACAAGGTGCCGGGCATAATGTTAGATCATGGGTATAATAACAGACATGGTTTTTGCCTTCCAGAGGTACTACAAAGTGAACCCAGAAGTATGTACATAAAAATCATGGTAAACACTTTGGAGAAAAAGAACAGGGTACTTACTGTAAAGAGAGAATGATAGGAGACCTATTTAAAGATCATGAGGAGACAAGAATAGGAACAGTAGGAGAGAAGAGGAATTTTAGACAGCATGTACGAAGGCCCTCAAGCAAGAAATAACTTGTTCTATATAAAGAACTGAAACAAGGCCCATGGAACTGGAATGTAGTGAACATGGAGAGAGTGATGTTATACAAGTTTGGAGAGGTAGGTACTGCTCAGGTCATGAAGGATATCATGGACCGTGGGAATAATTTTTGCATTAAACTCGTGTGTAGTGTGTAGTAGTAGTAGTAGGGAATAATTTTTGCATTTAACTCGTGTTAAAGCTAGAATGTATGTGTGTTTGTGTATGTTAAGAGAAGGGCGACATGATTTATAACCTCCCATTCTGCCTTACTTGTTGCTTTAATGAACGGTCCCTGCTTTTACCCAGAGACCACCCATCACCATGGGTATTAGACCCATCCCTCTGGTCTAGTCAAGGGCTTTGGTCCTGATTTTACCCATCTCCTTATTGCATCAGTATCTTACTCTGTATCTGATCACCTCATTTCGCTTAGGTATAATCTACAACATAGCCCATCTTAAAAAGAAACAAAACTTTCTAGATACCGCATGTCCCTTCAATTTCTTTCCCACTTCTCTGCCTTCTACTGAAAAAGTTGTCTATATTCATCATTAGTTTTTTGAGTCTACTTTAAACAGGATTTCTTTCTGCTTCTGTTCTTTGAAACCTCCCCAGTTAAGGTCAACTCCAGCTTGCCAGATCCAGGGCTCAATTTTAGTTCTTATCTTATTGATCCCTTCAGCAGCATTTAATGTAGCTGAGTACCTTTTCCTTTTAAAAAATGTTAATAGAATTGTTTTAGCCAGATAATATATTAACATGGTTCAAAATCAAAATAATATAAAAAGATGTATATTGGGAAGTCTTGGTACCATCCCTGTCCCAGTTTACTATATTATACCTCTTCCACCCCAGCTTTCTAAAGATGATCATTTCTATTAGCTTTTTGTATTTTCTCCCAGTGATTTTTACACAGATACAAGTAAAACTAAATATTTATTTTTATTTTTCCTTTTCTTGCCCCAAAGGTAACATGCTATAAACACTGTTCTGCCCCTTAATTTTGCTCTTTTCATTTAACAGTGTATCCTGGGAATCTTCTCATTTTAGTAGCTAGAGAACTTCCTCATTCTGTCTTAACATCTCTATTTCAATGTGTTATTTCCAGTCTTTTGTTTATTATAAGCAATGCTTCAATGAATGACTACAGATTACTTTAAAATATGTTAGGTAAGTTATCTGAAGTGAGTCAAAGAGTAAATGTGTTTCTAATTTCGAAAGGCCTTCTAAAGGGGATATGCCATTTTCCAATTAAATCTAATCCTGCGATTTAAAATACTATCTATATAGTAATATATCCCAAATGTATCTCTAACTTTTCCTTGATTTGTTGTCTGCTCAGTATCTCTCCTTTTGCAACATTGAACTCTTCATTTTCTTCCCAAGCTTCTATTCCCCTTATTTTCCCCATCTCTCAGTAAATAGCACTACCAGTTGCTCAGGCAGAAAAACTTAGAAGCCTATCTTTTCTCCTCCTTTTCCTACACACCATCTATTGAACAGAACTTTATGTGGTGGACATATTCTATATCTGCACTAATGTGCTAGCCACTAGCCACATGTGCACTTAAAATGCAGCTAGCATGACTAAAGAACTAATTTTTAAATTTTCATTTAATTTTAAATAATTTAAATCCTCTTATGTAGGGTGCCTGGGTGGCTCAGTCATTAAGCATCCGCCTCCCACTCAGGTCATGATCCCAGAGACCTGGGATCAGCCCCACATCGGGTTCCCTCCTCGGTGGGAGGCCTGCTTCTCCCTCTGCCACCTCCTCCCCCGCCCCCGCTTGTGTTCCTTTCCTCTCTTGCTATCCCTCTCTCTGTCAAATACATAAAATCTTTAAAATAAATAAATAAAAATAAATAAATCCCCTTATGTGACTAGTGGTTACTGTATTGGACAATGCAGACTTTATGCTCCATCAGTATGTCCTAGAAGTTCTGCTTTTCAGAATGTATTCTAAATCTGATTCCTTCTCACCATCTCCCCTCTCCTCTGTGGCATAGTCCTCTGTCAGTTCTTTCCTGGACTAGTTCAGTGGCCTCCCAACTTATCTCTGTTTCTACTTATATGCCCTATCCAAAGTCTGTTTTCTACATGGTAGAAATCTTTTTTAAAAGATTTATTTATTAATTAGAGAGAGAACACACACACACTACCCAAGTAGAGGAGGGGCAGAGGGCGAGGGAGAGAATCTCAAGCCAACTCCCTGCTGAGTGTAGAGCTTGATGCAGGGCTCCATCTCATGCCCCTGAGATCATGACCTAAGCCAAAACCAAGAGTCGGAGACTCAACCAACTGAGTCACCCAGGCACCCCCCACAGTAGAAATCGTATCAAAATTGTTATTTCATATTTTATTTATGCAAAATAATATATGAAATACATAGGTAAGTTATGGATCCTAACAACAAAGTGAATACCATCCAGCCTTAAGGACTAAAACCTTGCCAATAATGTCAAATCTACTAGTAATGCTTCTGCGCTATATTTCTGCCTATGTTCTACTTCTCCTCCCAAACACACAGCTGCTGACCATTCTTTTATAAATATGAACCCCTAAACAATGTTTATTTCAAGCTTTACAAAAATGGCATTATCCTGTATACCTAAACATATGTTAATTTTCATTGTTTTCAATCTTTGCACAAATGCATTATCCTTTTAGCAGACTTCTCTATTTACTCAATATTATGTTTCTAAGACTAATGCATGTTATGTACACCTGTAGTTTACTCATTGTCATTGCTATATAGTCCATTCCATGGAGCTTACCATGATTCGTCTATTCTCCTGATGATAGAGATAAGAATTTTCTCCCACATTTCAGCCATTAGGAAAGATATTGCTGTGAAAATTCTTTATATCTTTTGATATGAGGGTTATCTTGGGGTAATGGTAGTCAGTGTTAGCTGGGAAACGTAAAAAAAAAAAAAATCAATGCTTGGACCCTACATTACACCGTTAACTTAGAATCTGTAGAAGTGGAGTTCGACATTAGTGTTGTTTTGTTTTTTTAATTGTCCACATGATTTTAAAGGTTAGTGAGGATTAAAAACCACTGTGTTAAAAGTATTCCTCAGCATGGAGTTTATTGGTTGTAGGAGTATGTCAATTTAAAAGACTATTTTTTTACTGTAAAAGATAATACACAGAGATATACTGAAAAACATTTTTCTGCCCTTGGAAAACCTGTGTCTTTCACAAGAGTTTGGTTTTCACTCCTCAGGTTTTCCTTTATATGAAAAAATGTTTTGTGCCCAGCAATTCAATAAAAATTTATATTTTGTGCAGGATCTGGTTATTTTGCAGTGTAAAATTCTCCAGAGTATTTTTTGGTACTGGAAGTCTCACTCGGATGATCTTTTAAAACCATTAATCAGATTATGTCACTGCCTTGTTCAAAACCCACCAATGGCCTCCTTTACAGAATAAAATGACCATGTCCGATAAGGCCCTATCTCATCTGGTTTTTGTCTTTGTCTCCAACCTTCCTCCCTATCACCCAGTGCCTTTTTTATTCTCTTAGAGTCATGCTGGTCTTCTGGTCCTCAAGTATGACCAGTTCATTATAGCCTCAGGATCTTTACATTTGTTTTTCACTCTTGTCTGGAAAATTATTTCCCAGATTTTCTCATGGCTCATTTCCCTATTTCATTCAGATCTCTTTTCATTGTCATCTCTTTAAAGAGGCCTTCCCTGGCTACCCTATATAAACCACCCCCCTTTTCCTAATTACTATCTTCTTACCTATATACTTTATTAATCTTTTTTTTTTTTTTTTGACTACTCTGTGAGCTCCATGAAATCATGGACTTCTTCATTTCTGTGTCCTCGGAACCTAGCATGGGTGCTTATTAGCATGTAGTAGGTGCTCAATAAATATTTATTGGCTAGGTTGATGAATGACCTGTTGTTGAATGAACAGAAGGAAGGAATGGGGAAGGAGGGAGGGAGGAAAGAAGGAAGGAAGGACAGAAGGAAGGAAAGCAAGCAATCCTGGTTCTGCCTTCAGTAGAGGAGTGCTGAGTAGAGAGAGTAGAGAGAAATAGAGAGAGTAGAGAGAAGAATAAGTTTGTATTTAAGAAAATGATTTCACTTTTAGATAGTTTTAGCTCCTCCTTCCGTTCTTGCTTCTCCCCTTCTTCCATCTGAAACATGCACCTACACATAGATGTCAGGATTAACAATGAAACTGGTCTTGCCTTTTCTTCCTTTTTTTTTTTTTAAAGATTTTATTTATTTATTTGACAGAGAGAGAGACAGCAAGAGAGGGAACACAAGCAGGAGGAGTGGGAAAGGGAGAAGCAGGCCACCGACTGAGCAGGGAGCCAGATGCGAGGTTCAATCCCAGGATCCTGGAATCATGACCTGAGTGGAAGGCAGACACTTAATGACTGAGCTACGCAGATGTCCCTGGTCTTGCCTTTTCAAGGGATTAGCAAAGTTTTAGATTTTGTGAAATACGGCATTAAAATTAAAAGCTATTTAAGAAGTAAAAATGCAAACTCTATGAAAATGACCCTTCAACCTCCTTCAAGGATGTCTGAGCTCAGAGTGATTAGGAGGTGCTGACCCATTGAGGCTTTCTGGGGAATACTCATTAATTGTGAACTTTACACAGAAGATATTTCAATTATGAACTCAGAAGCTGAGGAGTCGCCCTGCTCCAAGATAACAGAGAGCAAGGGCATGGGGGACTGAGCCTTGTAGCTGAGACAGGGACATCTTTAGACAAGGGCTGTTGTCAAATCCCATGTGGAGAAAATAAAGCTGACTCCAGTAGTCTTTAGGGAAATAGGCCACATAAACATATTGTGATTTTTTAGTGTCTTCTATCTGCCTTTTCCTTCACTGAGAGTAATGCACCTTTCTGTCCAGATGCAGTGTGTGGTCTCTCATTCAGGCAGGTGATGAAAACACACAACCTTGCTAGAGTTTTTTGGATGTGGATTTGAAGATTATTACTAAATCAGGTAACATCAGGCTTAGAGATAGGATACCTGCTATTTTTTCTGTCATAAATATTTTGCATTTATCCATACTGGAGTTCTATGCTGAAACCATCTGGAAGAATCTTGAAGAACATGGTCATCCCCACCTGGTAGGATCATAAAAGTTGTTAAGAAAATTATAGAATGAAGAAATTTAAGACTCTTTAACAAAGAACATTTTACTTTGTTTTACTTTAGTCTATTTCCATATGAACTAGACTTATATCAAAGAAATACACCTATCAGTCAGTTGACAGAAGTTTGCTTTGCATGATAATAGTTCCTTACATTTATAAAGTGCTTTTTAGTCTCCAGAGCATTTAAAAATATGTAATTTATTTTATTATCTCTGCAAAACCATGAAGTAGGTAGGGTGGGTGCTGTTTTCCCCATTTTAAAAATAAGGAAACTAAGGCAAACCTCAGGCCATTCATTATATCACATCCTATCTAGTATAAGTATGCCACATCTCATGCAAATACAAATTTGTAAATAGATTTATTGAGTACTTACTAAAAGGAGTCTTTTATTTATAAAAATAGAATTCAGAAAGCCTCCTTTAAATACTAAACTTTGCTAGTATGTTTAAGTGGTTTAACTACTGGACTAAAAAGCTTAGAGAGAACAGAGAATTTGTTGTCTGGTAATTCACTACCATGGCTCCTGAGTTGCTCAGTTGGTTAAGCATCCGACTCTTGATTTTGGCTCTGGTCATGATCTCAGGGTCCTGAAATTGAGTCCACCATCAGGATCTGCACTCAGTGTGGAGTCTGCTTGAGTTTTCTCTCTCCCTCTACCCCTCACCACCACTTGTATTCTCTCTATAAAATGAATAAATAAGTCTTTGAAGGAAAAGAAAAAAAAAGTCACTACCAATATCAGACAAATAGAAAATGAAGGCTAAGTATTTAGCCTAAAATTCCATTGTTGAGAAAATACAATTTAATGAACAAAACTAAGTTACACACAGGGTTTTATTTTTTTAAGAAAAAAATGGTGCTATTTTAAAAATGGTGATGTTTTTGTATTTTTCATCCTGTGAATTTTATTTAGAGTTTTGTTTATCAGAATTTGAGAAACTAGTTTATGAGCTTGATGACAAATAATCTTAAGTTTGGTTATATTTATACTCATACATTTTCATGTCAATGCAAAAGTGTGTATTAAAATCGCTTCTTGGAAAATTTATTTTTGTATTAGAGTATGTTGTATTATGAAACAGTGGCAAGGTATCATTAACAGCTGTTTAAATTTATATGTAAGTAGCTAAGTAATTTTTTAAAATCTTATCCTCAGTTTTATCTTATACTAAAAATCTCATTTAAGGCCAACAGCGTAGGATATTATAGACAAGATTTCTTTTCCTTATTAAGCCATAAGATTAACAGTAGCCTTTTCTTTGATTGCTTGAAACTAATTGAGCTTGGTTTTTCTTAACTTGGCAGTCATATTTTTTAACTTGGACATAAGCATGTGTGAGTAAGTGATCCCATATTTTAGTCATGGTGAATTATGAGCATATTAAAAATAATTATCTTCACCTCATAAATCTTTTAGTCAAGTTTATTTTAGTGCTTACTTTAATCTTCCTGTTAATGTCTCCTAGTTTTGGTCAGATATATAAGGGTAGCAGTAAATTATAGATTTGAGTTGTATTTAGCATAGAGAAAAAGGCCAGTGGCATAATGTATTATAGCTGTAGTTCATAATCAGTGTCTGTTGAGAGTTTTGAGGCATTAATGAAACCCATCTATTTTGCTGCTTATTGGAATTGGGAACTTATTTTTTAAGCTGAATATAATAATTTAGTTTCATTGGCAGATTTTGAAAATTAAAGAATTAGAGATGCCATTCTATGGAGGAAAAAGTAAAGTGACATTTGCCAAACACTAATGGTGATAATAAGGTTAGAGTAGATCCTCTGAGTTAATTCATGTTGTTGAAGGTAGGCATAATTAGTAATATGAACATTCAGTTGATTTAGGAAAAAAGAAACAGCAACATATTACCAGAAATCAGGATCATTATTATAATTGTTATAATGTTTAGCAAATATAATAATGAATATAACACAGTTTAAGATTGTAGGCTTCTGGATTGGAGGCCTACACGGTATATATCAAGTACTTATGAGACAGTGTGAGCACATTAGTTACATGTTCCACAAGGCATTTTCTCAGCTATGTTCAACAGTGTGCTTTGCCATCGCTTCTCCATTTGTTGAATTCAGGATGACCTTTGCATGAATAAAGTCAAATAGGATTAAGGCAGGAATTTCAACAATAGAAAAGAGCAACAGATGTAACCGACTTTGAACGTGGGAGGATTGTTGATGCACTGTTACTTCAAGGGAGTGTCTATAGTGGGGAGAAAGGAAAAGGAAAAGGAAAGTAAAAAATAAGTTTACAAAATACTAAAAATTTAGAAAAGGAGAAAAATAGTCCAAAATGCCTCTCCAAGGTCTTTCATAATTGGGAAGAAACTATGTTGTAATTTAAAGATCCTTTAAACTGTATAACTTTTTGACTTTTGTATTACAAAGGTATAATTTGAAAAAAAATACACACACACACATACACTTTCGAAATATGGATGGAAAATATATGTGGTTAGGAAAACTGCAAGTAATACTATGTGGTATTTGTGAAGGCTGTTCTGTCATCTTATTTGTTCCATTTTGGGCTATAACAATATAAAACTATGAATGTTGCACACAAATTATTCTGCTAGTTTTAAACATAAAGTAACAAAAGATAAGATTCCAAAATAATTGTATCTGTAGTGAGACCATACTTAATTTCTGACTCATATATGTGAAACACTTTAAACAGTCATTGCATATAAATCACTTTGTTTCATCTTAGTTTGCTTTGTTTCTTTTAAAAATGGACTTGGTTTATTTTTAAAAGAATATTAGTTTGTCATATAGATTCTCTTTTCAGGTTATTTAATTTAAACAAAATCTAATCCTTCGTGTCAATTATATACTAAATATACATCCTGCAAGAACTGGCTGTTTTGGCAACAGTATTTTCTGGTTCCTGATAATGTAAGTCCCTAAGTGAGCTATTGTAGTTTATAATAATGAATAATCTTTAAGCTGTAAAAAAAGAAACAAAATGAATAAAGAAGCATTTAAAACAGATAATTTTATGCTTCAACTATTAATAACTTGAAGTTCTTCAGAAAGCTTAGTGGGAAAGTTTATGAGGAAAAATAAATAATAAAATGGTTTTATCTGTTTGGTTTATTAAAATTACATGCTAAGTCTTAAAGGAACATTGTATATAAAATACTTAAACTGCTAAAACTGAATGTAGCATTCTTAGAATAAATTTCTACCAGTATAAATCTGTGTAATAGTTAACTCTCATAATGCCTGTAGTTCTAGTTTTAAAATATGTGAAGAAATGAATATAAGTGGATAGTAATAGAAATATTCATAAGTGATTTAATTAAGTGATTTAAAAATTTGGGATAAGGAAGAAAAATATAAACATGTTGAATTAATAGTTACACTCCTTCAAAGGAGAAAAATTTATCCATAGTTTCTTCATCTAATACAAGGTTTTCAAGTAGATTTCCATTCCCAATCTGTGATTTAGAAGTGATTTGATAATATATATCTTCTTTCCACTACCACCACCACCAAATCTAAGAAGTAATCATTTAATTTTCTGATTTGTTTTTTGGTTTCTTTTTGCTATTGAGACTTAAGACAGTGTAAGGGGAAATAATACATGTACAGTAATCAAATAGCCATAAAATAGAATAAAGAGGGTAAATTGCCATAAAGACTAGTTATATATGTAATGTGGTATGGAATTTGGGAGAAAGGAAACACAAGGAAAGGTTTTGTGGAGGAAATGGCATTTGAATTTATGTCTTACTGGTTTGGTAGAATTGGGACATAGAAATGGGAGAGGACTATTTCAGGCAAGTGAAATATGAGCAGTGCCTCACATGAACCCTGTGCAAAAGGTCTTTCTCAAATATTTGAAGTTCCCTTCGCATACCTTTTCTTCTGTTTCTTTATGACTGCACATGTAGGCCCTCTACCTAGAGCTACCAATACTGTTTCTCTTAATAGCTAACTCAAGTGCTTCCTTCTGAGGAGGATCTCTCCTGGACCACCATAGTGGAGACCATCACTCCATTCTTTGTGCTTCTCATTCACTTCCCATACCTGTATTTTGTATTACAGCTGTTCACTTGTGTATCTCTCTTCCCTTTAAGACTAAGCGCCTGAATTCATACATGCCATATAAATTCAGATTTCTGGACTCCTGCTGTATGCCAGTCAATAAGGATAGAGTAGTGAACAAGAAAAAGCTCTGTCTTTGGGGAGTTCACATTCTAGAAAGGTAGAGTTACAAATAAATAAGTAATTAAAGAATAGAATTTCATATTTGATAAGAAAATAAAACAAGGTAAGAGATTAAATAGTGATAGGAGATGGGGCACCTGGATGACTCAGTTGGTTAAGCGTCTGTCTTGAGCTCACGTCATGATGCTGGAGTCCTGGGATTGAGCCCTGTGTCGGTCTCTTTGCTCAGTGGGGAGTCTGCTTTTCCCCCCACTTGTGCTCTCTCTCTCAAATAAATAAATAAAACCTTTTTTTAAAAAAGAGTGATAGGAGGATTGGTTGGTTTTTTTTAGGATTCGTATTTTAATTAAGTGGTCTTGGAAGTTCTTTTTGAGAAGGTGAAGTGTCAGGGAGTAAGCCATATAAAGATTTGGGGAAAGAGCTTCCCTTGGCAGAGGAAGCAGCAAGTGTAAAGGCGTGGGGTGTAAATTTAGGATTGGGGGCCATATGAGGCCTCTCTTTAGAAGTGACATTTATGCTGAGATCTGAAAGGTGAGTATGGGTTAGCCTGTCAGATAGTGAAGGAGGGAAGAGGGGGCCGTTTATACTGAAAGAACAACAATGGTCGCCATGCCATGCTAGAGGAACTGATAGGCAGGTGTGGCTAGAGCAGAATGATTAAGGAGAATCAATAGCACCACACGAAGCTGAGATCTAGAGAGGGCCAGGCATTCGAACACCATCTTCTCCCAAGGAATATGGGAATCTCTTAAAGCGTTTTAAGCAGGGAAATGGTATGATCAGAAATACTTTAAAAGATCACTGTCATTTTTGTGAAGGTGATTACCCAGGGCAGGGGTAAAAGTACGAGGGAATGGAAACAGAAAACGTAGTCTGGACAAGCATGATTGTTTGAGACCAGAGTGGTGATATACAGATAGAGAGAAGTAGGTAAGTACAAGATACTTTAAATTCACAAGATCTTGCTTTTGGTGTTATATGTAAGAAATCTTTGTCTAAACCAAGATTTCAAAAGTTTCCTCCTATGTTTTCATTAGAAGTTTTATAGTTTATATGGTGCAAGGTATGAATGAGAGATTTTTTTGTCTTTATTTTTTTGGTTGTTGCATTTTCTTTTTTAGCATATGGCTATCCAGTGGTCCCAGCACCACTTGTTGCAAAGATTATCCTTTCTTCTTGGAATTGCCTTTACACCTGTGTTGAAAATAAACTAACTGTATATATGTAGATCAGTTTCTTTTTTTAAAAAAGATTTTATTTTAATTTATTTGTCAAAGAGAGAGCACAAGCAGGCAGAGTGGCAGGCAGAGGCAGAGGGAGAAGCAGGCTCCCCTATGATCAAGGAGCAGGATGCAGGACTCGATCCCAGGACCCTGGGATCAATATCTGAGCTGAAGGCAGCTGCTTAATGCACCCAGGCCTCCCTGTAGGTCAGTTTCCAGACTGTTGTGTTCCAGTAGTCTGTCTACCTTTATACGATACTATCCTGTCTTGATTAGTGTTGCTTTATCCCAAATCACAAAGTCATAAAAGCTAAGTCCTCTAACTTTGTTCTATTTCAAAATTGTCTTGGCTATTCTACCCTTTGCATTTTCATATATGCACATTTTACAATCAGCTTGTCAATTTCTGGTTTCTGGTTGGGATTACACTGAATCTGTAATTCAGTTTGGGGAGAATTAACAACTTAACAATACTGAGTCCTTAAATTCATGAACACAGCATCTCTCTGTTTATTTGGGTCTTATTTAATTTCTCCTAGCAATGTTTTGTAGTTTTCAGTGTGCAAGTATTCCATATTTTTAGTCCAGTTTATGCCCAAATGTTTCATATTTTTAAAGCCATTGCAGGGCGCCTGGGTGGCTCAGTTGGTTAAGCGACTGCCTTCGGCTCAGGTCATGATCCCCGAGTCCCATATCGGACTCCCGGCTCTGCGGGAAGTCTGCTTCTCCCTCTGACCTTCTCCCCTCTCATTCTCAGTCTCTCTCTCTCTAGTAAATAAATAAAATCTTTAAAGCCATTGCAAATGGTAATTTTTAAGTTAAACTTTTTACTTTGAGTCAATTATAGATTTACACGCAGTTTCAAGAAGTAGTACAGAGAATCTCATACACATTTTATCCAGTTTCCCCCAATAGTAACATCTTACAAAACTGTAGTACAGTATCACAACCAAGATACTGACATTGATACAAAATCTAAAACAATTCCACCACCACAAGGATAACTAGAGTTTCCTTTTTATAGCCACAAACACCAGTAGACTATGATAAGTAAAGCCTATACAAATATGAAAAGCCCACAGCTAACATACTCGGTGGTGAAAAATTGAAAGCTTTTTCTTTAAGATAAAGAACAACACAGTGATAGCCACTTTTACCATGTCTCTTCAGTCTATTCAGTCCTAGAAGTCCTAACCAGAGCAGTTAGGCAAGAAAGAGAAATAAAAGACATCCTACTCAAAAAGGAAGAAGTAAACTTGATCTTGAACTTCTGGCCTTTAAAACTGTGAGAAATAAATTTTGTTTTCCGTAAGTCGTACAGTCTATGGTACATTGTTATAACAACTTGAACAAAGTAAGACAACCAGTATATTAGCCCCCTACAGCTTCCAGAACAAAATACCACAGGCTGGGTGGCTAAAACAACAGAAATTTCTTTTCTCACAGTTCTGAAGGCTGGAAGGCAAGAACAAGGTATTTGCAGATTTGGTTTCTTCTAAGGCTTCTCTCCTGGGTTTGCAGAGATGGCTGCCTTCTTGCTGTGTCCTCATGATTTATCTTCTGTGTTTATATATGTATGGTGTCTCTTTGTGTATCTAAATTTCTTCCTATAAGGACACCATTCACATTTAATTAGGGCTCCCCCATATGACCTCATTTAATCACAAAAACCTCTTTAAAGGTCCTTATACAATCACATTTTGAGGTACAGGGCGTTAGGGCTTCAACATACAAATTTTAGGGGAACACAGTTGGGCCCATAAAAAACTAATATCTGGCTTTCAAAGCTCAACATTAAAAAACTGAATACTCCAGTCAGCAAATGGGCAAAATATACTAGTAGACATCCTGCTGAAAAGAATATACAAATATGAAACTCATGAAAAGATGCTCAACATCAGTAGCCTTTAGAGAATATACTAAAGCCACAATGATGTATCATCACATACCTATCAGAATGGTAAAAATAAATAACAGCAACCCCAGCAGGAAGGGGAATGGGTACCCCACTATTGCCAGATGAAGGTGAAGTCCTGGCTCTCCATGTGGGCACGGTGGTGAGCTCATATTAACACCTGGCAATGGTGGAAGTCTCGGCTCCCTCCTCTGCCTTTGCCTCTATGGGTAGTAGTGCCACAGTTTTTTCTGTGGTGTTTGGCTAGAGTTGATGGTTATTGTCTGAATGTTTTCCATCTTGCTGGGCTGCACTTTTTCTGTTCTGTGGTGAGAGAGGGCAGGCTTTTGTTGGGACTTTTATCTTTGCCCATTGGCTTTTCAGATTTGCCAGCTTCTTTAGCTTCGATCTGGGATACATGAAACAAAAAGAAGCACAGGGAACTCTTTGTTTTGTTCCTTGGGTCCTGAAGTCCCTAGGCAGTCTCCCTTTTCCCCACTTTTCAGAGTCTCTTTATGTTTGTTTGATATAATGTCCAGAGTTTTTAGTTTGTACTTAGAGGGAGGACTAGTAGAAGTCCATCTACTTTGTCTTCCTGGAAGAGGAAGTCAGTAATTTTTTAAATTTCCAATTATTTGTTGGTAGTATACAGACATATAGTTGATTTTTTCTATTGATATCTTATTCTGCACATTTGTTAAACTTACTAGTTCTAGGGTCATTTTTTGAATTTACATAGTATTTTATACTTTAATGATCTACAAATAAAAACCATTTTTCTTCCTTTCCTATATGGGTGACTTTTATTTTCTTGCCCTATTGTACTGGCTTGAACCTCCAGTTCAAAGTTGGATAGAAGTGTTAAAACTGGAATTCCTTGTCTTCTTCCTATTTTAGTGGGAAAGAATTGGTCTTTCACCATTAAATATAATATTAAGTTTTCTCTGATGTTCTTTATCAGATTGGGGACCTTTCCTCTATTCTTAATTTGTAAGGATTTTTATGAAGAATAGATTTTGGATTTTGTCAGATGCCTTCTCTGCATCCATAGAGATGATCATTTGCTATTTTTCTTTTTAAATCTTTAATACTGTGATATACACTGATTTTCAAGTGAGTTAAAGGATAATTTCGTTCATCAAGTTGTATATACTAACTATATACTATGTCAGTCATGTCTCAATAAAGTGGTTTTAAAAAGATAATTTTCATAAAAAATAAAATCATGACTCATACAAATATGAGCATGTGTCAGACTTTTTAGACCAATTTTTAAATGAGGGATCAAAAAGATGTTACAATATAGTCAAATCAGTTAAATCCTAAGAACTAATGCACATATGGATCAGAAGTATTGAAATGGATTTATGTAAAAATGGATGTAAAACTGACTTTTTGGTTGAAGGAGTTAACCAGGTTGAATTTATTAATACTTCAGATATATTGTGGATTTGGTTCCAGGTCACCACAGTAAAGTGAATATCACAATAAAGCATGTCAGATGATTTTTTTTTTTTTTTGGTTTTCTAGAGTATATAAAAGTTATGTTTACACTATATATGTAGTCTATTAAGTGTGCAATAACACTGTGTCAAAAAAATGTACAAACCTTAATTAAAGAATACTTTATTGCTAAAAAATGTTAAACACCTGAGCTTTCGGCAAGCCAGTCTGTTTGCTGGTGGAGAGTCTTGCCTCAGTGTCGATATCTGCTGACTGATGGGGGAGTCGGTTGCTGAAGGTTGGTATGATTGTGGCAATTTCTTAAAATGAGACAACAGTGAAGTTTGCTGCATGCACGGATTCTTCCTTTCACAAATGATTTCTCAGTAGCATGTGATGCCATTTGATAGCATTTTATGTACAATAGAACTTTCAAAATTGGAGGTGCGTCCTCTCAAGCGCTGCTGCTGCTTTATTGACGTGAGTTTTGTAATGTTCTAAATCTTTCATTGTTATTTCAACAATCCTTCACAGCATCTTCACCTGGAATAGATCGCATCTCAAGAAGCCACTTCTTTTGTGCATCCACAAGAAGCCATACCTCATCCATTCAAGTTTTTTTTTTTTAAAAGATTTTATTTATTTATTTGACAGAGAGAGAGAGATCACAAGTAGGCAGAGAGGCAGGCAGAGAGAGAGGGGGAAGCAGGCTCCCTGCTGAGCAGAGAGCCTGACGCGGGGCTCGATCCCAGGACCCTGAGATCATGACCTGAGCCGAAGGCAGAGGCTTCAACCCACCGAGCCACCCAGGTGCCCCCATCCATTCAAGTTTTATTATGAGATTGCAGCAGTTCAGTCACATCTTAGGCTCCACTTCTAGTTCCTTTTATGTTTTCACCGTATATGCAGTTATTTCCTCCACTGAAATCTTGAACTTCTTTTTTTTTTTTTTTGAAATCTTGAACTTCTTAAAGTCATCCATAAGGGTTGTAATTAACTTCTTCTAAACTCCTTATTTATGTTGATATTTTGACCTCTTCCCATGAGTCAGGAATGTTAATGGCATCTAGAATGATGAATGCTTTCCAGGTTTTCAGTTTGCTTTGCCCAATTTCATCAGAGGAATCACTGTCTGTGACAGTTAGAGCCTTACAAAATGTATATCTTAAATAATAAGAATGAAAGCCTAAATGACTCAATCCATGGGCTGCAGAGTGAATGTTGTGTTAGCAGGCATGAAATCAACATGAGTCTCATTTTGTATCTCCATCAGAGCTCGTGGGTGATTAGGTACATTGTCAGTGAGCAGTAATATTTAGGAAGGAATCATATTTTCTGAACAGTAAATATCAACAGTGGACTTAAAATATTCAGTAAACCATGTTATAAACAGATATGCTGTCAATTAGGCTTCCATTTATAGTCCACAGACAGAATAGATTTAGCATAATTCTTAAGGGTCCTAGGATTTTCAGGATAGCAAACGAGCATTACTCCAGCTTAAAGTCACCAGCTGCTTTAAACCCTAAGAAAAGAGTCTGTCTGTCCTTTGAAGCTTTGAAGTCAGGCATTCTCTTCTCTTGCTATGAAGGTTTTAGATGGCACCTTCTTCTAATAGAAGGCTGTTTCATCTACATAGAAAATTTGTTGTTTAATGTAGCCATCTTTATTAATGATCTTAACTAGATCTACTGGAGAACTTGGTGCAGCTTCTACATCAGCACTTGCTGCTTCACCTTGCACTTTTATGTTAGAGAGACAGCTTCTTTCCTTAAATGCATGGGCCAGTTTCTGCTAGCTTAGACTTTTCTTCTGCAGCTGCCTCACCTCTCAGAGCCTTCACGGAATTGAAAGTTAGGACCTTGCTTTGGCTTAGGCTTTGGCTTAAGAGAATGTTGTGCCTAATTTGATCTATTATCCAGACCACCAAGACTTTCTCCATATCAGCAATAAGGCTGTTTTGCTTTATTATCATTCATGTGTTTAGCTGGAGTAGCCCTTTTCATTTTCTTCAAGCTTGGCTGTTTGGCAAGAGGCCTGGCTTTTGACCTATCTTGGCTTTCAACATCCCTTCCTCACTAAGCTTGATCATTTGTAGCTTTTGGTTTAAAGTATGAGACATGCAACTCTTCCTTTTATTTGAGGCCATTATGGGGTTATTAATTGGCCTAATTTCAATAGTATTGTGTCTCAGGGAATCGGGAGGCCCAGGGAGAGGGAGAGAGATGAAGGAACATCTAGTCAGTGGGGCAGTCAGAATACGACACATCTGTTGATTAGATTTGCCATCTTCTGTGGGTGTGCTTTGTGGCAACCCAAAACAATTACAGTAGCAAAATCAAAGGGCACAGATCATCATAACAAATATAATAACGAAAAAGTTTGAAATATTGCAGGAATTACCAAAGTGTGACACAGAGACAAAGAATAAGCAAATGCTGTTGGAAAAACGGCACCAGTTGACTTACTCAAGGCAGGGTTGCCACAGACCTTCAATTTGTAAAAAATGGAATATCTGCAAAGTTCAGTAAAGCAAAGTCCAATAAAATGCGGTATGCGTATATATAGATAAGAATTGTTTGCATTGCTGTTGATTTCCTACAAGTTAATTTTAATCTCTATAGAGATTAATCTCAGCTGGAGATCATTTTGTTCCCCAGGAAACATTTGGCAATGCCTATAGACGGTTTTTGTTCTCACACTGGAAGGAGTGATTTCCTGGCATCAGGTCCAGAGAGGCCAGAGATACTCCTGTAATGCCCCCCACACACAACAGAAGAGTATCCAATCCCAAATGCCAAGGTTGAGAAGGTTGAAAGTGCCAAGGTTGAGAAACCCTGCTGTTTGTTGCAAAGTAACTTGGTGTAAGACAAAGGTGCATATACTTAGATGTTCAGATAATCACTGGGGCCCCCAGCATTGCTTTGAAAAGACATCAGTAATGTATCTTGTTTATTCCAAAGTACCAGAATTTTCCTTAAATTTGTTAAATCAACCATGCATTCCTGGGAATAAACCTCACTTGGTCAAGGTCAATTATCTTTTCAATATATAATTGGATTTGATTTGTAAAATTTTGTTAAAATTTTTTACATCCATTTTCATGAGGAATATTGATCTGGAGTTTTCTTTTCCTGTAGTGTCTTCATGTGTTTTTGGAATCAAGGTACTGCTTGGCTTCTAGAATAAGTTGAGAAGTATTACCTCCTTTTCGATTTTCTGTAAGAGTTTGTGTAGAATTGAGATGATTTCTTCCTTAAATGTTTGGGAGAATTAATCAATAAAGCCATGTATATCTGGAGTTTTCTTTGGGGTGAATTTTTTAGGTACAAGTTAAATATCTTTATACAGAGCTATTCAGATAGTCTCTTCTTGAGAGAACTGTGGTAGCTTGTATCTTTCAAAGAATTTGTCCATTTCATCTTGATTGTCAAGGTTTTTTTAGCATAAAGCTGTTCATAACTTTCCTTTTCTATCTTGTTAATATCTATAGAATCTGTAGCTATATTACCTCTCTTAATTTCTGATATTGGTAACTTTTGTGTTCTCTTTTTTTTCCCCCTCTGATGAATCTGACTAAAGTTCTATTTTATTGATGTCTCAAGTGTTTAGAACAGTGTGTGACATAGTAGTATCTTAACAGTTTTTGTAAATGCATACACATATATGTCTAAATTAAATATTTAACTCAAAAGAGTTGAACCTGGTGCTGTTGGCCCAGATCAGAGGAAATACCCAGTAAGTTCTTGTGAGCAGAATTTTTAGGGGACCCAAGCCAGGTCAGGATTTACTGGAAGACTTATTTAATACTAGAAATTGAGGAGAAATTCTAAGGTTTATACCATGAGAAATTCTAAGGTTTTATACCACAACAAAATTGCTTCTCTGAGTACTAAAAGAAAAATATGTTTGAGACAAGAAGATGGGAATATAAGCTGGTAAGAGTAAACTGTGGATAAGAATCCATCGTTGCCTAGCTGGATCAGAATCACCTGGGACCCACCTCTTACCTACTGAATCAGAATTTTCAAGTCAGGTGCCACCTGACTCTTCCAATATTCCAAGTTATTCTGATGGCTGACATATTTGAAAAGTACTAATTTAGAAAAGGATTACTTGTAGATTGGAAGTGGAATGAAACTATAGGTGCTTGAAAAAACTGATTTAATATGTTAAGCCTGTGCCAAGTAGTGAATAATTACTTTGTCCCTATAAACTCAGATTACAAAGTTTGTACCATACTATAGTAAAACTAATTAATTTACTTAAATTTTAATTCCATTGAGTTTTATTTTAAACGTATATTAAAGATACCTATGGAAAGTTGGATAAAGCTTCTGTGGAAATCTTGGGAAAAAATGTTTTTAACAATGTTTTTGTGACTTAAACCATTAAGGTCATATTTTTAAACATTTTTTTTAAGATTTTATTTATTTACTCGACAGAGAGGAGAGAGATCATAAGTAGGCAGAGAGGCAGGCAGAGAGAGAGAGGGAAGCAGGCTCCTTGCTGAGCAGAGGGCCCAACGTAGGGCTCGATCCCAGAACCCTGAGATCATGACCCGAGCAGAAAGCAGAGGCTTTAACCCACTGAGCCACCCAGGTGCCCCAAGGTCATATTTTTAAATAAAATTTTTAACCCCTTATTAAGTTGTTTCTTTGTGGCAAGTGTAAACTTCATAAGAATGCAACTTGTTTTGTCTGCCATTATATTGCCATTCCTAACATGTAATGGGTGTGGTACATGAACAATGAATCTTGGAACACTGAAAAAATAAAATAAAAATATTATAATAAATAAATAAAATGTAAAAAATAATTTACCACATAGTTCCTGTGGCAGCTTTGATGAAATTAGAATAACTGAAGGGTTTTGACCAGTTTACCTTAAATTTCCTTGTGGGACAAGTAATTAAACTTCTTTGGCTTGGTTTCATCTCTTTCATTCTTAAAAGGCATGATAGGCTTTAAGTTGCAAGCTAAAATAGCTGCAGGGTCCTCTTGTGAGATATTAACTGGAAAAATAGACTTTACATGGATTAGACAGGTTCTCAGTGATGCATATCCCTTGCACTTAATAAGTACTTAGTGCTTTTTAGTTGAATAAATGAATCTTAATTCACTCTTTCATTTTGTTGTTGTTGTTGTTGTTGTTTTATAAATGGTAAAACCAAAACCCAGAATGGATGTTATTAAGACTAACATCATATAGGGGCACCTGGGTGGCTCAGTGGGTTAAAGCCTCTGCCTTCGGCTCAGGTTGAGATCTCAGGGTCCTGGGATCGAGCCCTGCATGGGGCTCTCTGCTCAGCAGGGAATCTTCTTCCCCCTCTCTCTCTGCCTGCCTCTCTACCTACTTGTGATCTCTCTCTCTCTGTCAAATAAATAAAATCTTAAAAAAAAAAAAAAGACTAATATCATGTAGCTTTTTAAAATGCAGGGCCAGAAATAGAATTCAGTCCTCTGGATCTAACACAGTATTCTTTCTAGGTAATATTTCATTTCTGAGTCAGTTACAGAAAGAATGATTTTTCAGGGTACTGAATCTTCCCTGAGATCCTAGCATGAAATGAGCCATGTGTGTGTGTGTGTGTGTGTGCGTGTGTGTTTTAAGATTTTATTTATTTATTTAAGAGTGAGGAGGGGAGAGAGAGAGCATGAGCAGGGGGAAGGACAGAGGGACAGACAGACTCCCTGCTGAGCAGGGAGCCCAACCTGGGGCTTGACCCCAGAACCCTGAGATTATGACCTGGACAAAAGTCAGAAGCTTAATTGATTGTGCCACCCAGGTGCTCCAGGTGCCCCATGAGTCATATATTTGGCCTGTAATCACACTGCCAAGTCCATAGACTATGCCTCTTAAGAAGTAGAACAAGTTATTTAAGCTCTCTATCTCTTAATGTACTCATCTATAAAATAGGGATAATAATGCTTATCTCATAGAGCTATTGTGAAGGTTAAATATGGTAATATATGTAAAGTACTCAGAATAGTGCCTTGAACATAGTAAATTCTGTATTGGTTGTTACTACTATTGTTGTTCTTAATTCATTTGTCCTAGAATATGACACCCCCCCAAAAGACATTAGGCCATTTTCTTGGAGTTCTTTTTTAATCTTTCCTCCCTTCCTTAGCAACTTTCAAATCCTCAGGGTAAAGGTGTGGAGGATTAGTGAGAATTAAAAAAGAAAAAAAGGTCAAGATTCTTGTCACTGACAGATTTGTCTTTGTTTCCAAAGTGCTCTTGAACTGAGGTATCTAACGTGTATGTATTGTGGAAGAGAGGTTGATAGTCTACTAAAATTTATGAAGATTTTTCAATGAAAGCACTTTTTTAACTTTCTAAAATTGTATAATAGATGAAACATATATAAATGTATTTTCTGGAACAAGGTATGAGGATTTTAAAATTGTTTTATTCTACCTGACACCAAGATTCTTTAATAATGTACTTGGTGAGAGTGAAGCTGTGAATGGTTGAAAACCACTGGTATAGGATATATTATGTTAAAGGAGTTGGAGGACAGAATCATCTCTACTTCCTGAGTTATATGATGTTACATTAACTTTTGGAGATAGTTTTCAAGGGTCCCATTAAAGCCAGTGTATTGTTTCATTTTGTTTTCCTTCTTGACTGGGCAGAGCACTGATTTTATTTGTTGCTGAGGAGCTGGCCACAATTATACAGGAATGGAATAATTAACACTTAAAGGGAGTGTTCATTCTCTCCAGTACCTGTGCATAGTGTTTCTGAAGGAAAAGAGATTGCCTAATAGCAGTGGGAACCTGTTCCCCACCAAAGGTGAGGTACACAGGTTCCATAGTACTCCTGAGCCTGCTTGTTTGCTGATTTGTAAACAATAAAATAGAAAAAGAGCCAGCAATGCAAATCATTTTTCTGTACTATTCAACATCTGTTAATTGGGTATGCATTATCTCATTTGCTGTACTTTACCACCACCTAATTCCTTGGAACCTTTTTAACATTTGACTTCAATACTAAAATTAGGATCTTTGAAGATTTACAGTAAAAAACTGTTAAAAATAATCAGTAGACATTAAAGTGCCATTGATTTCTGGTAGTATTTATTATGGAATAGTATAAAACCACAACTATCCAAACTTCTAATTTGAATATGTAAAAAATATATATTGTAAGGAATTCCCACTCTTAATTTCTATTAGTTTCAGTCCCTGGGTCTGCCTCTGTTAGAGGGCAGGGACTGTTTCATCACCAAGATGATCCTAGTTCCTAGGCCCAGGTATAGCACCCTTAGCAAAACAAATACCATAGTGGAATAAATTAATAAACCTCTGCCTTGATTGTAATCCTCTTCCTATCTCTTCTCAAAGTGTTGTTTATGGAGTCAATGAGATAGTTCATTGGGTTTGTGAAGTAAAGGACATTTTCATAATAATACTAAGAGATTATTTGCTTTTTTCACCATGTTGATATTTGCACAGATTGGGCAAAAGAAATAATGGATAAAACCCTTTCGCACCAACATATGAATCAAGGCAGTGGCACCAAGTTGTTACTAGAAGTCATTGTATTCTTCATGGCCATGCAGACTCAGTTAAAAAAAAAGACAAAACAAAACCAGGTTTACTTAAGAATGTATTTATGAAGCAGTAAAAATTAATCATTTTATAATCTTGATCTCGTATACATCTTGATCTTGTAATATTCTGTGTTAGAAAGTATGTTGGGCGCCTGGGTGGCTCAGTTGGTTGAGCGGCTGCCTTCAGCTCAGGTCATGATCCCGGAGTCCCGGGATCGAGTCCCATATCGGACTCCCGGCTCTGCGGGAAGTCTGCTTCTCCCTCTGACCTTCTCCCCTCTCATTCTCACTCTCTCTCTAATAAATAAATAAAAAATCTTTAGAAAGTATGCATAAAACACTTCTGCATATCAAAGTACTACCATTATCTCAAAAGGAAGGACTTGCTCTGTTGTTTGGGTTGAAAGCTTGGTTAGGTGTCTGTGTGAGGGAACACCATCTTTACTGGAAAGAATGACAAATTGGTAATTTAGACTTGGTTATTTGGTACATATTTTCTCAAAACAGGAAAAAAATGATCCTATCACTTCAAAGGAAACAACTGACAGTATTTGTTGCCAGTGATAAAATTAGAGCTTTCAAGCAAAAATTAGAATTTTGAAAGACTCATTTCTGTCGCTTTGAGCTTGAGATCTTCCCAGTACTTGAAAAACTTTTCAGAAAAGATAGGTGATAATATTAAGAAATGTTATTTTCAATATTATATAATAAAACATGGCAACATTGTCATGGAATCTATTTTCCAAATGACCAGTGGATAATGTTTCAAAATTATGCATAAATAAAAATTCTTTTCAAGATGCAAAATGATCGGTGGATTTTAACATTAACAGAGTTTGTCAAGTTCATCAGTATGGTTTCAGATTCTACATAGCAACTAATCTTTAGGAAACCACCACTTGTGAGTTTTGGTATAGAATCAAAGAATACCCACAATTGTCTGAAAAGGCTTTTAAAATGCCTTTTTCCGACTGTGTAGCGCTGTGCTAGATTTTATTACTTCAACCAAAACAACATGTTATAACAGGTTGAAAACAGCAGATGTGAGAATCCAGCCATCTTCTTTTTTTCTTCTTCAAGATTTGCTTATTTATTGGAGAAAGAGAAAGCGTGAGCACAGGTGTGGGGGAAGGGGGTTGGGAAGAGGGAGAGGGAGAGAGAGAATCTTAAGCAGGCTCCATACCCAGCATGGAACCTGACCCAGCTATCTTCTATTAAGCTAGACATTAAAGAGATTTGCAAAAATGTAAAACAATGTCACTCTTCTTGCTCTTTTTCTCTGGAAAATATAATTGTTTTAATAGAGGTATATAACATAAGTTTTTTAAAAGAGTTATTTTTAATTTTTTGTTTTAATTTCTAATGTAGTAAATATCAGTAGGTATACCCAGATAAACAAAAGCTCTTTGGGAGTCCTCAATAATTCCCAGAAGTATAAAGAAGTCCTGCAACCAAAAAGTTTAAGAACTGCTGCTGTCTGCCATCTGTGTATCTATGTCTGGCCTCCGACTTTAGTCGCAAGCCTGAGACTTTTAGGAGCTTCAGACCTGTCTTTGCTCCTGGTTTTGCCTTGGAAAATGATCCAAATTAAATCATACATCCAGGGGCGCCTGGGTGGCTCAGAGGGTTAAGCCTCTGCCTTCGGCTCAGGTCATGATTCCAGAGTTCTGGAATCGAGCCCCGCATCAGGCTCTCTGCTCAGCAGGGAGCCTGCTTCCCC
>CM052811.1:67673597-67731097 GCA_028533885.1 Nasua narica
TTTGTTGACATCACTTTCTGCTGTGTGATCCCATGGCACTGTGTGGGATCCTATTTTATCACCCTAATCATATTATGTCACGATAGTTATTTATACCTCCCTACTCAGTTATGCATTCTTCAGTGCCAAGGACCAGTCTTACCTTGTATCCTTGGTACCTTTCATAAGAGGAATGGTATGAATATTGCAAACATTTGTTGATGACTTACTGACCTGTTAGGATCAATGTTAAGGGCCACTTGATTGTTAATTTTTTAAAAAACAAGTATGATGACAGCAACTAAAATAAGTCCTTCTGAAATTGCTGCATATCAAATTCAATATAATGAAGGACAGCATATAAACTTGCAGCATTGTTGACTCATGGAAATTTTCATATAAAATGTGGCTATTATTTCTTCTTCAAACAATCGGCATACTCTTTGCATAGTTTAAATGTATGCATGTTTAAAAAATGTATGTGTCTTTAGTACAGTTTGGCAAATGGAATAAAAACATTTTTATTCCGTAAAAATACTCTCTGGTCTATATTCTCCATTAAAAAAATCATTTATATTCATCCTTTTCATGTATCATTTGTTTGGGGGCAAGTCCCTTTAACTTGTCTGAAGCTTGTCTCTGCAAGTGGTTTTATTAAGCATATCTAGTCCTTTGAATTATTTAAATAGTGGCTTCCAAAGTGAGATGTGTGACCTCCAAGAAGTGCTCAGGGGGTGCCTGGGTGGCTCAGTGGGTTAAAGCCTCTGCCTTTGGCTCAGATCATGATCTCAGGGTCCTGGGATCGAGCCCCACATCCGGCTCTCTGCTCAGCGGGGAGCCTGCTTCCCCCTCTCTCTCTGCCTGCCTCTCTGCCTACTTGTGATCTCTCTCTCTCTCTCTCTCTCTCTCTGTCAAATAATAAACAAAACAAATCTTAAAAAAAAAAAGTTCTCAGGACAGTTCATTGGGTGTGGGAAAAATATATTCAAAGTTGTATCTACATGCTTTAACCTAAAATTAAGAAAGAAATTAAGCTTTACTAATATTTAAAATGCAGCATAACATGGGCACCTTCACTGAGCCTATGTATCTACATATTAGAAGCTCATGTGTCAGGTAGAGGGCAGAAGGTGTCCTGTGGAAAGGAGAGTACAAATACAAGAGGAAGCTTTACATCTCTCCCTTTTTGTCAAGAAATCATAAACTTCTACTTAAATTCATTGGATTTTCATATATCTGTAAACTTCTATTCACATTAATTACATTGGCTGACTTTGTCACATAGCTATCTTTTACTATAAGTTGGGAAAAAGTGAGTAACAGACTTGTCCTGATTTCTTTACAAGAAGCAGGCATGAGAATGAATGCATGTTGTTTAGCCAGCCTATACTGTTGGCTACAGAAATATTTTCTTGTTATTTTGTTACTAACAACAATACTTGTGCCACCTATGTAAACTCTCGTATCAGTATACTTTCAGAAGCTGAAAACAGAATTTTCTAAGCTGTTTAAAAGTCCAAATAAAAAATAATTAGTAGAGTTTTAACTGTACCTAACTGACATCAGGAAATAGAACTGGAAAAAAAAAAAAGGAAATAGAAACCAAATGAATATCAACAAAGATCCTTTGCATAATTGGTAGATGGCAATTGAAAAATGAGTATCCTGAGTACAGCCAATGATGTACTTTCTGCATTTAGATTAATGTATCTTTGTGATACTTCTTTTTTAGCTATGACAGCCATTCAAACCAAGTATCAGTGTATACACTTTAGAACTCGACCTTCATTCAAATTGTTAAACCAATTAAAATATATATATTTAAGCCTTTTCTATCACATTGTTCCTTTATATAATGAGAGAAAAATCAGTTTTATACCATTATTAAGTAAAGGAAAATATTTTAATTGTTAATTTCTTCTTTATCTCTTCTTTTTAAATTTCCATTTGTGGCATGTGTTTTACAGTAGCATGTGTATATAATACATACATAAATGTATACCTATGAGAATGTTTCTACTGTTTTTCTGATATTGGCATGCTATAAAAAGTTGAAGACCAATAGCCTACTTGATATTATGGTAATGTACATTTATTTCTTCCACAAACTTTGTGTCTAGGTATTCAGTGTAGAAAATTATTGGGATGCCTGGGTGGCTTAGTTGGTTAAGCATCCAACTCTTGATTTCAGCTCAGATCATGATCTCAGGGTCATGGGATGAAGCCCCAAGTCACACTCAATGGGGAGTTTGCTGGAGAGTCTCTCTATACCTCTCCCTCTGCTCCTTTGCCCCTTCCCCCACTTGTGTGCATGCACTCTCTCTAAAATAAATGAATCTTTAAAAAAATTGTTAAGGGGCACCTGGGTAGCTCAGTTGGTTAAGGATAATTGGTAGATGGCATTCTTAAAGATGGCATCTTTGGCTCGGGTCATGATCCTGGAGTCCCAGGATCAAGCCCTGTATCAGGCTCCCTGCTCTACAGAGAGCCTGCTTCTCCCTTTGCCTCTGCCCCTTCCTCATTCTTGTGTGTGCATGCACTCTCTCTCAAAAGAAGATATTTTTTAAAATTGTTAAGAAAATTCTATTTTCTCACTGTCAACAGGTGACCCATTCAGCTACTCTGACTACATGGCAGTAATCAGCATTTCCAATTCTGTTTGAACATTAAATCTAGTTTTAGTCACAATGGCTAAGTGATTATTGTTCTTCTAAGAACCATACAGAACCTTAAATTTATTTAATTCCTTAAACCTTTTTCTTATTAACCCACATCATGATTTAATTGGGATAGATTTGTTAAATAACTATACTTAAATAGTTGGTAACTTGTATGGCTACTATGAGATTTTTTTCTTTCTGATTTTCTATGGAATTTTTCCATCATTTAAAAAGGTAGAAGGATTATTTACAATTAACACCTGTGTGCCCATCTTTCTGCTTAAGATAAAACAGGTATAATTGAAGCTTCTTATGTAACCATAATACATTTTAAAGTATACTTTAATATAATTCCATTTTAAAATCGAAACATTGGAATGTTCTGAGTACATTATCATTATGCATCTGCTTTTTGAACATTCCCCTGACTGATATTTCTCAGGAAAAATATAGTTAGGGAACTCAGAAAAACAATGCTTATATAATGAATGGTAAATTCTGCTTTCTATTTTGTCCCTATCTGATTGTAAGAATAGTGAATGAATAGGATATCTAGTGATAGGTAGTATTCCACTAGTGCTTATGGTCAGTAGTAATTAACCCAGTTCCTTTGGTAAGAGATATCAAATTTGGGTGGTCACAGAGCTTCAAGCTGTATTCCACTCCTTGGTATATTTTCTAGGGAGGAGTGAAGAGTGGCTGGATGCTGTCCTACTTCAAATGGCAAACGATGTCTGCATTTTCCCCTCTGGAAACTCACCAGCTGTACTTCCATATTGACATTTCTTCATAATCACACCTTCCCAGTTATTTTTGGCTACATCTATTGTGATAAGGATGACAGAAAACACGTAACATCTTAAGATCACTTAATACATTTTCAAAGGCAAATAACCAAATAATCAATACATTCAATTATAATGGTAAGGGATAAGCTAGGTAGATGGTCTTTTAAAAGGCCCTTCTCACTAGTCAGTCTATGAAAATGATAAATTATTGTATCTTGCATCAATATTTTGCTGATTATTCACTAAAGGCAACAAAGGCCTTGGATTTACTTAGGAGTTTTAAATCAGAAACCACAAAAAAATGACTGCTGCTTAACATTTTGCATCCCCCAAGATGTAGTTAACGCCCACTCAGGGCATGCTTAGACTTGGTTGGTAATTACAATTGAGCTGTAAAATATTTTGACAGTTTCCAACTGTTGTGTACTTGTTAGTCATTTGGTGGCAAATGCAATTTGGTGAGGTTTTTTGGTGGGGCATGTTTAATTAAGAATCTTTCAATTAAGTAGTGTGCCACACTAAGCATTAATACAAAGTTTTGCAGCTATGAGCTACTTTTACTTTTTACCCAAGGCGGGTAAATGTGTTTCATTAAAAACACTGCAGTGCTTTTATGCCTTTACTTTTCTTTACAAGCTTTTACTTGTCGTATAGTAAAGCATAACCACCCAGTTGTTAATTTGTAGCCTGAACATTGTGTATGATTTTCCTAGGTAAATGAATTCAATGGCAAATAAATCAAATTGCTCATGATAATTACAGAACTAAAAAAGAAAGATGGGATGGATTTTTGTTGCATGTTTTTATCCTCTTTTTATAACAACAAAGCTCCTAATAATCTAATTTGGGCAATATGACAATTCCTAGAAAGAAAGTGTCAAATCTTTTAAATCAAGGCAGGTTGCCTGTTGAGATTGAAAATAGTAGCTGAAGCATTTTAAATCTCTCCGTTAAACATACAGCTTTTAAGTAAATCATTATTTCTGGAATTATAGAGCCAAATGATAATGAAAAAATTTAAGCCCTTAGTGTATTCAAGAGTAAAACAGTAAAAAGCTCATATTCAAGTCATTTGAAAAGCATACCATTTAAAGATTATAATTGTCTTTCTGGAAATCTTCAGACATTTTATTCTTTCTATTTTGTTGATACGAATTTTGATCTTGAAGCCAGCAGTATATATAAGAATTTTGGGGAAAAAATAGAATTCTATGAATCCAGTGTATTAGTTCTTTAATCTTTCTAATGTTTCCTGCATAGATATTTTTTTTTTCCTGCATAGATATATTAATGTGATCTGTGAAAATAAAACCAAATGTTATATTGAATTAACTTGTACTGTATCAGTTTAGGCTTTATTTTGAAATATATAATCTCCCCAAATTATCAGTGTTGGGAAATGCATTAAACAAACCATCTTTATTTGCTTTTATAACCTATATATTCAGTGAGCAAAAGGGCTGAAATGGGGTCAGGGAAAGGGTGGGAATTAGCTGCTAATTACTGGCTCAAGTTAGAGAACTGAGTAAGGTAATGAGAAATATATTTGTACATGACTGTATAATTTGTAAAATTCTTCAAACTGTACACTTTCAGAAGGTGGATTTTGTATGTAAGTTGTGTCTTATTAAATCTGCTCTTTAAAGAATATTTTTAGAAATTTTAAGTTGAGGAGAGCCCAAGTCAGCATCCCAGTATCATAAAATCGATACTATATTGCCAACTTATTCAAGAATTGCATCTGTAATTGAATACGATTTACTCTTGTCCCATAAAGTCCAAAACTTGCAGAAAAGCTAAATAAAACAGTGTAAGTATTGTCCTTTGATATTAGTATGTACTTTGTTATATTCTGTTGAGTTATTAATAAATTAAATATATATCTCTACAAATACACTTTCCCCATGATTAACATTCTTACGTCAGGATTTCTCTTTTATTTATGTTCTATTTGTAAGTGGACTTTTAAAAATTCACGTTGTTCTTACTGTAAAACAGTATTTCTCTTTTATAATTTATTTTTGTATTTGGTATAATTGTGCCTTGCTTTGTATGTAGATTTTTTTTAAAGATTTTATTTATTTATTTGACAGAGAGAGAGATCATAAGTAGGCAGAGAGGCAGGCAGAGAGAGAGAGGGGAAAGCAGGCTCCCCATTGAGCAGAGAGCCTGATGTGGGGCTTGATCCCAGAACCTGAGATCATGACCTGAGCTGAAGGCAGAGGCTTTAATCCACTGAGCCACCCGGCACCCCTGTACGTAGATTTTTACTGGAGACTTTTAAAAGTGAATTGTTGAAATTTAGTTTATATTTTCAATATGCACCAGGAGAATCGGGAATCTGTAATTAAATTATTTCATAAATGTGAATATCTACCATTTAATTTTACTAATTTATAAAAGGATACTATATCTAACACTTAAGTTAAAATACATTCAATAATATTGAGCAGTTAAGGGTGCCTGGGTGGCTCAGTCAGGTAAGTGTCTGACTCTTTGGCTTAGGTCCTGATCTTGGGGTCCTGAGATTGAGCCCTGCGTCAGGCTCCACACTCAATAGGGAGTCTGCTTCAGAGTCTTTCTCTCCCTCTCCCCCTCCTTTCCATCTCTCTCTCTCTCTCTCTAATAAATAAATAAATCTTTTAAGAAGACAATATTTAGCAGTTATAGGACAGTAGATTTGTTCTGAATGTTAAATAACATGTACGCCATTTTATATGGATTTTAGTTTTCTACTTATTCTAATAGTTGTAAAAAAAAAGCAAAAAATGACCTACTGAATAAAATTGCATACTCTCTGAGCCCTTCTTGGCATTTTACCTATTACATTTTATTTTAATGGTAATATTAAGTATTATGAAAGTATCTATATATCTTCTCTAGATACTTAACAGAATTTATGTGACCATAATCAAAATATAAACAGGATATTTTTTTAAATCTTTATTTAAATTCTAGTTAGTTAACATACAGTATAATATTGATTTCAGAGGTAAGATTTAGTGATTCATCACTTAGTATAATATCCAGTGCTCAATACAACAAGTGCCCTCCTTAATACCCATTGCTCATTTAGCCCATCCCTCGCCCACCTCATCAACCCTCAGTTTGTCCTCTGTAGTTAAGAGTCTCTTGTGGGTTGCTTCCTTCTCTTTTTTTCTTCCCTTCCCCTGTGTTCATCTACTTTGTTTCTTAAATTCCACATGTGAGTGAAATCATATGGTATTTGTCCTCCTCTGACTGACTTATTTTGCTCAGCATAATATACTCTAGCTCCATCCATGTTGTTGCAAATGCCAAGATTTCATTCTTTTTGATGTAATGTAATAGTCCAGTGTGTGTGTGTGTGTGTGTGTGTGTGTGTGTGTGTGTGTGTGTCTGTGTGTCTACACCATGTCTTCTTTATCCATTCATCAGTTGGTTTGGGCCGATGAATGGATATTTGGGCTCTTTTGGATATTCACATGGGGGCTTTTTCCATAATTTGGCTGTTGTTGATAATGCTGCTATAAACATTGAAACAGGATATTTCTTAGGATGGTATCAAAATTATTAAAATTTTTTTTAGGAAAAATTAAATGTTTAAGAATAATTTTGTTAAGGGCGCCTGGGTGGCTCAGTTGGTTGAGTGACTGCCTTCGGCTCGGGTCATGATCTTGAGTTCTGGGATCAAGTCCCACATCGGGCTCCCGGCTCCACAGGGAGTCTGCTTCTTCCTCTAACCTTCTCTCCTCTCATGCTCTCTCTCACGTTCTCTGTCTCTCAAATAAATAAATAAATAAATCTTAAAAAAAAAAGAATAATTTTGTTAAAACTTTAAAAAAAACGATGATTAATGAGGTTGGATTATCCTTACAAGATACTAAATAAAGCATATTATAAAATAGCAATATACTGGTAAAAACAGTAGGTGGGACACTGAAGCAGAATTTCTAGCCCAGAAATGAACACAATCTCATTAAGACCCATATATACACCTACATAATAATATACTGTAAGGGAAGTATTATAGAACAATGAAATACAATACAGGAAATTATGTTAAGATAATAATTCAGAACCTTAATTCACACCATTTACCAAAAATGTATTCTAGGTGGAAGAAAACATTAAAACATGAAATTGTTTTTAAAAGAAGAAAAATTAATGTTTACCAGATCTCTGGAGATGAGGTAACCTTCTAAACCAAAAGAAGCAGAAGATACCATAAAAGGAAGTTGTACAAAAAAAAAAAAACATTAAAAAAAAAAACATTAAAGTCACTGACTTTGAAAGGAAAAATGATAGGTATGAAAAATATATGATCATAAAATAGAAAAAGAGTTGGCAGCTGTATTATTTACATATCTTTAAGGAAAACATGTGATGGATTTAGGACTCCATCCCACATCTGGCTGACTCCAAAGTCTATATGCTCTTTTTTTTTTTTTTTAAGATTATTTATTTATTTGACACAGAGAGAGCGAGAGATCACAAATAGGCAGAGAGGCAGGCAGAGAGAGAGAGAGGGAAGCAGGCTCCCTGCTGAGCAGAAAGCCCGATGCGAGGCTTGATCCCAGGACTCGGAGATCATGACCTAAGCTGAAGGCAGAAGCTTTAAACCGCTGAGCCACCCCGGGGTCCCCAAAGTCTATATGCTCTTAACAATGCTGTGTCCTTTTCTTTTGCTACGTATACTTATGAACATAACTTATCCCTTATGGCAGTCCATATGTGGTTTAGTTATAGTACATTTACAGGAGAATTAAGCTTATTTTCATTTGTTTACAGAAAAAAAAATTTGTAAAAAGAAATTATATGGATAAAATTTGCAAGATTTTGTTAGTATCCCTTAAAAGCAGCATCTACCTGCAGTTTCTCTTCTCTGTACTCTGTATCAATACTTTTTGGGTTATATAAGATACAGGTGGTATCACTGAAAAGCCATAAGAATATCCTTTCTTGGGGCACCTGGGTGGCTCTGTTGGTTAAGTGTCTGCTTTTGGTTCAGGTCATGATCCTGGGGTCCTGAGATAGAGCCTGGCATTGGGCTTGCTGCTCAGCAGGGGGTCTGCTTCTCCCTCTCCCACTCCCCTTGCTTGTATTTCCTCTCTCAGTGTGTCTCTCTCTGTCAAATAAATAAATAAAAATCTTAGAAAAAAATATTAAAAAAAGAAAAAGAATATCCTTTCTCATAAATTGCACAGTAGAACAAAATGGCTAGAATAGAAATGATTAGGAGCTCTCCTAATAAGCTAAGGTTGGCCTGCCTCACATCTGTGAATGGGTTGCATGTTGATGAGAAAGACTAGTTTGTAAAATAATCAGATGTATGTTGGAAACTCAAATTTAGAATATGAGAATATTGTACCTTAGCAATTATTCTCCCTTACATTTCTTTTTTGTTTTTTTCTTTGCTTTATAGTCTCACACTCCTGACTTGCCCATCTACTTTTTAAGGATATCATAGTTCCTATATTGTACCCTAGTAGTTTGAAATATTTGTGGTTTTTTGTTTGTAGTAATTCTAAAATTTTCTACAAACTCTTTTAGAAATTCATTGATGCAAAAGATTTTACAGAGTAGTCAGTGTAAAATCATATACTATTAGGGCTCACAATCTTTCCTGTAATTCTTCATAAGAAATCTGTTAAGGAATTACTTTATAAGTTAGGACAGTCAAATTTTTAATAATTCTTTTACTTCTATTTAAGTGACTTGTGACAATGTTTGATTATTTTATAAGTTCAATCTGTATTGTTAGGATTAACACATGTGTTTTGCATGTGTGTTATCATAAATAAGCTTTCCAAAGACAGAGTGAATAAAATGCATCAGGTGTGGGAATTGTACCCTACTTGCAAGGTAATCAAAATACCTTTTATTGTTTCATGGATGCTGGAAGAAGACAGGATTCCTGAGTCAGGGACAAAGGGCTTTATTACTCAAAGCAAGAGTATCAGCATGTTTTGAGGCACCTGGCTGGTTCAGTAGTAGGACATGTGACTCTTGATCTTTGGGATCGTGTGTTCAGGCCCCATGTTGGAGGCAGAGTTAACTTAAAAAAAAAAAAAGTATCAGTATATTTTGGTTGGTTCCTTTTGCCACCAAGTCCCTTAAGGGTGAGATGAAGGGTCAAACGGAACCTGCACACATAGTGTGCTTGCATCACATCTGAAGGACATTGAGCTTAGGGAATCCACTGCATTTATAGCTATCATTAAACAAGTCTGCTCTTTATCCCAGAGAGAGATAAATCTTACGGGCTAATCTTAATCTTAAGGGCTGATTGCTTATCTATGAAGAGTGATCTGATAAAAAGCAATCAGGAGTTTTCACTCTTGGACAGCCTAGAAAGATGTGTAGGAGCAGAAAAAATGCACAGAGGGGTGTTTCCCAGCACTCTGATAACAATATATTTTGTTCTGTTGTTTTTTTTAATCAACTATTCCCTTTTTGATGACTGTCTATATACTAACCATTGTGCCTGAAATTTCACTCACTCTGTACCACTATTTGATTTATACTTACAGTAGTAAGTTTTAAGGAAATAATTATAGTAAGGACTGCTGGCCAAATGGGGACATTTATATAGCCCAAATACTCTGTTATAGAATGGATTTTTTTCACATTTACTTATCATTTTTATAGGCATGGAATCATACACACTTTATTTGTGTTTCTGGCAAACTTACTATTATAATGTATTTAATTTCATTAGTGACTAGGCATGTTCACATAAAGAAACATCATGAATATTAATACCTCCTGCAAACACCCCTATATTGTATGGTGTTCTTCATCTCTTCAACCTTTTTTACTCTTCAATAATGACATAATAATCATTTCTAAAATCTTTCTAAAATCAGTTCTTTAGTTCAGGGCCTAGAATTTAAACTTAAGCCACCAGTTAGTCTTCCTGTTTATTTTCTCTAATATGCTCAAAGCTGATGTTGGTTGATTTGATCATTTAAAAATATACATATATTTTTTCAAAACCCTATTTATTTATTTGAGAGAGAGACACAGATTGTGAGAGAGAGCACAAGTGGGGAGGAGAGGGAGAAGCAGGCTCCCTGCCGAACAGGGAGCCCGATGTGGAGCTCGATCCCAGGACCCCAAGACCATGACCCAAGCCGAAGGCAGATGCCCAACAGACTGAGCCACCCAGGTGCCCCCCAAAATATAGCAATTTCTATATCTACATTTCTACATTGTTTATGCCAGTGATTCGCAAACTTTTGTTTTCCTTTTTTTTTTTTTTTTTGTCTCAGAACCCTTTTATGTCCTTAAAAGTTTGAGAGATAGAAGATTCTGGAGATAGGGTAGAGTAGAAAAAAAGGCAGGCTTCAACAGCAGAAGAATCAATGAACTCAAATATAGCAAAATTGAAATTATAGAGTCTAAGGAACAGAAAGGTAGAAGAAAAATGATTAGAGCCTAAGGGACTTATGGAGTGGAACACTATCATATGGACCAATATACACATTATAGGAATACTAGAAGGAGAAAGGGGAAGAGAGAAGATTGTTTGAAGAAATAATACTTGAAAACTTCCCAAATTTGATGAAAGATATGAAAAACAAGATTAACAATTCCAATATGAAGAATTCAAAGATATTCACACTAACACACCATCATAAGCAGATTGTTGAATGCCAAAGACAAAGAATCTTGAAATCAGCAAGAGAAAAGCAACTCATCATATGCAAAGGATCCTCAATAAATTTGTAAGATTTGTCGTCAGAAACTTTGGAGGACACAGTGCAGCGGCCAATATATTCAAAGTGCTAAAAGAAAAATGCTGTCAGTCAAAAATCTTATACCTGGGAAAACTGTCCTTCAAAAGTGAGGGACAAATTAAGATGTCCTCAGATAAACAAAAGCTGAAGAATTCATTACCACTAGACCTGTCCTACAAGATATGCTAAAGAAAGTCCTGCAGTTTGTAAATTTTTAAAAAAGGTTTTATTTGAGAGAGAGAGAGCGCAAGCAGGGGAAAGGGGCAGAGAGAGAGGGAGAAGCAGACTCCCCAGTGGGTAGATCTACACAGGGCTTGATCCCAGGAATTGGGATCATGACCTGAGCTAAAGGCAGATGCTTAATTGACTGATACATCCAGTCACTGCAAAAGTCTTGCAGTTTATTTATTCATTTTTTTAATTTAATTTTGTTTTTTCAATGTAAGTCCTGCAGTTTAAAATTAAAGGACATGCAATAGTAACTTGAACCTCTATAAACAAGGATCTTAGTAAAGGTAAATACACAGTTCATTGTAAATGGTACTAGTATTATAATGATTTGTAACTCCATTTTTTGTTTTTCACATGACTTAAGAGATTAATAGTTTTTTAAAGTTATTAGTCTAAAAGATAGTATTTTTATAACTTTGGTTTGTAACTCCAGATTTTGTTTTCTATGTAATTTAAGAGACTAAGGCATTAAAAAATTATTAGTTATGCTTTTGAACACACTATGTATAAAGATGTAATTCTGTGACAACTGAAAGGGGTATGGATAGAGTTGTAAAAGAGGAAAAGTCCTTATATGTCACTGAAATTAAGCTGGTATAAATTTAGGATGTTACAACTTTAGGATGTTAAATGGTAAACAAAGAAAATAGCTGCAGAATATGCATAGAAGGAAATGAGAAAGGGATTTAAACACCTCATAACAAATGGAGAAATTCCTAGAAACATAAAACCTACCAAAACAAAACCAAGAAAGAATAGAGAGACTAATAACAAATAGGGAGATTAAAGAAGTAATCAGAAACCTCCCCAAAAAGGAAAAGCCCAGGAACAGATGGCTACACAGGTGAATTCCACCAAATATTGAAAGAAGAATTAATACTAATTCTTAAACCCTTCCAAAAAATAGAAGAAGAGGGAATGCTTCTAAACGCATTTGATATGGCCAGCATCACTCTGATACCAAAGTCAAAAACACCATAAGAAAAGAAAAGTACAGACCAATATTTCTGTTCAGTTTTTATGATGCAAAAGTCCTGTATAAAATACTAGCAAACAAATTAAACAGTGCATCAAAAAGGATTATACACCATGACCCACTGTAATTGATTCCTGTGATGCAGGGATGATTCAGCATACATATACAATCAATAAATATGTTACTCCACAGAAACAGAATGAAAGATAAAACCACATGATCATTTCAGTAAATGCAAAAAAAGTATTTGACAAAGTTCATCATTCATTTGTGATAAAAACTCTCAACAAAATAGATGCAAAGAGACTTACAGCAATACAATAAAGACTGTTTATAAAGACCCCGTAGCTAACATCATAATCAATAGGGAAAAACTGAACACTCTTCCTCTAGTATCTGCTAAAGGCAAGGATGCCCACTGTCACCACTTCTATTCAGTACAATACTAGAAGTCTTAGAGTTGGCGGGCAAGGAAAGTAAACAAAAGGCAACCCAATCTGAAAGGAAGAAGTAAAATTATCTATTGGCAGATGACATGATCCTATATGTGGAAATCCCTAAAGCCTTCACTAAAAAAACTGTTAGAATTAATAAATTCAGGACAGTTGGATACAGATTACAAAATCAACACACAAAAATCAGTAGTGTTGGGGCACCTGGGTGGCTCAATCAGGTAAGAGTCTGCCTTCAACTCAGGTCATGATCTCAGGGTCCTGGGATTGAGCCTCATGTCGGGCTCTCTGCTCAGCAGGAACCTGCTTCTCCCTCTCCCTGCTGCTCCCCCTGCTTGTACTGTCTCTCTGTCAAATAAATCAATAAATAATCTTTGAAAAAAACCAGTAGTGTTTCTTTACCCTAATAAGGAACTATATGAAAAGGAAATCAAGGAAACAATTCTATTTAAGACATCAAAAAGAAAAATTAGGAAAAAATTTAACCAAGGAGGTGAAAGATCTGTACACTAAAAATGATAAAACATTGGTGAAGTAAATTGAAGACACAAACGGAAAGATATACTGTGTTCATGAATTAGAAGAATTAATATTGTTAAAATATCCATCCTATCGGAGCAACCTCAGTTGCTCAGTTGGTTAAACATCTGCCTTTGGTTCAGGTCATGATCTCAGGGTACCAGGATTGAGCCCCGTATCAGGCTCCCTAGCCTGCTTCTCCCTCTCTCTCTGCCTGCTGCTCCCCCTGCTTATGCTCTCTCTCTGTCAAATAAATAAATAAAATCTTTAAAAAATAGATCCATACTATCCAAAGTGATCTACAGATTCAATGCAATGCTTATCAAAATTCAAGTAGCATTTTGCACATAGGAAAAAGTATCCTAAAATTCATATGGAACCACAGAAGAGTCCCAAATAGTCAAAGCAGTCTTGAGAAAGAGGAACATTATTGGAGGTCTCACCCTTTTTGTTTTCCAATTATATTACATAGCTATGGTAATCAAAACAGTATAGTACTGGCATAAAAACAGACATATAGACCAAAGGAATATCAAGAGAAAGCCCAGAAATCAACCCACACATATACATTCGTCTGATCTTCTACAAAAGCGCTAATAATACACAATAGGAAAGAATAGTCTCTTCAATAAAATGTGCTTAAAAAAATATTCACAGGCAAAAGGATAAAATTGGACCCTTATACCACACACAAAAATCAACCCAAAATGGCTTTAAGACTTAAACATACAAGTGTAAAACTCTTAGAAGAAAACTTAGGGGAAAAGTTTCTTGACATTAGTCTTGCATTGATATTTTGGATATGACACCAGAAGCAAAGTCAACAAAACCAAAAAGAAAGGGGGGGGGGGAGACTGTATCAAACCATAAAACTTCTACATAGGAAAGGAAATAATCTTAAAAAACAAAAAACCAACCTATAGAATGGGCTAAAATATTTGTAAATCGTATGTCTAATAAGGGTTTAATATCTAAAATACTTAAGGAACTCATACAGTTCAATGGCAAAAATAAATAACCCAATTAAAAATTAGGTAGAGGAAAAAAAAATTAGGTAGAGGACCTGAACAGACATTTTTCCAAAGAAGACATACAAATGGCCAACAGGAATATGAAAAGGTGCTCAATGCCACTAATCATCAGGAAATACAACTCAAAACCACAGTGTGATATCACTTAACACTTGCTAGGATGGCTATTATCACAAAGACAAAAAATGGTGTTGGCAAGGCTGTGGAGAAAAGAGAATCCTTGTATACTATTGGTGGGAATTTAAATTGACACAGCCATTATGGATAAAGTGTAGTGGTTCCTCAAAAAATTAAAAATGGAACTATCATATGATCCAGCAATCCCACTTCTGGGTATGTATCCAAAGGAACTGAAATCAGTATCTCAAAGAGATATCCACACTTCATTGTCCATTGATGCATTATTTACAATAGCGAAAATATGGAAACAACCAAAGTGTCTTGGCTATAGTAATTATTTCACAATATGTATGCATATCAAAACATCGTGTAAACCTTAAATATATAAAATTTTTATTGATAAAAAATAAAAAAACAAAAGCAGTCTGTAACTGTACTTTCCCATCGTACAGTAGCTATCAGATACACATAAACCATTTAGCAACTCTCTGAATTGAGATATATTATAAGTCCCAAATGCATACTGAATTTCGCATAGCAGGCTTTTTTTTTTTCTCCATAGGCTCCTTGCCCAGTTTGGAGCCTAACATGGAACTTGAACTCATGACCCTGAGATTGAGACCCGAGCTGAGATCAAGAGTTGGATTCTTAACTGACTGAGCCACTCAGGTGCCCCTGCATACTGATTTTTTAAGACAGTCCAAACAGAATAGAAAAATGTCTAATAATCGTAATAATTTAAGGCAGTAATATTGGAATGGCAATATTTTTAATATATTGGGTTAAATATATCATTAAAAATTTAAAAAGAAAGATCTCAGCTCAACAACTTAACTTTACAACTTAAGGAACTAGAAAAAGAACAAATTAAACCCAAATCCAGCAGAAGGAAGGAAATGATAAAAATAAAAGCAAAGATAAATGAAATAGAGAATAGAAAAACAATAGAACAAATGGTGCTAGAACAACTAGGCATCCACCTGTAAAATATGAATATAGATATAGACCTTATACCCATCACAAAAATTGATTCAGAATAGATCATAGACCTAAATATAAAGTGCAAAACTGTTAAACTCCTAGAAGATAACACAGAAGAAAACCTAGATGTTCTTGGGTATGGTGACGCCTTCTTAAGATACACACCAAAAGCATGATCCATGAAAGAAACAATGGATAATCTGAATTTCATTAAAATTATAAACCTCTGCTCTGTAAAAAAATAATATGGAGAGAATGGGAAGACAAGCCACAAATGAAAATATTTGTAAAAGACACATCTGATTAAAAATTGTTATCCAAAAGATTCAAAGAATTGTTAAAATCCATGATAAAACAAATAGCCTTATTAAAAAATGGGTCAGTGACCTTACAGACACCTCTTCAAAGAAGATTGAATGATCGATCCATTGATTTTTAAGATTTTATTTATTTGAGAGAGTGTGAGAGCACGAGCCAGGAGGAGAGGCAAAAAGGAGAGGAAAAAGCAGTCTCCCCATTAGGCTGGGAGCCTGATACAGGGTTTGATCCCAGGACTCTGAGATCATGATGCTTAACAAAATGAGCCACCCAGGTGCCCACAAAGAAGATTTAAGATCACAAATAAACATATGAAAAGATGCTCCACCTCACATGTTATCAGGAAAATGCAAATTAAAACACTGAGATACCACTCAGTGGTATAGTAAAAACACCTGTTAGAATGGCCAAAATCAGGACCACTGACAACACCCAATGCTGATGAGGTTGTGGAGCACTTCATGCTGGTGGGAATCCAGGATGGTATACAGCTAGTTTGGAAGACAGTTTGGCTATTACTTAAAAATGTAAATACTCTTACCATATGATCCAGCAATTGTGCTCCTTGGTATTTACCCAAAGGAGTAGAAAACTTATACCCACACAAAAACCTGTATATCGATGATTATAGCAGCTTTTTTCATAATTGCTAAAACTTGAAGCAACCCAAATGTCCTTTAGTAGGTGAATGGGTAAATAAACTGTGGTACATCTAGATAACAGGTATAGATTCAGCACTAGAAGAAATGAGCTATCAAGACATGAAAAGACATGGAGGAACCTTAATGCACATTACTAAGTGAATGAAGCCAATCAAGAAAAAGCTACATAGGGGCACCTGGGTGGCTCAGTGGGTTAAAGCCTCTGCCTTCAGCTCGGGTCATGATCTCGGGGCCCTGGGATCGAGCCCTACATTGAGCCCCGCATCTGGCTCTCTGCTCAGCGGGAGCCTGCTTCCCTCTCTTTCTCTGCCTGCCTCTCTGCCTACTTGTGATTTCTTTCTCTCTCTGTGTCAAATAAATAAAATCTTTAAAAAAAAAAAAAGAAAGAAAAAGCTACATAGTATATGGGTCCAACTATATGTCATTCTGGAAAAGGTAAAATTGGGGAGATAGTAAAAAGCTCAGTGGTTGCCAGGAGCAGGGTATAGGGAAAATATGACTAGGCAGAGCACAGAGAAATGAAAGTATTCTGTATATTATAATGATGAATATATGTCACCATACATTTATCCAAACTGATAGAATGTACAACACCAATGTGAACCCTAAGATAAACTGTGGAAGTGGGGAGATGTTGGTCAAAGGGTACAAAGTTTTATGTAGTATGAATAAGATCTAGTGAGCTAATGTACAAGAAGATGGCTATAGTTAAATATTGTGTTGTATACTCAAAATTTGCTAAGAGAATAGCTCCTAAGTGTTTTCACCGCACATAAAGAAGTGGTAACTAGGGGTGCCTAGTTGACTCAGTCGGTTAAACATCCGAACCTTAATTTCAGCTCAGGTCATTATCTCAGTGTCGTGAGATTGAGCCCCACGTTGGGCTCTGCACTTAGTGGGGAGTCTGTTTGGGATTCTGTCTCTCCCTCCCCCGCAACTCATGCACACACACATACACATTCTCTCTCTCTCTCTCTCTCTCTCTCAAATCTTAAAAAAGAAAAAAAAGTGAGGTGGTAGATGACATTTTTGGTAACAAATGTACCATCATCCTGAGTGGTGTTGATAATGAGAAAGGTTATGAATATGTGGAAGCAGAGGATATGTAAGAAATCTCTACTTTCCTCTACATTTTTTGGTAACGCTAACACTCCTAAAAAAAAAAAAAAAAGTCTTTGAAAAAAGATAGAGATAACTGATGAAACCAAAAGTTAGTTCTTGGAAAAATCAACAAAATTGACAAACCATTAAATAGATGAACTGAGACAAAAAGAAGGAAGACTCAAATTACTATAATCAAAATGAAAGTGAGTACTTTATTACCAATTCTACAGAAAGAAAGAGAATTATAAGATAATACTATGAACACCTGTACACCAATAAATTGGATAACCTGGATGAAGTGGATAAATTCCTAGAAATATAAAACTTACCAACACTGAATCATAAAGAAACACAAAACTTGAATACACCTATGAACTTATAAAAGGACCTTGAATCACTCATCAAAAATTTCCCAACAGAATAAAGCCCTGAACTATATGGCTTCATTGGTGAATTCAACCAAACATCTAAAGAAGAAGAAACACAAATGATTCTCAAAATTTTCCCCAAAATTGAAGAGGAGTGAACACTTCCTAACTCATTCTGTAAGGCTAGTATTGCCTTAATAACAAAGCCAGACAAAGACATTAAAAGAAAAAGAAACTACTGACCAGTATTTCTTATAAACATTGATGCACAAATCCTCAACAACATACTAGCAAGCTGAATTCAGCAGCATATTAAAAGAATTGCACATTGTGCCCAAGAGGGATTTATTTCTGGAATGTGGGACTAGTTCAACATATGAAAATCAGTCAATACCACATTAATGTAAAGAAGGATAGATTTTGTATAATTATCTTAATAAATGCAGAAAAAGTATATAATATTCAGCACCCTTTCATGATAAAACACTCAACAAACTAGGAATACATGGGAGCTACCTCAAGATAATAAAAGCCTTATATGAAAAACTCACGGTTGATAGCCTTCTCAATGGTGAAAGGTTGAAAGCTTTTGCTCTTATATCAGGAACAAAGCAAGGATGCCTACTCTCTCCACTTCTATTCAGTAAAATACCGGAAGTACTCGTTAGAGCAGTTAAGCAAGAAGAAGAAACAAAAGGCTCCAAGCTGAACTGGAAGAAGTAAAATTATCCCTCTGCATAGAGGAGTTGAAAACTTCAAAGATTACACACAAAAAATATTTCTAGAATAAATGACCTCAGCAAAGGTTACTGAGAGAACACAAAAATAAGTTGCATTATTATCACTAATAATGACCGATATGAAAAGGAAGTTAAGAAAACAATTCCATTTACAGTAGTATCAAAAAGAATAAAATACTTAGGAATTAACTAAGGAAGCAAAAGACTTGTACACTGAAAAGTAGGAAACAGTGAAATAAAGAAGACACGATGGAGTGCCTGGTGGCTCAGTCAGTTAACCATCTATCTTCTGCTCAGGTCATGATCCCGGAGTCCTGGGATCGATCTCCACATCAGGCTTCCTGTGTAGCGGGGAGGCTGCTTTTCCCTCTCCCTCTGCCTGCAACAATGCCTACTTGTGTGCTCACTCAGGCTCGCTCTCTCTGTGTCAAATAAATAAATAAATAAAATCTTTTTTAAAAAACTGAAGAAGACACGAATAAATGGAAAGACATCCTATGTTTATGAACCAGAAGACTTAGTATTGTTAAGATACCAGTACTACCCAAAATGATCTACAGATTTAATGCAATCCCCATCAAAATTCTGAAAAAGTTTTTTGCAAAAATATAAAAATCCACTCTAAAATTGATGTGGAATCTCAGGGTACCCCACATAGCCAAACATCTTGAAAAAGAATAATTTGGAGGGCTCACACTTCTTGATTTCAAAATTTAACCACAAAGCTACAGTAATCAAAATAATGCAGAGCTGACATAAAGACAGACATATAGAACAATGGGCTAGAATAGATAGAATAGATAGAACACAGATATAAACCCTTGCATATATGGTCAAATGATTTTCAACAAGGGTGCCAAGTCCATTCAGTGGAGACAGTATAGTCTTTTCAACAAGTGCTTCTGCAAAAACTGAATATCTGCTTTCAAAATAATGGAATTAGATCCTTATCTAGCACCCTAAACAAAATTAATTCAAAATGGATCAAAGACCTGGATATATGAGCTAAAACTATAAAACTCTTAGAAGAGAATATAAGGTAGAAGCTTCACAAATTTGGATTTGAGAGTGAATTCCTGGATATAAAACTAAAGGCACAAGTAATAAAGAAAAAACAGACAAATTGGACTTCATGAAAATTTAAAACTTATATGCATGAAAGGACTCATGAAAGGACACAATCAACAGAGTGAAAAGGCAACCTACATAATATTAGAAGGTATTTCCAAGTTATATATCTGATCAGGTGTTGATATTCAGAATATATAGAGAACTCCTAAAACTCAACAGCATAAAGCAAATGAACAAAGGACTTGAATAAACATTTCACCAAAGAAAATCCTTGAATGACTAATAAGCACATGAAAAGATACTCAAAATCACTAATCAAGAAATGCAAATCAAAACCACAGCGAGATACCACTTCACACGCATTAGGATGGCTACTGTTAAGGTTAAACAAAGGAAAGGAAAGGACTGGAGGGGACGGGGGAGGGAAAGGAAGAAAAAGAAAAAGACAAATGTTGGTGCGGATGTGGAGAAATTGAGATGCCTGTGCACTGTTGGTGGGACTGTAAATGGTGCAACCACTATGGAAAACACTATAAATATTCCTCAAAAAGTTTAAAATAGAATTACTATATAATCCAGCGATTTCACTTCTGGATGTATACTCAAAAGACTTGAGGGGTGCCTGGGTGGCTCAGTGGGTTAAGGCCTCTGCCTTCGGCTCAGGTCCTGATCTCAGGGTCCTGGGATCGAGCCCCGCATCGGGCCCTCTCTCAGCAGGGAGCCTGTTTCCTCCTCTCTGCCTGCTTCTCTGCCTACGTGTGATCTCTCTCCTCCCTGTCAAATAAATAAAATCTTAAAAAAAAAACAAAAAAAAGCTTGAAAGGAAGATATTTTTTTTTTCAGTGTTCCAAGATTCATTGTTTATGCACCACACCCAGTGCTCCATGCAATACGTGCCCTCCTTAATACCCACCACCAGGCTCGCCCAACTTCCCACTTCATTCCCCTCCAAAACCCTCTTTGTTTCTCAGAGTTCACAGTTTCTCATCTCCCCCTCCGATTTCCCCCAATTCACCCTTCCTTTCCTTCTCCCAATGTCCTTCATATTTTTTCTTATGCTCCACACATAAGTGAAACCATGTGATAATTGACTCTCTCTGACTTATTTCACTCAGCATAATCTCTTCCAGTCTCGTCCATGTTGATACAAAAGTTAGGTATTCATCCTTTCTGATGGAGGCATAATATTCCATTGTATATATAGACCATATCTTCTTTATCCATTAGTCTGTTGAAGGGCATCTTGGCTCTTTCCACAGTTTGGAGATTGTGGCCATTGCTGCTATGAACATTGGGGTCCATGTGGCCCTTCTTTTCACTAAATCTGTATCTTTGGGGTAAATACCCAGTAGTGCAATTGCAGGGTCATAGGGTAGCTCTATTTTTAATTTCTTGAAGAATCTCCACACTGTTTTCCAAAGTGGCTGCACCAACTTGCATTCCTACCAACAGCAGAAGAGGGTTCCCCTTTCTCCACATCCTCTCCAACATTTGTTGTTTACTGTCTTGTTGATTTTGGCCATTCTAACTAGTGTAAGGTGGTATCTCAATGTGATTTTGATTTGAGTCTTGCTGATAGCTAATGATGATGAACATTTTTTCATGTGTCTGTTAGCCATTTGTATGTCTTCTTTGGAGAAGTGTCTGTTCATGTTTTCTGCCCATTTTTTGATGTGATTATCTGTTTTGTGAGTGTTGAGTTTGAGGAGTTCTTTATAGATCTTAGATATCAGACCTTTGTCTGTAGTATCATTTACAAATATCTTCTCCCATTCCATGGATTGCCTGTTTGTTAAAGAGAGATTTGTACACTCACATTTATAGCAGCATTACTCACAATAGCTAAAACATGGAAGCAACCCATGTGTCCATCAACAGATGAATGGATAAACAAAAGGTGGTATATATATACAATGGAATATTGTTTAGTTTTAAAAAGGAAGGAGATTCTGACATATATAACATGGGTGACCTTGAAGATATTGTGCTAAGTGAAATAAGCCAGTCACAAAATGATAAATAAGTATGATTCCACTTATATAAAGTACCTAGAGTAGTCAGAATCATAGACACAGAAAGTAGTATTGTTGCCAGGGGCTGTGGGAGAAGGGAAGTGGGGAATTATTGTTCAATGGGTATAAAGTTTGAGTGCTGCGAGGTGAAAAGTGTTCTAGAGAAGGACGGTGGTAATGGTTGCACGACAATAGGAATATACTCAATACCACTGAACTGTGCATTTAAAAATGGTTAAGATGGTCAATACTGAATTATATGTATTTTACTATAATAAAAGTATTCTGGGGGTGCCTGGGTAGTTCAGTCGGTTTAACAACCAACTCTTGATTTTTGACTGAGGTTGTGACCTCAGGGTCATGAGACTGAGTCCCATGTTGGTTCTGTGCTGGCCATGGAGCCTGCTTAAGAGTCCTCCTCTTGGGGCGCCTGGGTGGCTCCGTGGGTTAAGCCTCTGCCTTCGGCACAGGTCATGATCTCAGGGTCCTGGGATCGAGCCCCGCATCGGGCTCTCTGCTCAACAGGGAGCCTGCTTCCCCCTCTCTCTCTGCCTGCCTCTCTGCCTCCTTGTGATCTCTCTCTCTCTGTCAAATAAATAAAATCTTAAAAATAAATAAATAAATAAATAAATAAATAAATAGAATTAAAAAGAAAAAAAAGAGTCCCCCTCTGACCCTCCCTGCCCCTACTTAAACTCATCCTCTCTCTCTCTCTCTCTCTCAAAATAAAAAAATAAAGGGGCACCTGAGTGGCTCAGTCAGCTAAGTGTCTGCCTTTGGCTCAGGTCGTGATGCCAGGTCCTGGGATCGAGCCCCACATCAGGCTCCCTGCTCAGCCAGGAGTCTGCTTCTCCCTCTGCCCCTGTGCACTTGCACTCTCTCTCTCTACCTCCCTCTCTCTCTTGCTCTCATTCTCACTCTCTTGCTCTCTCTTTGAAATAAATAAATCTTTAAAAAAATAAGTTATTCAGGACCCAAAGAGTTTTTATGTGAGTTATACCTATTGATATTTATAATATTAGAAACTAAAAATTGAAAAACAAAAATATATTAATTCACTTAAAATAACAATAAACCATTACATGTATTTTAACATAAGTAACATTTTTTTATGAAAAATGCCTATATTTACGAAAGCAATTTAGTAAAAAGAATAAAATTTTTACCATACTCTAATGCCTGGCTTAGTAGAAGATAGTTTTGGTATTTAATCTGTTGTAAATATGCTGTTTGGTTGAAGTATAAGAAGGAAGTCTGACCTCCCTCACATATTTTATAGTTGCAAGAGTAAAAAGAATTTTAATGGACTTTTTAAATAATTGGTAATTTTCTTCTTTGACACTACACCAAAATTCACAAGTGATAATTTTTTTATTTGGCATGTGGAATCTGAAATCATACCTTGGTTTATCTTGCATTTGGAAATAGATATTTTGTTGATGCTTGGTTTTATAGCATCATGCATTGCTCATTGGAAAATATTGCAGCAGATCTTCCAAATGTTGTCATATTTGATTACACCTATAAGAAGAGTAACACTTGTTAATATACCACCAGTCTTGTCATACAAGTCCTTAAGTTCATCCTTTTCTCTACTGTTATTATATGTGGGCCTATTTCTACCTTTGCTAGTCTAACATAAGTATTAGATATATTTGGTTTTGGTTCTAATAGCTTATTTTATAGTTATGCTTTCTACCTTTAAATTTTTTGTACTGTATGAGTTCTGTCTTCTTTGTTTTATTTATATGTGACTCTTCTGGTAGTTTGGGAACTTGATTATTGATTTATTGTGGAAACATCCCTATATTTTGCGGGTTAGGGTTATATTATGTCTCCTGCTTCACTGAAAAAAAGGCATACTTTGTTTCTCCTTATCCTTGTTACCTTTAGGTGATTTTCAGATTGAATGGGGAACCACCATCTTTACTTCATCGTTTTAATACCAGCAATTCCAATATTCTTCTTAAAGTTTTTTGCTATAAAACAGAAATGAATGTGAAACATATACAGAAGACTACATAAAACATAGTACACAGCTTAAGAAAATTATTTTAAGTGAACATCTGTGTAAACAACAAAAGAATTAGATCTTTGAAATCACTCCAGAAGTCTTAAGTACAAATTCTTAAGCAATGTAGCTTAGGTTTGCCTGGTTTTTCATTTTATATAAATGGAATCATATGGTATGTATATATAATTTTTTACCTGTTTTCTTTTGTTCAGTAGTATGCTTTAGGATTAAATATGTTTTGTATTTCTCTTAATCGCTCTCCCTTCCACCCTCCCTCCATTCCTCTCTCCTTCTGTCTCTCTTTCTCTGTCTATGTGTGTGTGAAGTATTTCACTGTCAGAATAGACCACAATTTTAAGATCTGTTCTATTGTTGGTGAACATTTGGATTATTTCAGATCTGGGAAATTTAAACAGTGCTACTGTGAACACTTTTGAACATGTACTCTGTCTTGTGTGAGCATGAATTTCTGTAGGTTATAAACCTAGGATTGCTGGGTCATAGCATATGCACATCTTCAGATTTACCATAATAGATGATGCCAGAATTTTCCCATCAGCTCTGTATAAGCTCCCTTTGCTCCACATCCTTGTCAACACTTGGTATTTTTAATTTCATTAAAATTTTAATTTCATTTTAATTAAAAGTTTGTATTTTAGCCTGTCTGGGGAGAATTGTGTAGTAGTGCCTTGTGCAGTTCTCTGAATACTAATGTGATAGAGCAAATTTTCATTCTGATTATAAGCCCTTTGTGTGTGTATAAAATAATTTGGCACTAGGTCACTTAGCTTTATAGAAGGACAGGAAATACAGTATGTTAGCATCATAGCGTCAGGTCTGCAGTTCCATAATTCAGCTCCCCATGAACTGTTCACTTGTAATATGGGAAGTGTGAACCTCTATGGTTTATAAGGTACACAATCTTGTAATAGTCTGTACGTGTAACTATTAGTTCTCTCAAGGGACACATTTGGTTACAAGAATTGCACAGGGAGGCTGTGGCCATTTATAGTTTATTGACAAGCTTCCGACTCTAGATGTAGTCCACCAAGTGAGGGTCATTTTTACAATAAATAATGTTGCCTGGTAACAAACTTGATCTTTGACATTGATCTAATCAATATATTTCCATGGGAATACTCCTAGAAGGTAAACTTGAGATCATTTCTTCATGAAGGGCTTAGGTCTTTTAGTTAACCCATTCTTTCTGGAAATAATTGTTATCTTTATAATTGTGTCTTCTAATCCATGGATATGGTATATTTCTCCCTTTCTTTATTTTCTCACAGTAAGGTTTGATAGTTTTTTAATAACACTTGTATTATTTGTAGATTTATTCCTTAGTACTTGTTTTTTTTGTGCGTGTGTGCCACCGTGAATGGTCTTAGCATTTTAAATATCTAACTGCTTTTGTTGGTGTATAGGAATGCAGTTGGTTTTGTACACTGTTTTTTTTTTCCAGCAATTTCCTTAAATTTTCATATTCATTCTAATAAATTACCTGCAGAAGTTCCTCCTAGTATTATTTTAATTATAGCATAATCTTTCTAATTGTCTAAGTAGTAGAATAATAAAACTTAACTAAATTTTACTATGAGAATAAAATGAAATTATTTAAATGAAAATACTTTGAAAAAGAATAAATAGTTACAAGACAAACCATAAGAGACTCCTAAACTCACGAAACAAACTAAGGGTTGCTGGGAGGTGGAGGGGGGGGGAGGATAGGGATATGGACATTGGAGAGGGTATGTGCTATGGCAAATGCTGTGAAATGTGTAAGCCTGATGATTCACAGACCTGTACCCTGGGGTAGATAATACATTATATGTTAATAAAAAATTAAAACAACAACAACAACAACAAAAAAGAATAAATAGTTACAGGTACAAGTGTTCTTATTTTCACCACTGCTGTTGTTTTGGGCTTGCCAAATATTAAGATTCCTCAGTTGTTTTCAGAAATTTATAATAATTTGGGATACCTGGTTGTCTTAGCCGGGTGAACATCTAACTCTTGTTTTCAACTCCTTCCATAATATCATGGGTCATGAGATCAAGCCCTGCATTGGATCCTGGCTCAGCAGGGAGTCTGCTTGAAGATGCTCTCCGCTGCCCCTCTCCCTACTTGTGCTCTCTTTCTCTCTCTCTCAAATAAATAAATTAAAAAAAAATTGTAGTAATTGGGAGAAGGCTTCCAGAATCAGCAGTAGGGAGACCAAAATGTTCTATAGTTTTAACAATGCTAGTGTTTATTTCACTGCTCTGGACTTAGATAGTTCTAGTTCCAACCAATAATCTAAAATCCAAAGAATCCAAAGTATTTATTAACTAAATACTTCTAGAGTTTAGGGGCACCTGGGTGGCTCAGTGGGTTAAAGCCTCTGCCTTCGGCTCAGGTCATGATCCCGGTGTCCTGGGATCGAGCCCCACATGGGGCTCTCTGCTCAACGGGGAGCCTGCTTCCTCCTCTCTCTCTGCCTGCCTCTGCCTACTTGTGATCTCTCTGTCAAATAAATAAATAAAATCTTTAAAAAAAAATACTTTTAGAGTTTAAATCGTTTGTATTAATTGCCTTTTTGGAATCAATTTAATATACACAGGGCAGTCATCTAAGTCATCTAAGAAGTTGACTAAGGCAGCTTCTCAAGATATTTATAGTTTCTACTGAGGTCCTAAAATTGCATTATCTTGAAATGTGAAATGCATGTTGCTTAAGAACACAGGCTTTGGAGTGGGAACACCTTGGTATAGATTCTCACTCCTTCACTTTCTAGCTGTGTAACTTCAGTTTCCTCAACTGAAATGGGAGTAATAGCACTTATCTCAAAGGAGTTACGAGGATTAAATGAGCTAATCCATGTAAGTTTTTACCATTGTTTGTGGGACATAGTAAGTGCTCAGAATGCAGATTAATGAAAAATTAATAAGTTTTTTGTGGATAGAAGAAATAACGTGTGAGAGTCAAAGAAATATGTGTTAACAATTCTACGTGAGAGTCAAAGAAATATCGAAAATTCCTACTAATTGGAATTGGAGAGATTTCATGTGCAAGGTGACAATTGTGCATAATCTTGAAAGTAGAATTGAATTGTAGGGACAGGAGATACTCCAAAGTAAAGCGACAATCTGTATGATCAAAGACAGGAAGTGAGGGAGCTGGGGCTAGGGAGGAAAGCATAGTGATTCTAGAGAATGGTGAATCATCCTGGAGAGTAGATACATTGAAAAAAGATTTGGGATTCTTTGCTCAGAAGTATTTTGACATCATTTTATATGTTTAAGAGTCATGAGAGGCTTTGACCTGTGCTTTAGGATTGTTGCTACGGCAATGAATCAGATAAGGGAGAATTTGGAAGAAGGAAGACCTATTAGGAAGATTTTGCAGTAGCTAGGCAAAAGAAGATAGATTACAACAATATGATCAAAATTTCCCATGGATTAACTAATAAAGGATGATAGGGAAAGGAAGAGGTCAAAGCTGAATCTGAGATTTAAAGTCCTGACAGTTGGGACAATAGCAGTATCATTTGTAAACATAGTGAAAATGAAGCAGGTTGTAAGGAAAGATTATAATTATGGTTTTGAACATATTGAGTTTGAATTTTATATGGCAGGAAGGACGGCCAGCTGGAAATGTCAACTTGAGATAGTTTGAACTATAAATGTATATTTGGGAATCATCTGCATGGAAGTGATAGTTGAAATCCTGGGAGTGAATCAGCTCAAAGTGTGGAAAGAGAAAACTATTTAGAGCAATACCTAGAGGAATATATATGTGCTTATATCAGTGGAAGAAGGGGAAAGAGCAAAGAGAAAGCAACTGTAGTGAGAGGGGTAAAGCAGGAAAAATGGAATTAAGAATTCTTGCAGCTATTAAAATTTAGGAAATTTTCTGACAAGTTATTGACTAGATTCTGAAAGCAATCCTATTGCCATTGAAAGCAAGAGGAACTAGATGGCCCTACCACCTTCAATACGTAAAATTCTATGTTAACAGAAATAATATATTAAAGTTATCTATACTAGGTAATAGAACTGTTAAGTGAAACAATGTTTTCAATTCCTATTTCCTCTCTACTGTCAGCACTTCAAACTGGCTCTGGTTGACATCGAATTGTAGTTCTTGCTTAAGCTGAGATTGGTACAGTTTCATCCATATAGTAGCTTGATAGAGAACTGGAAGGATTACCTAGTTAAGCAGATCAGTTGATCAGAATCAATCAGATTCTGATTAATCTGCCCATAATTATAATTAGAATGGCTCTTAGAAATTTCCTGTCTTGGTGCATTAAAAGACAACTGTAATATCTGTGCTTTATTTTCCCAGTGTGGTAAATAAAGATGCCTTCTCATGCATCCGGTCACCACAAAAATAGAAAAAAGAACTTTTAAAGAGTTGTTCCAACATCTGAAAATTTTGATTCTACCATTAATGGTCAGATTTTAGTGTCTTCCTTTCTTTGGAAAGCACTAAATTACAGTCATTCAGAGCTGCTTTTTTTTTATCAAACCCATAGAAACAGATACATTGCCAAAAATTCCAGTGCCCCATTTTGCATGTAAAATATCAGGACTATCTTCTAGTTAAAGCTTTGTTTGCAAAAGTATTTTTCACTAATCTTGAAGAAATTCATGGCCTTTGAAGTTTCCAAAAGACCCTCAAAGGTAGGAATTCAAATGCTGGTAGTGTATTGGTTGTAGTAATAATAAATGCCATTAACATTTACTGACTTGTTTCTATGTGCTGTACATTGTGCCAAGTATTTATTTAACAGTATTGAGTGCCTGCTATGTGCCAGGATCTATGGACGCTTGGTTAATAGACTAAGATCCATATCTTCATAGCCCTTTTACTTGGTGAGAATGGACAAAGTAATAAGCAGTAAGCATGACCAATAAGCATATTTTGGTAATAACCAAAAAAAGTATATAGACCATAAGAAGATGGTAAGTATGATAGAAAAAAAAGAGCAAGGTAAGGTAGTCAGGAGAGTGTCACTGAGATTGAATGATGGAGATGAGCTGCATTATTAAATAGGATAGTTGGAATAGGGATAATGAAGATGATCGCGTTGGAGTTACCCATGCAGATATCTGACAGGAGAGCAGGCAAATGGAACAATCTATACAAAGACGCCAAGATGGGACCATGTCTTCAATATCTAAAGAACAGCAAAGCGGTTACTACAGTTCGGTGTGATCAAGGGAGAGTGGTAATGCGAGAGTAGTAATGAGCAGTAATGGGTGGAAGGATGGGGCAGTCCTATTACTACAGTGACACCATGAGATAGGTACCATTACAATCCCCATTTTATAGATGAAGAAACAGAGACATAGAGAAGTAAAGTAACCTGCCACATCAGGAGCCAGCTATAGCAAGAAACGAGCAGTTACATTTATTAATATCCTAAAGGCTCTGAAATTATTTAACTGCTTATTTCTTTATGACCCTCTGCTAAATATTAGATGAAAGACGAGCTGTTCAGAAGTGGATGATTTATTGTATGATGGTTCTACCTCAGTCTTCTTTCTCTGCAACCAATATGACCATTTATAGGCCCTGTCTTTTTATCAAGTTTCTTCATTTACAAATGACTTCTTTTGCTTTGGCAGTGCAGTAAGCATCCCTGTAAGATCTTTTTAATTCAAGGGTTTTATGTTGGGGTTTAGTTTAGTTCTTCTAGGCTTTTCTCATTGAGCCTTCTTAGAAACAAGGGTATATTCATAATCATAATGACATGGTATATTTTCCCTATTTCTTAAGTACAGAAAGCCACTCTAGATGGTGGTAATGACTTTTGTACTTTACCTGTCTATGTGCTACTGATAATTGGAATGAATCAGTGTAATGGTAGTTGCAGATTATCTGGCTCATGTGCTTATTATTCATACTTGGAATGAATCAATGCCTTAGTAATATAGTTTGATAAAGAAAAACATTTTATTAAAGATAATCCCTTAAATAATAGGAAGCTTACGGAACATAATTTGTTTGTGTCAGTTCATTGATCCCCTACCTCATCCATAGACCATTCTCCATTCCAGTCTAGTTTAAGTGACTAGAACAATTTGAAAATCACAGAGGAAAGTTACCATTAGATGAAAAGATATTTAATAGTTCATTTTTATTCATGTCAAATTGATGTGGTTAAAAGATCTATTATTTATTCTAAATTAAATAGCTTATTACATTGTGAATTCTATTTTTACCTACTTCTTCATATTAAGGAGAATTGATTCAAATTACTGAATTTTATGGCCTGTGACTTTTTCACCACTTACTTTGTATAGGTGATTACTTAAAGAATAGCACTTTCCAAGATTCATGTTTGTTTGTGTAAGCTTGTTAATCTGACGATTGAGAAAAAATAAGAAATTACCTCCTTGGTGTTTCTTAGAGTTTTTTCACAGGAACAGTGAATGCATAGTCACAATTAGTTGGAGTTGATGATTTTAATTGTTTGGTACTAACATGTTTTTGTCAAGTGGGGGCGTCATTGGTCTTTCTTAACTAAGCTGTGTGGCAAGAATGGTTTGCTTGATAAACTTAGGTGATATTAGGGGCAAATAATCATTCCTCTTTCACCTTATTTTAGAGGGCCTCTATTTTAAAGTTATGGTCAGCACTCTTAACTGATAGAAAAATTTAAAATCCAGAAACATTTAGCAGTTTTAGTTTTCTGAATGGTTTTCAGTTGTACTAGCCTCTTAAGCTACCATCACAAAATGGGATTATTATTCAGTTAAAGAAAGTGATGTGTTTTTAAGAATAATAAAAGTTTAAAATAAGTCTTATTAGTTTAGGTTTTTTTTTTTTTTTTGTCAACACTATTTTAAGTATATGAACAAGGGGGAAAACAAAGAGTATGCTTAAGATTTAACACACCCACACCCCAAACTGACCTATAAAAATAGCTCTCAGTGATAGTTAAAAGATACTTTCAGAAAAAAAAAAAAAAAAGATACTTTCAGCAAATCCAAATTACATACCATACATGTGTGGTATTGCTACCAATACCTGACTGTTGCTAATGACTCTAGATCTGTTTTGCCATCATTAAATTTAGATAAGAAATGTCTGAGTATGATTATCATTGTGCTATCTAAAATGTATGATCACTCCATTTTTTAAAAAAGCTAGGATTTTGATCTTTCCACTTTAACAATTTGTGCTACAGTTAAACTTCAAAATATATTATTTTTAATCTAGTAAAAAAGGAACTATATTTGTACATGATTATATTTGGGGAAAATTTCTTAGGGTATAAGAGTTACACAGATACTCAGACTTAAGTATTTAAATACTTTAATATAATGTTTCCATCAGTATAGCTCTTGGCTTGTTCTTATGTATGAGTTTAAAATCTTGGATATCTACATCCTTGCCAGGCAAATGCCATAGGCTAAGACTGAAGATAATAACTTAAGATTCATGTCTCCTTCTTGGAGGTTGCAGTTGTCTGGAATGACAGTTTTGAAGGACCTAAACTGACATCAAAGGATTTAAATGATCTAGTTAGGTCAATTAATGTTAATTTTCATCTTCCATTAAATTATTTTAATGTTTTTCTTTTTTCCTTTTTTCTAGCTGAGTCCTATCCCAAGTCCTGTTTTGGGGCGAAAGCCAAATGCTAGTCAGTCATTGCTTGTATGGTGCAAAGAAGTTACAAAAAACTATCGGGGAGTGAAAATCACCAATTTTACTACATCGTGGAGAAATGGTTTATCTTTTTGTGCAATATTACACCACTTTAGACCAGATTTAATGTAAGTAGAAACACTTTCCATTCCCTAGAAATATTTTGTAAATAATAGACAGTTTTTTTAAAAAAACATAATTTCTTAACATGTGTCCTGAAATAGTTGACTTTATGTTTTTTTATTACCCATACCTTTGCTTTTTGAGAAAAGAAATGCATGTCAGGAAGAAAAGTTATACCCTCTGAATGCCTAAAACCAATCTTTTCTCTTTAAAAAAATTTTTTTCCCTCTTAATCTCATACAAAGAACTTCAAATTATTATGAAAATTGTGTGGCTGTTAAAATGAGATGAGACAAATAAGCCAGTAGCTCTTTGTACAATGACAAGAAGGGATTACCTCATGGTAAATTTGGTTGTCAAGACTGGTCTCTGGTGCCCTGCCTTAACTTCTCTTTTAGATGGAAAGCTTCAGGCAATGAAACATGTAATCACTGTTTTCATTTATTTATTTATTTATTTCCTTAATTTTCCACACTATTAGTTTTGTTGATTGAATTGCTGTGAAATTGCTAGTTACTCTTTGGTTTTATAGAATGTCAAATTTTTAGATTCAGTTTGTTTTAAAAACAGCTGTTTTTATCAAATACTGTATGTACTTACTGTGCCATTTTCTCCCTCAGTGACTACAAGTCTCTGAATCCTCAAGATATTAAAGAGAACAACAAAAAGGTAAGAATTGCCAAGGAAAAAAATATATAGTCTCAAATTCGGCTCCTCTGGGGCTTTTGTTAATTTGGGGAAACTGAGGTTTTTTCTGAGGTCGTAACTGCAGCTCGCAGAAGGTAGTTGGCTTTCTGCAGTTCAAATAGGATGCATGGTTTACTCTTAAGTTGTCATAGCCTTTAAAGATCACAAATGCTATACTGGCATCAGATTTTGATATGTGTGGACTTCATTAACTGTTAAATATTTATTAAGGCATATTGCTTTTAGTCGAGATTTAGCTTTTAAAAAATGCACCCAAAGCTGTTATACCATAAGTGATTATAAGTTTAGAAAAATCTGTTGGGAAGGGATGAGGAAGGCAGGAGCATAATGGGTATACAAGAAAGAATGCATATGTTTCTAGAAGCAAAAGGATATGAACATTGGGGTTCTTTTTTTTCTTCTTTTTTTTTCATTTTCTGCTAGACTGTACAGTTTTTCCATATAATTAATTAGCATACTGAGGTCAGAGCTTCCCAGTTGGGGATATTGATCCTTTCAGCCTTCAGGGTAGCTGTGTGGGGCTGAGTTGCCAGAAGCCCTTGGGCCAGCTGACTGTGGTCACAGGCTAACTTAACCATTTACCCCAGTGCACAATACAATATTATAGTGATGTATGTGCACTCTGACATGAGAAAGGAGAGAAGCACTAACTCAACATATAGTAGGTACTCAGTGTGTTTTATGTTGCATTGAATTCTTCAACTGAAAGGTTAATGAAATATGTTGTTGTTTTAGCATAGGAGTTCTTAATCTGGGAGGTATGGACAGAATTCAGATGGTTCTTGAACATGACTGGGGGGAATATGTGTTTTATTTTCTTAATTCTTTAAGTGAAATTTAATATTCCTTCAATTATGAGTTTAGGCCACTCACCACTATAATATTAGCTATTCCTGAGACTTTATCACCTTGAGAATCTTAGATATTTTGGTATTACATTGCAGTTGTAACTATCTTTTTAGCTATCTTTTAAGCTAATCATTTCTTCAAAATTACAGTTGTTAATACATTCATAAAAAGCACATATATTGCTGTTTCTCAAATTCAGTTTTACTATTACTTTTCACAGTTTTATTTTTCATGTAATTGGTTTCTTCTGTAGGCCTATGTGTTTTATAAACATAAAGCATTGTTCTGAGAAGGGGTTCATTACCAAAAGGATTCGGGAACAAAGTGATTAATTACCTTGGTCTAGACCAATATTTTCATTCTATTTTAAATTAGATAATTAAAACCACCAGTGTTTAAAAAATCTGTAAAGAGAATCTTGATAGAACTTCAGTTAGCAAATGAGGATTTAAGTCAACAATTTTTTATTTTTATTGCTCTCTGAACCCAAAAATTTGCACTGTCGTTAAAAAACCCTTTTTCTTTACCAGTGCATGATGCTGGCCTAGAGAAATACATTTTAAAACTGTCATTTTTTTAATTGAAATATACCCCCAAAAATGGTAATCTTAAAATATCAGTATATTTTTCTTTATAGAAATCACATCAAAAAAAAAAAAATAGTATGCCTATGGGGGGCATACTACAGAGTAAGTCATTCTCATGAATTATTTCTTGTATAATTTTGGAGAGCTTGTATCTATCAAAGTGAAATGCCTATTTTTTCATCAATTAAATTATATCTTCAGATATGATAGTTATATGCCTGCATTGCATTTGAATAAAATACTAAGCTAATTTAGATGCAGATAAGTGTTATAAAATAAACTATGATTATTTTTATAAAGTGAAGCTTTTTAAATTACTGTTTGAAATTTTGAAAAGGAAACATTGTTGATTGTACCCAGCTATGTATTTTTAAGAGTATGGAGATTTGCCTTAAGGCTTAGGTCACACTTCTTTACATTATTTTTTCAGGAAATTAATAATGATGAGCATACCTTGGGTTCACGTATTACTATGTAGAGAAGAATATCCTATTAAATTTTTTTCTCAATTAGATCTTCCAGGGCAGATAATTATGACTTTTTGAAAGAATTTTAATTTAGATGATCCTATTCATTGCACAGTTGAATAAATAATTGTTATACAGTCTTTCCTTTTCATCACTTTGCAACATCCTACCTGATATCTACACTGAATGTCAGTTGCTACCTGCAGATTTATTTCCGGCTTCACAAGTTCTTCCCGATAACCCCATCTGCCCTTGATTGGACTTAAAGCAGCAAGAGAAACAATGCCTGTGTCTTAAGTTCCATGCAGATGCATAACATAACTGGCAATGACTCCTCTTTACCAACTAAATAGCATCTGGGAATGAATAAGACAATTTTCTTTGAAAGACCTCTTCGTTTTCTCCATACACAAACAGGTGATTGACCACAGGAGAAGAGGTTAACCTATGGAAAAATTCCTTCATAAAATCTTGACCTCGCTTACAAGAAAGTTTGTTTTTAAAAAAATTTTTTTTAGTGCAGTTAGTGTGCATAAAATGAATTGCTACTTGAGGCAAAACATCAGCAGGAGATTCCCCACAAGGAAGCTAATAATTTTCCCAGGTCTGTAAAAAGGGCTGAATAAAAAAGGTATTTACCTGTGACATATGATCTTAACCAGTATGTCAGAGTTTTAGATAATTGGGAAATGTTTTAGAATACTGCCTGTGGTGCTTTTCACGATGGTCTGCAATTGATGTCTGTCAATCAAGTTGTCAAGACACATGAAGAGGAAAATGACTTTAATTTTCCTAAAACATGTAAAATAACAAACAGGCCTAAACATGCACACCAACTGAGCCATTCTCTTAAGTAAATATTTCGAGGTACCTATATTATGAAACACAGCGCTGTGAAAATTGAAGAGGTTTTAATATTGCAATTTATTTTTCATTTTCTTTCTTACTTATTCCATGATATTTATTAAACTACAGGAAGAATATGAGACAAGGATTAAATTCAAAGGTAAAAATGCACTTTAACATGTAAGTGCAAAAGAGTAATTCCTTCTAAATTGTTACATAATTTCCTAACCTTTCTTTTAAGAAAAACTTTTGAGTTATGATTCTACATCTAGGTTGTTACAAAGGCAGACATTTTATATTCCAAAATGAGAATGCAACTAGAGAGTCCATACTTTTTCTGAGTGTATATCTGAACCTTTAACCATATTTTTAATGCTTCCTAGCAACACAGTGCTGTTTTAAAGGGTTAGTTCAGGATAGTAATAATTAATTGTAAATTGAGAAACAGCTTTGATTCTTCAAAACTAGAAAAACCTGATGTGCCACAGTCATTTAAAGGCTAGCAAAAATAATACAATGCAGCCTCACATTCTCAACTAAGTTGTACTACTCAAAACATTTCATTCTTTCCAAAATGGATGAAGTGAAAATGCAATCACTCTTCTCATTATGAAAATCAGTCTTAATTGACATTTAAAAAATGTTTCTACATTTCTAGGCTTAAATAGCACTTGTATTTTATACCAGGTAATCTAGGGTTAGGTCTTTGGGGATATGTAGCTGTCCTTTTTCTTCACAAATACTGCAGTTATATGAACATGTTAAAGAGAGGTTGATAGGAATGATAAAACTCTAGATTATTATTTCTTTATACCTTTAGTTCCTTATAAAAATTGATTTTAAGATTTTTTTGTTTTAATTCTAATTTATGCTTATTTTCTTTTTTGGAAAAGAGCATTAATTGTTCTTAATTAAGAAACTTTTTTTTCTTATACCTACCCTACTTTTACAAATTTCTCATATGGAATTCTGTTCTGTTTTTGTATCAATTTGTTAGTAACGAAGTATGCCCTCCAACAACCAAATTCATTAAAATTTTGGTTTTTTTTTAATGGGAACTAAACTTTATAACTTTTTTTACTGGAGTATAATTAACATATAACATTATATTAGTTCTAGGATACAGGATAATGATTCAGTATATTGTGAAACATTCACCACAGTGTATCTAACTAATATCTATTCTTCTGCTGTTTTTAAAATGCATGGATTGTTTAAACTATTCAATATATCTTTGTTTTTCCTTTCTTTGAAGGCATATGATGGATTTGCCAGCATTGGAATTTCCCGGTTGTTGGAACCTTCTGATATGGTTTTATTAGCAATTCCTGACAAACTGACTGTTATGACTTATCTCTATCAAATCAGGGCACATTTCAGTGGCCAAGAACTGAATGTTGTCCAGATAGAGGAGAACAGCAGTAAAAGCACATATAAAGTTGGAAACTATGAAACAGATACAAACAGTTCTGTTGATCAGGAAAAATTCTATGCAGAGCTGAGTGATCTGAAACGGGAGCCTGAATTGCAGCAACCTACCAGCGGAGCGGTTGACTTCTTATCGCAAGATGACTCTGTATTTGTAAATGATAGTGGGGTTGGAGAGTCAGAAAGTGAACATCAGACTCCCGATGATCATCTTAGTCCAAGCACAGCCTCCCCTTACTGTCGCAGGACTAAAAGTGACACAGAACCCCAAAAGTCCCAGCAGAGCTCTGGAAGGACTTCAGGATCCGATGACCCTGGAATATGTTACAATACAGATTCGACCCACGCACAAGCTTTGTTAGGCAGGAAGAGACTACTAAAAGCTGAGACTTTAGAATTAAGCGACTTATATGTTAGTGATAAGAAGAAGGATGTGTCTCCACCCTTTGTTTGTGAAGAGACAGAGGAGCAAAAGCTTCAGACTCTAGACATCAGTAATAACTTGGAGAAAGAAAAATTAGAGAATTCCAGACCCTTAGAATACAGATCAGATCCTGAATCACCAATCAAAAAACCAAGTTTATCTCCCACTTCCAAACTTGGATACTCATACAATAGAGATACAGATCTTACAAAGAAAAAACGTACTTCCCTGAGACAGACAGAGTCTGATCCAGATACTGATAGAACCACTTTAAATCATGCAGATCATTCCACAAAAACAGTCCAGGTAAGTGAGTTAGAATGATGGATACCTATATTTAGTAAATAGTTATTCTGAATATTTTTGGGGTTTTTTTGTATTCATAGAGCACTTTCAAATGCTACAAATATTAAAGGTAAAGTATAATCGTTATAGAAAAACCTACACTATACCTGCACTTCATTTAAATAAAGTTTATGATATGCTATTTTAAGCCTACAAATAAATCCAAATTTGAAGATTGAAGAGTAATGTCAGCTTTTCAAATCAAAATATTATTTACCTATAAAAACAGAACATTTCACTGTAAGAATAAGTCAAAGATATTTCACTATTCCATTTAGTAGGAATATCATTCTGAAAGTGTGTAATGCTAAATTAAATATTTCCCATTAATGTATTTTCTTCAAATATTTTAGTTGCATTGTAATTGGTGTTTTCAATCCCATTGTTACTTTGGTTAAAAATTCCAGTAACATCCAGATTCCCACAAGGGATATATGACACAAATTTGACCTTATAATATTTGCTATATTTAATTGAATCTCTGGCACCATCAATTATAAGATAATGCCATTATTTTATGTACCAAAAGGAAAAAAAAACATTGCCAGTAAACCATCATAAATGGTTTTCTTATCACATAGAATTTTATTTTATACCTACCAAATGAATGCTTTAGACTTACTCAAGCTTGGATTTTTTAATCATATAACACTCTTATGTATACATAAAAAAGAAATTTAAGTAAAGTAAATTGGTTAAGGTATAATTGATTTGGAATTAGAATTTAAAATCCAAGTCTTCTGATTTTTTGATTGGGAATTTTTCCTGGTTTTCCACACGGTGTTGTCCTCTGTGCCATCAGAAGCATATTATAGCAGTGGTTTTCAAAGTATGATAATCTGGGGACCTCTGAGGCTCTCATAACCTCTTTCAGAGAGCCCTCAAAGTTGAAACTATTTTCATAATAATAATAGAATAGTATTTACCTTTTTCACTTTCATTCTCTCACAACTATACAGTGGTGTTTTCTGGAGGCCATATGATTTGTGATATTTCAAAAGATCCAATACAAAAGTAGATATGAGAATCCAACTGCCTTCTATTAATCCAGACATAAAAGAGATTTCCAAAAAATGTAAAATAATGCCATTCTCACTTATTTTTTATTTTTTTAAGTATTAATTTTTGTTACAATGTTAACATCTAATGGGTTTATTATAGTTCTTTTTTTTTTTTAAGATTTTTGAGAGAGAGAGCAATTGGAGGGTACACAGAGGCAGAGGGAAAAGCAGACTCCCTGCTGAGGCCTGAGCCAGATACAGGCTCACTCCCAGGACCCCAAGATTATGACCTCAGTGGAAGGCAGAGGGTTAACCAACTGAACCACCCAAGCACCTCATTATAGTTATTTCTAAGGGAATGAATAAATATTTCCAAGGTTTCCCATATTTAAATATTTTAAATATTTCCAATATTTCTCAGGGTTTTTTGTTTTTGTTTTTGTTTTGTTTTTTAAGGATTTTATTTATTTATTTGACAAAGAGAGACACAGAGAGAGAGGGATTACAAGTAGGGGGAGTGGGAGAGGGAGAAGCAGGCATCCTGCCTAGCAGGCTCAGGGTTTCTGATGCAGGGCTGGATCCCAGGACCCTGGGACCGTAACCCAAGCTGAAGGCAGATGCTTAACGACTGAGTCACCCAGGCACCCCCCATTTCTCAGTTTTAATTTCCATAATAATAGGTATAAATAGATATAACCCACATAAACAAAAGCTTTTTGAGATCCTCAGTAATTTTTAAGCACATATAGGGTTTCTGAGACCAAAAAATTTGAGACCCTCTGAATTACACCAGATTTCTCTACAGTTGTCTCTGAGGTTTTCTTCTCAGTAAGAAAGTGGTCATAGCACTTTCTTGACCTTATCAGAAGGTCCCAAGATAAGTTTTTGATACAATAACCAGGAGTTATATTCCATTTTTAAATACTACTCAAGTGGTTGTTAACTGAAACATCAAGGACTTGCATTCTTGCCACCTGAAATACCAAAGACATGCATATGTAGGCATTGATGGCCATCTTGACTACCACCTGGCTGACAGATTATAAAGTGCCATCAATTTTAAGTTTTCAGAGGTGTTAAGGTAACATGTACATTTTTGAATCAAAGAAATACAGTAGCTAACAAAGCAAGCCACTGTTCTTCTAATCAAAAATCTCAAATCAAAGGTTCTAAGTACTTTAACTTTTAGTACAAAAAAGCTTTCAAGCAATCAGATACAGCATACATAACAGATAATTGAGAAACATCTAGCGGGGTGCCTGGGTGGCTCAGTTGGTTAAGCATCTGCCTTCGGCTTGGGTCATGATCCCAGGTGTTCCTGGGATCCATCCTGGGATCAGGCTCTGTGCTCAGTGGGGAGCCTGCTTCTCCCTCTCCCTCTGACCCTTCTCTCCAGCTTGTGCTCTCTGTCTCTCCCTCAAATGAACAAATAAAATCTTTAAAAAAGAAAGAGAGAGAAAGGAAGGAAGAAAAAGAAGGAAAGATGGAAGGAAGGGAGGAAGGAAAGAGGAAAGAAAGAAAGAAAGAAAGAAAGAAAGAAAGAAAGAAAGAAAGAAAGAAAGAAAGAAAGAAAGAAAGAAAAAAGAAAGCAAACGGAGAGGAGGGGAAAGGAGGAAAGGGGAGGGGAGGGGAGGAGAAGGGAGATGAGGAAAGGGAAAGGGAAAGGAGAGGAAAGAGAAAGGGAAAGGAGAGGGAGAGGAGAGGGAAAGGAGAGGAAAAGGAGAGGAGAGGGGAGGGGAAGGGAGGGGAGGGGACGGGAGGGGACGGAAGGTGAAGGGAGGAAGAAACATCTAGTGATTAACAACTGCAGAATTTGATGAGCCTAATTTCTAAGTATTACCCAAGCAGATTTTTCTTATAACCCAGATTTGTAAAATAAGTGTATTTAGCTAAATCTAGAAATTGATTAATGTTTAAAAATTTAAAATACTCCAGACTGGGAATCAGTACACCTGGATTCTCATCTTGGCTCTGCTAATAATTACCAGTGTGACATGTTAATTAGCCACATAAATTTTTTAATCTGATTTTCCACATATGTTAAATGAAATAATTTCTCTAAGAGTCTTTTTAGCTCTAAAACTCTATCATGCTTTGATGCTCTTCAGGAAGTTTAAATGACATACAGTATATGCATGGGATAATAGAGGCAGTATCTTTTTACAACTTCATATATGTTTGCTTATTGTCCATTGATTTAGTGGTCAGAATTTTGTTTAGGGTAAAGTTAAAGGTTTGTTGTTTTTTTGTCAGAAATACTGCCTGACACACAAAAATTGTAATGTTACTGCAATATTTCATAGGTTTTTAAAATTGGGCAATTTTAGCAGCTAAATTTGAATAATTTAAAAAATCTGTTTTTCTTTTTTACACTGTATTTCATCAGTGCTAAGATATGCATCTTTTTATATTTTAACTTCTCTGAAATCAAGATCCTACTTATAATAGTATGTTCGAGTTTGACAGTGTTTGTTCTTTCTTAGTCCATAAAATAATAGTATGTCTAGTAACTAATGACATTAGATTAGAGGAAATTTGATAACTTAATATGGCTCTATAGCATTAAAGTCATATTGTTGCTCATTTGAGTGGCTAATACATATGATGACCTTTATATATCTTACACATATCTCTCTTAAACTTCATAGTCCATGAGGTTTAAATTCTATTTAATATATGGGAAGACTGCGCTTTACAGAGTTGCCTAAGATGACTTAATAAGTGTTAAAGTTTGAATTCAAAACCAACATTTTCTGACCCCAAAGTCTGTGCTCCTAAGCTATTTATTCACAATATCTCTTCATTTTTTACCATAATAGCCCTAAAGATAATCAGCCCAGATATAAAGTAGTCAACTTTACTGAAGGGAAATTTAGCAATGTATATCAAGTCCCTTAAAAATGTTTATCTCATTAGATTCTACCTCCAGGAATTTTTTCCCTTAGGATAATCAGAATTGTATACAAGAATTTATGTATAAAAAAAATTTTTTTTTTGAGAGAGAGCAAGGGTGGGGAGGAGGGAGAAGGAGAGAATCTTAAGCAGCCTCCCTGCCTATGCAAAGCCCAGTGTGGGGCTTGATCTCATGACCCTGAGATCATGACCTGAGCCTAAATCAAGAATCAGACGCTTAACTGACTTGAGCCACCCAGGCACCCCTATGTTTATAAAACATCATTAATGATAGTAAAAAATTATAAACAACATAAATACCCAATAATATAAGACAAGTTAAAGTATGATGCATCTGTATGAATAGAATGCTAGATAAAAGTTTAAAAAAATTATGTTTAAAAATATTTTTTAAAAACTTGTATGAGAATATTCTCACAATAGAATATTAACTTTAAAAAGCATGATTCTAGTGTGATTATCTCTGGGTGCCAGGATTACTAATTTTCTTTATTTTGTTTTTTATTTTTAAATCTTTTTTTGTTGAGATAAATTGACATATAATATTATATTAGTTTCCGGTGTATAACAATTATTTGATGTTTGTATATATTGTGAAATGACCACCACAGTAAGCCTAGTTAATGTCCATCACCACACATAGGTACAAAAATTTTTCTTGTGACCAGAACATTTAAGATCTACTGCCTTAGCAACTTTCATATATGCAAATGCAGTACTACTAACTATAGTCACCATGCCATACACAATATCCCCATAACTTATTTATTTTATAACTGGAATTGTGTACCTCTTGACTCCCTTCAGCCATTTTGTCCACATCCTACTCCGGGCCTCTGGCAACTACCAGTTGTCTCTGTATCTGTAAGCTTGATTTTGGGGTTTTGGTGGGGGAGGGGTTCCTTTTGTTTTTAGATTTCACATACAAGTAAAATCATGTTATTCATCTTTTTCTGTCTGACTTATTTCACCTAGTATAATGCCTTCAGGATCCATGCATGTTGTCACAAATAGCAAGATTTCATTCTTTTTTATGGCTAAATAATGTGTCACTGAGTGTAGGGGTCTGTGTGGGTGTGGGTGTGTGTATCCACTCATACAGCAGTGGGCACTTAGGTTGTTTCTATACCTTGGCTATTGTAAATAATGCTGCAGTGGGAGCACCTGGGTGGCTTAGTCGGCTGGATGTTGGACTCTTGGTTTTGGCTCAGGTCATGGTCTCATGGGTTGTGGGATGAGCTCTGTGCTCAGCAGGAAGTCTGCCTGGGAATGCTCTACTTCTGCTCCTCCCCAACTTGAGCACCGGGAGTGCACACACACGCAAGGCCTCTTTCTCTCAAATAAGTAAATCTTTAAAAATAATAATAATAGGGGTGCCTGGATGGCCCGGTTGGTTAAGTGACTGCTTTTGGCTCAGCTCATGATCCCAGGATCCTGGATTGGAGCCCTGCATCAGGCTCCTTGCTCAGCAGGGAGCCTGCTTCTACCTCTTCCTCCGTCATTCCCCCTGCATGTGCTCTCTCTCTCTTTCAAATGAATAAATAAAATCTTTTTTAAAAATAATAATGCTGCGGTGAACATAGGGGTGCATACATTTTTTTGAGTTAGTTTTTTGCATTCTTTGGATAAATACCCAAAAGTGGAATTTCTGGGTCATATGGTAGTTCTATGTTTAATTTTTTTGAGGCACTTCCATCCTGTTTTCCACAGTGGCTGCATCAATTTACATTCCCACCAACAGTGCACAGCGGTTCCCTTTTCTCCAGATCCCCACCAACATTTGCTATTCCTTGTCTTTTTGCTAATAGCCATTCTAACAGGTATGAGGTAATAATTCCCTGTGGTTTTAATTTGCATTTCCTTGATAATTAGTGACATTAAGCATCTTTTCGTATACCTGTGGCCATTTGTATGTCTTTTTTGTAAAAAATGTCTATTCAAATCTTCTGCCTATTATTTAATTGGATTGCTATTGAGTTATGTGAGTTCTTTCTATATTTAGATATTAACCTTTCCCAGATACATGATTTGCAAATATTTTCTCCCATTCAGTAGACTACCTTTTCATTTTGTGGATAGTTTCCCTCACTCTGCAGAAACTTTTTAGTATGATGTAGTCCCACTTGTTTATTTTTGCCTTTGTTGCCTTTGCTTTTGGTGTCAAATCCAAAAAAATTATCACCAAGACCGTTGTTAAGGTGCTTACCATCTGTGTTTTCTTCTAAGAGTTTTATGGTTTCAGATTTTTATGTTCAGATCTTTAATCCATTTTGAGTTAATTTTTGTGGATAGTGTAAGATAGGCACCTGGTTTCATTCTTTTGCATGTGGCTTTCCAGTTTTCCCAACGCCATTTATTAAAGAGACTGTCCTTTCCCCATTGTATATTTTTGGCTCCTTTGTTGTAAATTAACTAACCACATATGCTTGTGTTTATTTCTGTGCTCTCTATTTTGTTCTCTTGATCTATGTGTCTCTTTTTATGCCAGTACCATACTGTTTTGATTACTGTAGCTTTGTGATATAGTTTGAAATCAGGGACCATGATGCTTCTGATTCTTTTTCTTTTTACTTTTATATATTTTCTAAAATTTTTGTAATAAATATGAATCGTATTTATAATCAGAAAAAAAGTTTGTTTCTGTGTGCTCTGTCTGTGTAGCTAACTGGAATCCCTAAAGGTCTGTAGACTCACAGAATTTAGAACCAGTAGGATTTTTTTAAAGATTTTATTTATTTATTTGAGAGAGAAAGCATGAGCTGGGGGGAGGCGGATGCAGAGGGAGGAGAAGTAGACTCCCCACTGAGCAGGGAGCCCAAGGCAGGGCTTGACCCCAGGACCCTAGGATCATGACCTAAGCCGAAGGCAGACACTTAACTGACTGAGCCACCCAGGCATCCCTAGAGCCAGTAGGATGTTAAAGATGATATACTCTAATCACCAATTTTAGAGCTAGTAGAATTTTAAAGATGCTCTCCCCTTATTTCAAACATGAGGTAATTGAGATATTTTTAAAAATATAATAGTTAACATTTATCTAGTGCTTAGTACATTACACTATTTCACTTAATCTTTATCCTTGTGAGAACTGGTCTATTTTATCCCCATTTTACAAATGAGGAAACAGGCATAGAGAGATTGAGTAACTGGTCCACAATTAGGTGATATATCTAGTATTTGAACGAAGGTCTTTCTTACTCCAAGGTTCTTAAGTGTCATGTGATGGAATACAATATAGATTTTTAAGTTACCTGTTCAGTGTTACATTGCTTATTATTAGTGGAAGAAGGATTTATAGCCTGATGTCTTGACTGCAAATTCAGTGTTCCCTTTAATTAATCTGGTCTGTTTTAGAAAAGGTGTTGATTTGTAACCAGAATGACCAAGTCTATTCTATTGTGTCCTATCCACATGACAAAAAATCTATCATTATCATTTATACATTTCAATTATATCTATTAAGTGAAGAATTTTTGTTTAATCCTCTTAAAACCTTGGGTGATGAAAATGTTCTGGAATTGGATAGTGTTGATGGTTTACAACCTTGTGAATATAGTAAAAACCACTGAAGTGCATACTTTTAAAAAATCTTTCCTTGCTTGAGATTGCAGGAGTTTAAAAATATTTATATTAAAACATAAAAATCTCAATGAGACCTAAAGATATTATAATAATTTTTCTAAGTTTCACATTATACCAAATAAATGATGTGTTTACTGTTTATTACCTCTTCCTTGACCATGAATGCTATTTACAATTGAACCAAAACTATGCAATGACAGGGAAGTAAAAGAAATTAAATATCAGGGTAATAATAATAATAGCTATCTAAAGCCAGAAGTTGGCTACTTTTTGGAAGAAGAAAGGAATTTGACATTATGGATATTTGTGCTTTGAATTAATGTTATCATTTGAGAACTGATTTCCATTGATGGTTATTACCTGTTATTATCCAAAAGTATATTGTAAGATTACAAATTAATCTAAGAAAATATTCAAATTCTGATGTGGTTAATTGTTTTGTTGTATGGTAAGTGAGCATTAGAGAAAACCAATTTTTTTTTAAACAAAATATGATAGTTTTGAATTTTCTATAAATTTTGATTGTCAGGGATTTAAAGGATTATTGCCACAAATGTTTAATATCTTTCAACATACAAATTTGGAAGATACCTTGTTATTAGTACTATAAAACTGTAAGAAATAAAATTTAAAAAAAATGTCTTTCTCAGATTATACTGTGATTAGCAAATATGAAGAATATATATAATATACATATGGACATTATATTTTATGGGAATATATTCTAACACAAATGGAAATTAAATATAACCCAGTTTTAGTCAGTAAAAATATATTTCCTATTTGTCAAGACTTTCTACAATTTCTAGTCAACATTAATATTTTCTTTAAGTAATCTCATAAAACTACAGTCTTATTCCTGATCTCTATTATTTTGACATATAATAAAACCATTGATTACTCTATAAATATAGGTTACATGGGGCTTTCTTGAGTTCCTAATTCTGTATTTTTGGTTTTAAGCATCGAATGTTATCAAGACAAGAAGAACTTAAAGAAAGAGCAAGAGTTCTGCTTGAGCAAGCAAGAAGAGATGCAGCTTTAAAAGCAGGGAATAAACAGAATACCAGCGCAGCCACACCACTCTGCAACAGGCAGCTAAGTGATGTGAGGAACATTGGTTAAAAAGCCATAGATTGTTAATTGCAATCATGGGGGTGAGGGGAGTAATTTATTTATACTTGTGCTAAGTCATTTTTTTTTTTAAGTTTTTACTTTCAGTTAATGTTCAGTGTTATATTAGCTTAGGTGTACAATACAGTGATTCAACAATTCTATATATCACCCAGTGCTCATCACGACAAGTGCACTCCTTAATCCCCATCATCTAGTTCACTCATCCCCCTACCCACCTCCCCTCTGGAAACCATCAGTTTGTTCTTGCTAAATCATTTTTCCATAGACTTTGTATATGAGGCGGGGGGATGGCGGGGTAACTTGGTATATTTATTGAGCTGATAAATTCACACTTGGAAGAACATGTTGTAATTATTCCTATACAGCAGTGTTAGCTATGAGGAAAAGTCATATTTTGGAATATAATTTCTATATATATGAGAATATGTATTTTTCTTAATTTACATTTTATAATTTAATTATACTTTGTTTAAGATTATGTTTTAGCTATGAAAGTTAATTTCGTTGGAAATATTAGAATATAATAATGATGCCTACCATTTATTGAATAGCTACCATTTAATACAGGCTCTATAATGGATGTTTTATGTAATTTTTATTTTACTTAACCCCATGAAATAGATGTTCAACTTCTTTCCAGATAAGAAAATTGAGGCTGATAGGTAAGGTAATTTGTACAAAATTGCAGTTAGTAAATGATGAATTCAGGATTTAAACTTGAGCCTCATCAGACTATAGAATCAGTGCTCTTTTCTATCATATACTGCCATCCCTATATTAAACCACATTTTTAGAGGCGCCTGGGTGGCTCAGTCAGTTAAGCGGCTGCCTTCAGCTCTGGTCATGATCCCAGGGTTCTGGGATAGAGCCGTACATCGGACTCCCTGCTCAGCTGGGAACCTGCTTCTCCCTCTCCCTTTGCCTGCCATTGACCCTGCTTGTGCTCTCTCCCTCTCTCTCTCCCTGTCAAAATAAATAAATGAAATCTTTAAAAATAAATAAGAATTAAAAATTTAAAAACCCATATTTATATATATATTTGTGTGTAGTACTTCACAAATAATAATGAATATATGATAATAGAAGCCCTTAAATTTAAGGTGGCAGATTCTTCATGAATCGGAGAACTATGACATTCTGTGCCTTACCATCAAACTCACATATACAAAACTGAATGCTCTTTTTTTTTTTATTAAGATTTTATTTTTTCAGAGCAGTTTTAGGTTCATAGCAGAATTGAGGGGAAGGTACAGAGATTTCCCATATACACCCTGCACCTACACATGCATGGCTTCTCCTCTTAATGACATCCCACACCAGAGTGATATGTTTGTTAGACATTGACACATCATAATCACCCAAAGTCCATAGCTTACATTTTGGTTCCCTCTTGGTGTTTTACATCCTGTGGGTTTGGGCAATTGTGTAATGAAATGTATCCATCATTATGGATTTTCTAAGAATTATCTATTGCACCTTCCACCACTCCCAAGCCCTGCAACCTAATTTTACTATCTATAATTCTGCCTTTTTCAGAGTGTCATATAGTTGGAATTATATAGTTTTATAGCCTTTTCCGATTGTCTTCCTTCACCTAGTAATATGCATTTAAGGTTCTTCCATGTTTTTCACAACTAGAAAAATCATTTCTTTTTTGTGCTGAATAATATTCCCTTGCACAGCTTACCCATTCACCTACTAAAGGACATCTTGTTTGCTTCCAGTTTTTGGCAATTATGAATAAAGCTGCTCTGATCATCCATGTGCAGGTGTTTGTGTGGACATAAGTTTTTACCTCCTTTGGGTAATTACCAGGGAATGTGATTGCTAGATCTTATGGTAAGAGTATGCTTACTTTTATTTTTTATTTTATTTTATTTATTTAAAAGATTTTATTTATTTGACAGAGAGACAGAGATCACAAGTAGGCAGTGAGGCAGGCAAAGAGAGAGGGGGAAGCAGGCTCCCCGCTGAGCAGAGAGCCCGATGTGGGGTTCGATCTCAGGACCCTGAGACCATGACCCAAGCTGAAGGCAGAGGCCTCAACCCACTGAGCCACCCAGGCACCCAAGTATGTTTACTTTTATAAGTATTGCCAAACTGTCTTCCAAAATCACTGTCCCATCTTGTATTCCCACCAGTAGTGTGTGAGAGTTCTTGTGGTGCTCCACATCTTCAATGTTGAGTGTTGTCAGTGTTCCAGATTGTGGCCACTCTAATAGGTGTTTAGTGGTATCTCATTGTCTTAATTTACATTTCCCTGATGACAAATGATGTGGAGCATCTTTTCATATGCATATTTGCAATCTGTAGATCTTCCTTTGGTGAGGTGTCTATAAGGGTCATTGATCCATTTTTTAATCAGGTTGGTTGTTTTTTTATTGTTGAGTTTCAGTAGTTCTTTATTTTGGATATAATCTTTTATCAAATGTGTCTATTGCAAATTGAGTGTTCCTACTGATTAGCATAGAATATCTCTTCATTTATTTAGTTATTCTTTGATTTCCTTATATTCCTCATCTAGATCTTATACATGCTTTGTTAGATTTCACTAATATGAATAGATTTTGTTCTTAATTTCAAATTCCACTTGTTCACTGCTGGTATATAGGAAAACAATTGTCTTTCATATATTAACCGTATATCCTACAGCCTTGCTATTATTGCTTATTCCAGGAGGTTCTTTTTTTTTCCCAATTCTTTCAGATTTTCTACATAGGTGATCATGTCATCTGTGATCAGACACTTATTTCTTCCTTTCCATGCACATGTTTAAACATTCCTTTCAGATATGAGCTTAATAACCTCTGACTTGAGCAGTGTTTTTCACACATCAAGTTTTTACACAGTAATGTGATATAAAAGCAGTTTAGTAGCCTGCAGTAATTATTTTATTTTATTTTTTGTAATTATTTTATTTTTAATGAAAAGGAATATAATAGAATCGAATAAAGATAAAGATCTCAAATAAAGATCTCAGAATAGAATACTACTATGTAGTAAGCATAGTATTTTTGTCTGAAACTTCCATTAGTTATGTGGACACATATGCTTCCTCAGTCTTGACATAAAACATTTTTTATAAACAAAAAAACCCCATATTTTTAAAATGTAGTTCATGATAAAAATGAGAAACCCAAATCTAGCGGGCTGTCTTTGAAGAAGTTTTGTAAACCTCTACGAGAGCTCTTTCAGTGCCTGGCCATCTGATATATCATTGAATTGTTGGTCATTTGTCAGATATTTTTTTTTAAAGATTTTATTTATTTATTAGGAAAGAGAGAGAGTGAGAGAGAGAAGGTCAGAGTGAGAAGCGGACTCCCCATGGAGCTGGGAGCCCGATGTGGGACTCGATCCCGGGACTCCGGGATCATGACCTGAGCCGAAGGCAGTCGCTCAACCAACTGCACCACCCAAGGGCCCCATTTGTCAGATATTTATTGAGTGTCTGAATTGAGTATATTCATGGTGACAGAAAAGGTTAAGCTTCTTCTGTTATGCAGTTTACATTATGGTGGGAAGAGACAGATAATAATAAATAACTAAAGTGTGAAAACTGTGTGGCCTAGTACAGGATAATTTAAATAAGTGAGGGCTTGAGTGATTTGAGGAGGGGACATTTGAACTAAGATTTCATGGGCGAAAAGGATCCAGTCAAGTGAAGAACCACAGAAGGGATTATCTCTTTAAAAAGAAAGTTATTTTGGGGACGCCTGGGTGGCTCAGTCAATTAAGCATCAGATTCTTGATTTCATATTGGCTCATGATCTCAGGGTTGTGAGTTCGAGCCTAGCATTGGGCTCAGAGCTGGATGTGGAGCCTGATGAAGATTCATTCTCTCCCTCTCTTAAAAAAAAAAAAAAAAAGTTATTTTGTTGATGCTATATTTTATTTGTGATAAACTTTGTTTCATAATTATTTCAGGCTCTAAAAATTATGGAAAATGTATATAGCTCTATATTGTTCCAGTGTGTTGATTTTAAATTCAGAATACCTGAGATTTAAATGATCTACCAAATAGATTTTTAAAACCAGTACTTTACCTATGTGTGAATTTTGCACATATAAATAATTATCATTGAATGTTTTTGAGCACTTACTGTTTATCAAGCACGATTCTAAGTGATTTAACATGGAATTTTCTCATATAATCTCCACAATAATTGTATAAGTTAAGTGTTATCATCCCTATTTTACAGTTGAGGAAACTGACAAATTAATGAATTTGGCCACACATCTATAAGTAACAAAGCCAAGAATTGAACCTAGACATTTTGATTTCAGAGACTTTGTCTCTAAAGCATTGTGTTATATTTCCATCTTCTTTATGTTCTTCTGACATCCTTATGAAATAGAAATAGATACTATTGTTTTATCTTCTATAGAGACTAAGAAAATGAGTTAAGAAAGAATGTTTAAATTTACCTAGGGTTGCAGACAGTGACATATGAGGCTTAGAATTCAAGTATCCTGACTTTTTTTTTTTTTTTTAAGATTTTATTTATTTATTTTACAGGGAGAGAGAGATCACAAGTAGGCAGAGAGGCAGGCAGAGAGAGGGGGGAAAGCAGGCTCCCCACTGAGCAGAGAGCCCGATGCAGGGCTCGATGCGGGGCTCGATCCCAGAACCCTGAGATCATGACCCGAGCCGAAGGCAGAGGCTTAACCCACTGAGCCACGCAGTCGCTCCAAGTATCCTGACTTTTTAAAAAGGTGGTGTTTAGTTTTCCATTTGGTTCAGACTTTTAACAAATATTTTATTGGTCATCCCTTTTGCTTAAAGCACCAGTAATCTATACTTTGTATTTTTTCAAATAAAACTTAAACTTTTATCTAAATCATACTAGTGTGAATTCAACATCAGAAGTTACTAAAACATCTCTCTTTTTAAGATTTTATTTTTATGTAATCTCTACACCCAACATGAGGTTCAAACTCACAACCCTGAGATCAGGAGTTGCATGATCTACTGACTGAGCCAGACAGGCACCCCAAGATATCTTTTTTTTTAAGATTTTATTTATTTATTTGACAGAGAGAGAGAGAGAGCACAGGCAGGCAGAGTGGCAGGGAGAGGGAGAAGGAGAAGCAGGCTCTCCCCTGAGCAGGGAGCCAGATGCAGGGCTTGATCCCAGGATCCTGGGATCATGACCTGAGCCGAAGATAGCTGCTTAACTGACTGAGCCACCCAAGCACCCCACCCCCAAACATCTCTTATTCTATGTTGTGACGTCTTGCTATATGTGTAAAATATATAACTTGGATTTTAAGAAACCTGATGCTAGTGATGTTTTATTGACGACTCTTTTATACTGCTGGTCCCGTTTAACTTGTCACATTTTTCTGGAAAGCGGTTAGACTTCATCAAGAAATGTTTATTCCCCTTTACCCAGTAATTCTATTAACAAAGATTAGTATGCAGGTTTTCATCACAATGTTATTTGTAATAGCAAAAACTACAAAATGTAACATAAATACACTTGTTTTGTAGCCATTAAAATTTATCTATACAATAATGTTTTAAAAGAATATTGAAAGGATATAGGAGAATGCTCACAATGTCCTTTTTTATAAAAAGAAGGATATAAAATATATATGGCATATAAACTCCATTTTGAAATGATAGAGACTGTTTTTTATATGCATTGAAAAGGACAGAAAGGAAAATCATCAAAATAGTAGAAATATATATCTCTACTCAGTTGTATAACAAATAGCTTTTATGGGATTTTTCCCTTTATTCTTTCTGTTTTAAAAGTACGACATGTTAAGATAAATATTTTAAACTAGGGAAATTTTTGGTATCCAAAATAAGTATTTTTAGCACATTGTTTTTTTAGTGTACCCAAACAAACTTAACTTCACTATTTCTAAGATAACGTGTGTGTGTGTGTGTGTGTGTGTGTGTGTGTGTTAAGAAGAGAGACATGGTGAGAGTTCTTCACTTCTATAGTTGATGATACTAAATTGTGCCTTGGTTTGGACTAAATGGCAGATTTAATAGTAGCAGTCCTGTTTACACTGAGAAGACATGAATTTCTCAATGACTACTGTTTGTAATTGATGAGTAATAATCATGGTATATCATAAAATATCTCACTGTTTTTTGGGAATACCACCAGTGTAACTTGGGTTGTCTTGTGTACATTTATTGTTATAGTTGTTTTTCCTGCAGGGCTAGCTGGCTGCATGCCAAGAGGGTCACTCTGTTGCATTTGTTTCCCACTTACCCAAAGTTGTATCCTATTGCAATGAAACCATGCTTTAAATAGTCCCAAAGATATTTTCCTTACCCTTCCTCTTTCAGGTTATCTTTTGCTACATAAAAAAAAAAAAATCATCTTACTGGCATGAAACAGCCATTCATTATGCTCACAGATTTGTGATTTAGGCATTAGGATAGGATACTGTGGGAATGGCTTATTTCTGTTCCACTATGTCTGGGACTGGGTTTTGGTGAGGACCTGTGCTAGACCAGCAGTTGGAATACCTACATGTAGCCTCTCCATATTTTCTCTCCACTTGGGCTAGTTTCAGCTTCCTCACAGCATGGTTGCTGAGTCTATGAGCAAATGTCCCAAGAAAATAAAGCAGACATGCGTGGCATTCTTACAATCTAGCTTTGAAAGTCATGTTACATCACTTTGCTATATTGGTGGCGTAAGCAGACACAAAGCTCCACCCAGTTTTAAGTAGCAGAGACATACACCCCACACCACAGAATAAGAGGAGTGTCAAAGTCATGGTGTAGGAAGAGTATGTGGTATAGGAGATACTGTTGCAGCCTCTTCTCAGTTATAGTTTAAACTTCAGTTTGAGGCGCCTGGGTGGCTCAGTCAGTTAAGCTTCTGACTCTTGATTTCAGCTCAGGTCATGATCTCAGGGTCATGAGAATGAGCCGAGCATTGGGTTCCTTTCTCCCTTTTCCCCTCCAAAACCCCTCCCAATAAAATAAAATAAAAAATAAATTCAGTTTTAAAACTTTCTTGTGTGTTCTACTATAGCTCATTTTTCAGATAAGTCAAGCCCTGTATAGATGTGTTATGAAGAGCATCAATTTCGTGAACTTAATAGTGTATTTTATAACTATTGTTCTAGTTTTGACACTTGATAACTCTGTGGGGCTTGTAGCTTATAATAATGAAATGATGTAAGGAGGAGAATATAAAATGTCAGATCAATCCAGTTGCACAAATACAGAAATTAGATCTTCCTGTTGCTTTTTAGATTTTCAGTTTAGTATGCAGTTTGATATCAGTTTGATATATTTTCCAAGAACATAGTAGTTTTCTTAATTTGATCATTTTCATTTTAGCACTTGTACATACAGATTAGAATTATTTGGCAATATTGTCCATATTTTGGAAAATATAGGATAGCCAATTTGGGACACAAAAGAAAAAGAGAAAATGCCCAATTTCATTTCTGGAGCAATTGAATGTGAATTAAGCAATAATAAAACTGGAAAATGCTTAATTTCTCTCTCTAAATCTGTTTTTCCATTTATAAAATGGAAGCAAAATTCTTTTTTTCTTTTCTTGTGTGACATTCAAATTAATAGGTGTCCACAGTGAAGGGACTAAGGGAACCATGACTAATGCCATTCCCACTTCAGTGTCAGCATCTCTTTCATTCTGAAGAGATCAAAAGACTTCTGGTAAATAAAAAGAAGGTCTAACTGGGGAAAAAAAAGCTGGCATCTAATTTAGTGAACTGACTGCTACTATTTTCACTTGTTTATGTGCTTTAATTTGTGCCTTAATTTATAGTGCTCCTATTTTAAATTTTATTATAAATTATCTTGCCCATAATGTATACCACTGTACTGAAAGTTGAGTTGCTGGAGGGGAGAGATATACCTGCTGCTACCCACTGCTTTTTGCATTCTTAGTTTACCTGAGAATCTTTGAGTTTAAAAAAAAAAAATCGGTACACAGGAGTGACCTTAAGTATTGAATAAGTGAGACATTGACCTTAAATCTTTAAGAGTTCACCGAAGAGCTTACTGTTCCATACCGAAGATTGACTCCACATTGATTTAGGACTTTGTGAGCAAATTCTATCTTTTCTCCTTCTGAACTCTGCTTTTCTTTTCTTTTCTTTTCTTTTCTTTTCTTTTCTTTTCTTTTCTTTTCTTTTCTTTTCTTTTCTTTTCTTTTTCTTTTCTTTTCCTTTTCCCTTCTTTCTTTCTTTCTTCTGAGAGAAAGAGAGCATGAGCGAGTAGGGGGAGGGAGAGAGAATCTTAAGAATGCTCCACGCCTAGCACCAAGCCCAGTATGGAGCTTGATCTCATTACCCTGAGATCATGACCTGAGCTGAAATCAAGAGTTGGATGCTTAACAGACTGAGCCACCCGGGCTCCCCTGAACTCATTTCTATAAAAGTAACCTAGGACCTTCTGATGAGCAGCAAGAAGAATGAGAAGAGCTATTTTAATAATTGGTGTTGGAGTACTTGAGGCATATAGTGCATGGGACAGTATCCATGTACTGAGTATAGGTTACCTCCTTTTTAGACTTTTGTATCGAGTTCTGAGCTGAAAGAATTTACAGAGGATTCAGAGAAATTAAGGCCTGAAAGCAAATATCTACATAAATGGAAAGACAGGCTTATAAAATACTAAAGAAGAGAAAACTGGGAAATAGTCTAAGTACTAATTTGAATATAGGAAAGCTCAAAATCTTTCTGGTTACTCCTGCTTACCAAGAGAATAAACTTTCCAACTTCGCAGCATGGCCTTATACAAAGGTCCTTGCAAATCCTGTTCCCTCTCTTTCAGTCCTTATCTCTCCCCTCTCTCTCATCATTCACTCTACAGTCTCTACTAAGTTGCTTGCAGAGAGAATGTGGCATACTCTTCAATTCCTGCGTTAAGCATTGGCTTTCTCTCCCTGAAATGCCCCTCTTTCCTTGTTAGTTTCCACTGAAATACATCTTCTAGGAGTATCTGTGTCGTGACACCTAGCAGTAAAGCTAATTCTCCTTCCTCTATCTTTTTCTAATATGCTGTACATATCTCTCCCATTGCATTTATCCCATACCATTATCGAATTACACATCTTTCTCCCACTCAGCTGTGAGCTATTCAAAATACAAGAACCTTGTATTCCCATCACCAAGTTTTAAGTAAATGTTTATTCAATGAGTAAATGAAGGAAATAATGACAGACTATCTTTCATATTTTCTCAATGCCAACTAATAAAAGTACAAGCTTAAACATGAAAAATCTGGGTTACTATAGGGAGTTTCTTGGTAATAAAGGTTTGTAAACAGGGAAGATGTCTCTCTGAAAGTCTTTAAAGCAGAATTGATTATGACGGAGCAGAAAAGTGTCCATCCCTGTTTCTTGAGTCAGTTACAGAGATGACATTGGCCACCTTGGGACTTAAAGTTCCCTGTATCACCCATTTCTTCCTTTCTTGAATCCTACATCGTGATACCTTTCTTTGTTGTTATGACGTGTACGCACCAAATCCTTACACACACCTACCCTTCCCATATGCTGGGACCTCTGATTAGAGTTCAGCTCCCAACTCTACCTTGAAGCACACCACTCTACCAAACATTCCCTCTTGTATAAATTAGTATAGCTTTAGGCTGGAATGCTGGGAAGCAATTTCTAAGACATTGAAAACAATTCTTGGTAACATTATCTGGTGGATCCTTGTTTACAAACTCTACTTAAGTTATCCTCAGGAAAGATTCAAGCTGTAATTTATTTTAAATGGCAGCTCACAAATACAGATATTATAAACCTTTTAATTTTTCTTAATTTTTGTCAAGACCCATATTACATGTTTTAATGAGAACTTGCTAAGCTAGCACATACTGCATTTAGATCTCTTTTAGTAGTTTATATGATTCATTTGTGTGTTTGCACCTTTAGATGTTCATTTAACCTGTTTCAGGTGTTTCCTGAAATTATTTTTTTTTGGGAAACAGATTTCATTGCTCTGAATCACTATGATTTTTATATTTTTTGCTTCCTATTCCTATTGCTCTGTGAGGATTTTCATATGTTAAATTTTATTAATGCAGATTTTAAATATGATATTTGTTCATGGTTTTCCACATGCACTTAAAATAATTTTTTTCAAAGTACGACTCGAGTTTGGCAAGTTCAACAGTCTAGCCATTATATAATCCAAAGGAGCCTCCTTCATTAAATAATATATTTAAACACACTGAGAAAATCTAATAGTTTTTTTAAGAAAAAAAATCCTTTTTTGTTATTTTTCATTACTCTGCTTCCCCACTCTCTTCCCAAGAAATGCACAAATAGAATTTAACAGTTTAGTCTATTTCAGACTCTTTCCCTTGATATTTTGCATTATAATATAATCACTTTTTTAAAAATACACTCAACAAATCCATTACTTTTAATAATGCTAATGTAATTATATAGATCACTGAAGGAGATGTTTGCAGTTATGTGCTAAAGTTTAGGGACAATCCAAGAATCCTACTACCCACAGTCCTTGAAATTGTTAGGATATTTGTGAAGCACTTTGAACATATCAGAAAAATGATGCCATATAAGTTTAATTATTACTTTTATGTTTTTAAGAAAGAATGAAATCTATTTTACAAGTAAAAAGTCTAAAAAGAATTGGGGGTAATTCTTTAATTTTAAATACGCTTGTTTTTCATTTTTTCAGCTATAAATTACATAGCATAAGAAAATGGTTTGCAGATACTTGTCGGTACCCAGAAGTTTTGTTTGTTTGTTTGTTTTAAAGAAAAATCAGAAAAGAATGACATTGTTATAAAACAGACTTAAAGTTTTTTTCCTCAATATTAATCTACAAGGATAATGAGTGACTCATTACAATCAATTGGGATAGGAGCCCATCCTCATGTAATGGGATCAAACTGCAAGATATTAGCAAGTCCTAGAAGGTTTGCAGTATCCATCTTTAAAGGTTTGCAGGAATATTTGAATCCTCTAAAGAAAACTGTACATGGGAAAGGAATTTCAGTTTGGTCAGTTTTTAGTTAACTGTAAGGACCAGTAAAAAACAAAACAAAACAAAACAAATACAGTGACCTTTTTTTTTTTCCTGCTGGTCTTTGGTAATGAATCTAAAAGGCTTATTTGGTGAGACCCAAAAGAATGCAAACTGCTCTTCTGTGAATTAAACCTTTAACAGGTATTTTGTTGCTGTGAAAAGGTAAGACATCAACCTTGTACTTTTGATGTTAATTGGAAAATATTGATTTAAATGGACTAGTCTGTCATGCTGATAATTGTAGCAGATTTAGATAAGATCACAAGATCTTTTCCAGATAATAAAAGAAGCAGTTACCATCCAATTGGTAAAAAACACTAAAGCATCATTTTGGTAATCCCTGAAGAGAGAAACTTTTTGCATAGTTTTTATGTTTATGTGTATCCTAAATATGCAGCATCATAAAAATGTATAGGATATGATTATATTCTATGTTTTTTATTATTTTTTATTATATTCTATGTTTATGAACACTGGCTATGTTATAATGAGTTAATGACTAGCCTCTAGGAATTAAGCTTGAAAATTAAGGTCAAGCTAAAATTTTTATTTTTTCAAATTACACATATTATCAATTCTATTACTAGGAAGTAGGTTAACTTTGGCTTTGTAATTTTAAAAGAAGAACATCAAATATTATAAAAAGAATAGTATATGGAGTGAAAACTTTGTCTTATTTAGGGATTTTTATT
>CM052811.1:67736097-67768597 GCA_028533885.1 Nasua narica
TTGAACTGTTAGACCTTTTACTTTTTTTGCTGAGAAAGATGTATTTGTACCAGATTAGAAAAGCTAAACTGTTTCTTTACATTGAATAATCAGCCTGTCATGACAAATCTATCTCCTTCTGCATGAGTAGGTGCCAGTCTGACTGGCTTCTCTTAGGCTCACACTGGGTTTTAAGCTAGATCCATGTGCATGACTGGCAGTGCATTTGTTGGGCCAGATCTAAGGAGCCAGAGAGCGTTCAGCTCCTTTTTGCCTACAAAAGAGCAGCCAGACAACCAGCAAGAGGCCTTGGATGTAACACAAGGTGATACTTACTTAGTCAGCCATTCTTCTTTTTTTTCTTATAATTTTTTTAAACTAAGAAGTTATCAATTTCACAAAGAAAAGGGGAATTAAATTATCAAAGGGTCCTTTTTGTAGGCCCAAACTACTTCCATTAGTTCTGCTAATGCAATTGGAAATTTTCAAAAACACAAAATAATTACTTTTACAATGCTAAAGTAATTATTTTTAGAAAAATATAGTACTTACTAGAAATTCTTTTATATTAGTTGAATGAATGAAAGAAAATGATTACTGATGTAGAATTTAAACTTCCTATCCCAGATTGCTTCCAGATACTTAAGGAAGGGCTCATATTTAGCAAGATTAACTTGATCATACTGTTTTGTGTTTAGAATTCCTTATTTGTATAGCATGATATACCAGCATTTGGGCAAAACAGATGTTATAATTAAAAATAATAGTTGCTATATCTTGAAACAAAAAGAAACATAAAACACTTGGGTATGATATATTCAGTTTCATGAATTGAATACTAATGAAATCTAAGTTCTTAAAAATGCATGTCTTTTTTCTGAATTAGTCCTTTTATATTTTCTTCTCATATATTAAAAACCAGATCTCAAACTTCAATTCACCGTTTGTTTGGTATTTTGCCTATGCATTTTAAACAAATCCAAAATTTAGTAGTTACTACAAAAATAAATGTAATCCCCAGGGTTGATCAAAGATTTAATCTGGCCAGATGGGGCAAACTTGAGAAAGATTTTGACTTTCCACTCTGTTTTGCAACAAGAAAGGCTGATTTTTTTTTTCTTTCTTTCTTTGTTAGAGAAACAGAGATCAGGCCATCCCCAGAGAAATGAGCAGGTGTGGCCATTTATAAGCATGTCTGCTTATATTACAAACCAGCATAAGAAAAGTTGGAGTTGGGTTGAAAAGGTCTGCTAAACAGTTGTAATGTTTCACCCTAAATCCTATTTATTCAGTCACGAGCTGATCAAGCTGGCGGTAAAATATATAGTCTACCCAAACCTTTAAAGATCTTGTAATTTTATTTTTTATTTTCATTCTATCTTCAGTAGCAAGTGAATAGGTGCACTTTGGTAATCCTTGCCTCTGGACAAGCAGAGAATTTTTTTTCCCCCTTCTGAATGCCGAATAACAGAGCCTTGTTTCCTGTCTAATGATGAAAGGGTGGCAGTCAAGTTCTTTCTCTTAGTTTACTATAAAATTGAGGAATTTCATGGACCATTATGAGAACAGAATCTTGTGAAATATTAGCAGTATTAAGTTAAAGCCCTTTTTAAAAGAAAATTTGAAAAAGTTAAAATGTATTTAGCCCAATTAATAAAAGTCCAATTACTAAGACTGTATGAAACACTGAAAGTAGCACAGTTAAGCACAGGATATTGTGTTATTAAGGACAATAAAGGATATGGAATTATGGGTTTGTTGGTAGAAATAAGGTGCTTTGTTTTGCTCTAAACAAATTTACATAGGGTAAAGATGCAAACTACATTATTTGAAATAACATATCTTTGGTTTTGTTAAAGATTATTTCATGAAAAGATGTGTAGACATGTTTCTTAGATAGACTTTTCAATCTATATTTTTCAACTGACTAAATAAAAATACCTAATGTTATGAAAGACACCCATGGGTGGGTAATGATCTCAGCAGCTACACTGACAGTTTTTCATGTTCTAATTCACCTTCACAAATCCATGGCATCATTTTTTGGCTAAAGTAATGTCAGTTGGTGACATTTGCAGCAAGTATAAAAAGGACCCCCCATGGCAGCCATTTTTATTTGATTCTTAAGATCCAAAGGCTGCTGAAAGAACAATTGAATGAAGTTGAGGATTGGAGAAGCTTGATTTTCTTGTTCTCTGTGAAATGAAACTCTAGTCTTTTTCTTCCTCTTCCCCTTAAAAGCAAAAGTCTGCTAGGGGGTTGTAGCTGTGTCAAAGCCGCTGGGATGCCACTGCTGATCACTTTAATTACTACGACTAAGGAGGATAAAATTAAAAGTAGCACCATTGAAGCAGTGGAAGAAAGCTTGCCTAGATGTCGGTGAACTGTGAAATATAAAAATTGCATACCAATACATTTTTATGGAAAGGAAACAAGGAATTACATTACTTATTCTTGAAGAGTTTGTCCTTAAATTGTTCAAGTTTTACTAGTGCATCTATCTACGGCAGATTATGGACCATTTCAGAACGATAAGGAAAATAGTAACTTGAAGACATGCAGTGAAAGGACTAAATATTTTTTCAGTTTATGTCCAAAGTGGTTAGTTCTGATCCATTTTTCTATACTTGAAAATACTTAAATTTGTTGTATTGAAATACAAGCTCTTTGCACCATAACAGGACTTTTGCCTGATCCTGGAGACATTAGTAAAGAGAAAAGTAAAACTTAAATATACTACATTCAGCACTTTTATGAAGGCTTATAATTTAAGATTGGGAACCCAAGTTTTAAATGAATATAAACAAGTTAGTTTCTCCTCACCTCTGTATATTCAGTGGCACAAAGGGGAGTTTAACCTGATTTGTAAAGCCCAAGAGTAAGTAAAAAAAAAAGCGTTTTAAAAAAATTACTATAACAGTAGGGCCTCAGAAACATTCTCTGAACACAAGTTATGTGATAGATAGGACCTGTGCTTTGAAATGAGACAATGATTTTCATTTTTACTATACCATTTACAAGATGTATGACCTTGGGCAGTGTTTTTAAGTGAGATTCGATTTCTATCAATTCAGAGAGACGGTGGTTACCTTACAGAATTGTCGGTACTGAACAAGAGAGCATGTGTGAAAACACTGTGCACAGGCACAGAGCTAGTATTTACCAAAACATTTGTTATAATCTGGCTTATAAAAAGGTGGTTGTGAGGAGGGTGGCCTTCCAAAAATACAACTTGCAAACCCTCCCAAAGAACGCATCCATTGTACAAAGACTAGATTATCCTACATAACAGTTTAATTCCAAGTAATACTGTATGGCAAAAGGTCAATGTCATCGGACTCATTCATGAATATAGGAAGCCTAACTACTTCAGTTTACTTAAGTTTACTTAGACTAGGCAGGTAAATGAAAGCTACCTAAATTTCCTACCGTATTGGATTTTTCAAGTGCACTTTTCTTTTTAGTGAAATCCGTCTTCTACGTTACCTTACCTCTGCATCCCAGTGAAAAAATTCCCTTTTTTTTTTCAGCAGACACAGTAAACTGATGATTTATTTACAGCTAAGTAATTTATTTTTGTTTCTTTTGAATGCAGAATGGTCAAAACAGATAGCAATAACACATTTCTACTTAGGTAGGTTTAAGCAAACTATTATTGTCAGAAATACTCATTATCTACATATTTGAGCAGTCTGTGCTGGAAGGTGTACAGAAATAATCTTCGTCTGTACTCTCTGGTCATTTTGTTCCTTTGACATAAGCAGTATGTCTCTTCTGAGTAAAAGATCCACAGATTTTGTTGCTATTCTGTAAATATTACTGCAAAAATCAACTTTTAATGGAGCTTATACATAAAAATTAAAATGAAATAGTTTTATTTACAGTGAATCTGGAAACTAATACTATCAATTAAATTAAAAATTATTGCTATAATTACCAGCTTTTCCTTTTGACCTTAACAATTAGCTTCTATTTTCGCAGTTGGTTCTTTGTCTTAAGGGAAGTTAATGGGTAAGAAAACAAACAATGCAGATATGCCATCCCACTGGAGAGCTCTAGGCCCAAGCAAAATTGTCTCTGTGGTGTTAGGACATTAGTAGAAAAGTAAATCAAGGCAATCTGATAGGGAACTAGAATTCTGTCAATCAGGCTCAAGATTTTGTGCTGTGTCCATAAACTTTGTTTACTGTAGGGTTTTATGAGTTGTAACCTGCCCTTGCAGTCTGTTAATGAGGCTAAATCTTGCTACTTGAGAATTGAATTACAGCACACCTCTGGGCTAATGGTTATAAACAGAAAGTCCCATTAGGACTGCATTCTGATTTGTTCATTTGCATTTTTTTCTATTGTATAGAGAACAATGATGGGTAAATAGGTACAAACAAACAATTTACATGGAAATTGATAAAGTGTCCCTAATTAGTATTTAGAGTTGGTTTTATTAATGATTGCCTGCGTTAAATTGCACTCTTGTTTAAGCTCTTAGAAACATTTGCAGATGGGAGTATTATTGGGGGAGGAGGGAGACCAAGAGAAGGTAGTAGCTTGTGAGAAAAAAATTAGGTTCTCATTTCATATTTGGAAAGGTAGAATCATTTATTTCATTTTAACTCAGTTAAGATGACCCAAGACCACTTCATCTTAGTCTGAATCATCAAATTCCAGCTCTGCAAGAAGTTATTATTCACGCAGTGAAATTCACTTAAACCTAGTTGCCTGAGGCATATCAAATAATGGTTTTTATTAGTGCTCTTAACTTTTCTTAAGTTTGAAAGATGAAAGTTTAGTAAAAGCTCAATTTTCCTCAGTTGGTCGTGTAATTTGATACTTTTGGGGATCAAATATTTTAGTGGTTAAGAGCAAGAGCTCTGTAGTCAGACAGACCTGGGCTGGACTCCCAGTTCTGACATCAGTTCTAGTCGTTTTTGTGAACTTGAAACTCTCAACCTAAATATTCTCATTGTTAAAAATTGGATTGTGAAAATTAAATGAGATCATGCACATAAAGTACTTAGCACATAAAAGCTAAGGTATATCAACAACCATTACCGGAATCACCATTAGTGAGCATGTATCTGCTTTTATTCCTAACATATTTTCCAAGTTCAGAAATATTAGTAGAGAACTGCAGATTTATGCATATTATTCTCTCATCCTCAACCTCACCCTGCCTGATGCATACTAATTCTCTAATTACAAGTAAGCCTGTGTCTCTAAATATTAAGAAAATTTTCCTCATGTTAGATCTCTCTTCTTTTGCTCCTTCCACAACTCCCACCCACCCCAGGAAGTCTACCATCTCATCTTTTCCTTCCTTCTCCCCGGATTCTTTTTTAAAAATAACTTTTATTATAAAAGTAGTACATGTATATTACAGAAAATTAGAAAATGAAGACAAACCAAAGTAAGAAAACAAAAATATCACATTTCCACACCCAGGTATCTCCATCATAACAACTTTGTGAATACCCTTCCAAGTCTTCTCTACACATGTATATTTATATGTGTATTTATTTTGCCAAAATGACAAAATGAGGTTATTACTGTATAAACTGGTTTTTTTTTAGTCAACTTGTATTTCCTCTCATTCAATACTATGATTATATTCAGATTTCTGTAATTGATTCAGCAATGTCCCTTACACCTTGTTTGTCCAAACCACTGTCCAACCCAGGATTATACATTGCATCTGATTAGGTTTCTTTTGTCGGTGGTGATTTTGATTGGTTAGTTGGTTTTTTGTGTGTTTGTTTTCATAACTTTCCTGTTAAAATGACCAGGTCCGTCATCCTGAATATCATACCTTTCTGGATTAATTTGATTGCTTCCTTGGTGTGTCATTTATCATGTTTCTGTATCCCCTGTGTATATGATCAACTGAAAGTTACTTAATAACTGGAAGTCACTTTAAACATTTGGGTTGGAATGTTATTGGCGGTGTGTATTTTATGTCCTTCACATCAAAAAATTTAATATAGAGTTGACCTGACATTAGTGATGCCAAGACTGACCATTAGATGAGTAATCCCTAATCCCTGATTTAGCTCTGCCATTTGGTTCTCTCCATTTACAAGTAGGTTTTCTCCTTGCAACTAGGAAATAATCTCTGTGGTGTTACTTAAGCATATGTTCTAATTACTATTGCTGTATAAAAACTACCCCAAACTTAGTGGTGTAAAAACAATTGTTTTTGGGAGCCTCAGTGGCTCAGTTGATTAAGCATCTACCTTCGGCTCAGGTCATGATCCCAGGGTCCTGGGATTGAGTTCCACATTGGGCTCCCTGTAGGGAGCCCACTTCTTCCTCTGCCTCTCTCTCTCTCTCTCTCTCATGAATAAAATAAATTAAATCTTTTTTAAAAATTGTTTTTATGCTCACAGATTCTGTAGGTTAGAACTTTAGACAAGGCACAGTGTTTTGTTGCGCATTGTCTGGGGCCTGTGCTAGGGAGACTTGAACAATTGGGGGTTTACTCAAAACAGGTAAAGGCTGAGATCTTCTGAAGGCTTCTTCATTCACATGTCTGGTATGTGGGCTAAGAAGACTCAAGGCTTAATTTGGCTATCATGACAGCTGGGTTCCCAGAGAGTAAAAAATGCAAGAATTTTAAGAGAACTAGGCAAATGGAGTATGGCCTTTCCTACCTAGCCTTCAAAACCACCACCACCACACTTACCTATTCTACTGATTATAATATTAGTGCCTAAAGCTGGCTGGGATTCAAGAGGAGAGGAATAAACTCTACCACTTGATGAGGGAGTGACAAGGTCACATTGCAGAGAACATGTGGAATGAGAAATACTGTCATGGCCGTCTTTGGAAAATATACTCTGCCACAGCATAATATGAATATCTAGTTTCCCATCAGACATTTATCAAAGAACTTTAACAACTGTTGATAATCCGTGCCAGATTCATTCTTTTATGAATGACAAGGTTATGTTTTTGTAATTTTACCTCTTAAAAATTATTATAGCTGGTATTACTGTATAACATAGAGCTTTCTCTCATTGACGGGGACTATTTAGTTACCCTAAAATTCAGTTCTTACTGGAAGGACAAGATAATTGCTTGATTCTTTTCCTCTAATTATAAATTTTCAGAGGAGTTGTTTTAAAAACTGCCTCAAATGAATTTATACATCCTCCTCAGAACTTTTAAAAAAAATTTTCCCATTTATTCTTTTCCTCATTCTGTTTTTTTTCTTTTTTTAACATTTTTTTCTACACTCGAAATGGGGCTCAAACTCATGATCCCAATATCAAGAGTTGCATGCTCTACTGACTGAGCCAGCCAGGTGCCCCATCTAAGAACTTTTTGAATATCACAGTGAATTAATGACTTTTCATTGATTTCATGTGTGATTTCATTGGTTCAGTTCACTGCAGTCATTGTTCTTTTTGATACTAAAATTGTTTCAGTTTGTTCACTAGGACCTTCAAGCATGTCTCTGGGTCCATTTGATACCCCTATTAATCTACTCCCATTAATTTTGACAGCTCTAATTTCTAGTCATCTCAAAACGTGTGAGAGAACTGCTTAGGTTTGAGCTCCACCAATCTGGTGTCTATTCCTGCTGTCCCTAATAGGATTGCCTACCAAGTTTGATTGCTCTTTTTTTTTTTTTTTTAAGATTTTATTTGTTTGAGAGACAGAGAGTGAATGAGAAAGAGAGCACAAGTGATGGGGCGGGGCAGAGGGAGAGGGAGAAGCAGACTCCCTGCAAAGCAGGGAACCCAGCATGAGGCTATATCCCAGAACCCCGGGATCATGACCTGAGCTAAAGGCAGACACTTAACCAAATGAGCCACCCAGACGCCCCTTGATTACCCTTTATAATGTTCAGACTCACTAAGGTCTCACATTTACTGCAGTCATTTTTCATGAAAATCTCTTCTACTTTGATTCTCAGGATACACCAGCATTCTAGCTCTTCTCCTCTTTCTCTATCTCCTTTTCTTCTTCTCATCTAATTACAGATGTTTTCCATGTTTTAGTCAGTAGCTCCCCTTTTTCTCTGTATCTCTTCGGGTACTTGCATATATTCCTGTAGTTTCAGCTCTGTAGTCATAGTTTGACTTCATTCCTAACATGAATTTCACTTTCCAACTACCTCCTAGAATCTTCACTTGGTTGTCCAGCCAGCCTCTCAAACCCAATCTGTCTTACTCCTAACTTCCTCTCCCTCCCTTCCTATAGCTCCTCTTAGTTTATTTTTAGTGCCCCAGTTTTACTAGTTGCCCAACTTCAAAACTTCTGAATCTGCTTCTTTCTTCCCTCCACATCTAATCAGTTACCAAGAATTGGTATAGATACCAATTCTACCTCTAATATATTCTTACACTGTCTCTTTCCTTCCATTTGCCACCATCCTACTTCCGGATCTCATTAAAGCTTCCTTGGACTGTTATGCGAGCCTTCTAACTAGTCTCTTTGCGGTTTTCCTGTGCCAACCTGTCTTATACACTGTTGTCATATTCATCTTTCTCAAATAACACCTCTGGTTGGCCATTCTCCTAGATACAAAAAAAAAGACACACACACACACACAAAACCAAACCTTTAATTGACCCTTGCTTTCTTTACAGTCAATTACCCTATTAGACAGGGCTTCTATAGTCTTATCTGCCCAGCTTTATTTTTCTTGCCTTGTCTTTCTCTTATTATTTTTGCCCTATGCTCAGGAAAACTAGACTGTGTACTTTTTCTCCATTGTACTCTCTTGCCTCTGTGTCTATGTATTGTTCCCATCTCCTAGTTTCTCTTACAGTGACCAACCTAACTTCTGACTACCATCTCTATGCATTCTAAATCCTGCTCATTCTGCAAGCTCAATTCAAAAACCATGATGCTGTGATACCTTCTCTTTTTTCTTTAGACAGAAATGTTCTTTTTTTCAAGATTTTATTTATTTATTTGACAGAGAGAGAGGACAAGCAGGGAGGAGTGACAGGCAAAGGGAGAGGGAGAAGCAGGCTCCCTGATGTGGGCCTCAATCCCAGACCCTGGTATCATGCCGCAAGCCTACGGCAGATGTTTAACTGACTAAGCCACCCACGTGACCCAGAAATGTTCTTTCTTCTGAACTCTTGGTGCAGTTTGATCAGACTTCCTTATTGTGGCTATTTTATCTTGTTCTATATTAGAAACATTTGAGAGTATAAGTTACAGGTTTTCATGATTGAAATTTCTATAGCAAGTACCAAGTACAAGCTATGTCCTAAGGACCAGAGATATAAAGATAAATTAGATGTAACTTAGTTCTATTGATAAGGAGCCATTTATACAGAGTTATAAGGTAATTTGACAATTTTTAAAAGTAATAACACACACATACACATACAATACTGTTGTAACACAGATGAAGAACTTTATTTCACCAGTGGGGAGGAGGGAAGAATAGTCAGCGGAAATTTAGTGGATTTAAACTGAATCTTGAAGAATGAGTTAGAAGTTAAATAAAATGAGAAGACATTCCAAGAAGAGGAAATGACATATTCAAATCTCTGGGCATGAAACTATACTATACAAGCAATTCTGTATGAAATAGATGTGAACTTTTATGGGAGAGGTTAAGGGAGGATAACACTGCCAAAGATATGTTGGGGCCAATTATTTCAAGTTTGTTTGCTAGAATGATGCCTCATTTTAAATATTTTCCAGTTTACAAATTACTTTCACGTTATTACCATTCATTATAATCTTTTTTTTAGTAAGCAGAAATTTTAGTTATTATCTATAGTTTTTAGTTACTTTAAATATAAAAAACCAGATTAGATTTTATTTCTTCTTTTTCTTTAAGATTTTATTTATTTATTTGAGAGAGAGAGAGCATGCACACACATGCACAAGTAGGGGAAGGGGCAGAGGGGCAGAGAGAGAGAGAGAGAGAAGCAGATTCCTTGCTGAGCGGGGAAACCCAGTGTAAGGGATTGATCCCAAGACCCTGAGGTCATGACCTGAGCTGAAGGCAGATGGTTAACTGCCTGAGCCACCCAAGCACCCCTTATTTTTTCTTCTTAATGTGCATTTGGGGAGCGAGGAGTAGGAATGGGGATAGTACATCAGTTACCCAATTCTGACTTAAAAACTACCAGCAACTATAACTTGTATAACTAATAATACTATCTCCATTCTACTCCAGCCTCCTCAAAATACTATTTCTTATATCTGATCAATATGATATAGCAGCATTTAATAATATTGAAGATGTCTCTTAGCCAGTACTCTATACCTTTATTAGAAAATAGCAAATTAAATTCTATTTAAAAAAATAAAGTATTAATTGAAATTCTGTTTTTACTATTATGACTTTTTTCATTATAAGCCTGATTATTTTATTAATAGTAGTCCCTGCTGTTATCTCAGTAATATGTATTGCCAAGCATTCTTTAAAGGCTAGTTTGAATTTTTAGCAGATATTTTAATACAGTAATTTGTAAATATTTTTAAAGAATCTGATTCTAGGATGGTCTTTTAAAAATGGTGTGACATCCAACTGATATAGAGCATCCTATTTATAATGTGGGCCAAGCACCATGCTGTAAACCAGTTACTATCATGATGATCAGATTGAAAATGAAATTGCATTTCTGTCAATTACTGAGTTGGCAACTGTTCAATATATCTTAGCAGCAAGATGAAGAGCGACGTCGGCAGCTGAGAGAGAGAGCTCGTCAGCTAATAGCAGAAGCTCGATCTGGAGTGAAGATGTCAGAACTTCCCAGCTATGGTGAAATGGCTGCAGAAAAGTTGAAAGAAAGGTCAAAGGCATCTGGAGGTGAGTTAAAGAATCTTGTATCATATTCTACAGACAACCCAGAAATCTGCAGTGGCCCTTTGGGACATTTTATTCTTACTTCAAAATGTTGCATCGAATACATAATGTTTCTAACCTATTGATATGTTGCAAAAAAAACCTACAGGAAGCTTAGTAAATCAGAAGATAACTATTGCTGTTTTCCAAATCAACTTTTTGGTTTAATTTTTACTTTCTTAGAAGTACTTTCTTAGAATATGATTTGGGAAAAAACTCATACAGACTTTGGTTTATGATTCCCCATGATGCCTCATTAATCGTGAGTGAGTAAAGTACAATCAGGTTCTCAACATCTAGGTCACGAGACTTTTTAGTGGTGAGCTTTGGCATGAAAGATTTTTATTTGAACCCTGATCTTTAGAAAGTAGCTTTAACAATGTTCTGGCCTCTTAGCTTGATGTTTAAGGATTTGGGTAAGCCTTATATCCGTTTCTTCTTAGTCTCCTTATTCTAAGAAGGTCTTCTTCAGTATTTGCAAAAATTATTCTCAGCTTGATGTTAGGACAGGACCATAGATACAATTAAGGAGAATTTTGATTTTGCCTCTTAATGCTCAATTTGGTCATCTTTGACTTGTAACTTTTTACATTTTTGTTTAAGAGGAGTATACTCAAGAGGCCTCTGGGTGGTTTTTGTTTTGTTTTGTTTTTTTTAATTTCAAAGGCATATAACCTATTTATCTACCAAAACATGCCAGGTACTTGTCCTGAGTTAATCTTAGAATGCTAAGATCACTCTAAAGAGTAGGCAAGTGTGGACTCGAATAAGACCTTAGAGAACTGAAACAGAGGGAAGCTATTGCAAGGTCAATGATAAGTTTCTTCAAAGGAAACTGAAACTTACTGCTGTTATTTCTAATTGATTCCTTATATTAAAAACTTCCTGTTGTAGAGAATTCCAGTTAATGCCTTTAGCAAATAACTTTCCATCCCATAAATTTGAAAGCTGCTTTCCTAAACAGCTGTGTATCTGTCCCTCTGGCCTTCTCAGAATGTTTATCTTCTTAAATCCTTCATCTTACTTTTCAACTCCTATCATTCAAAATTTTTATTGCAATTTCTACACTGTCTGCTACAGTTTTATAGTAACATCAGTAACTATTCATAGCTACATTTATATAATGCTATGATAATTTGCTTTCATTTACTATTAATAACGAGGTGTTTCTTTGGCATCGTAAAAATTCCAGGTATTCTAAGTAAGTCATAAAAATCTTTGCCTTTTTATATCTCAGAATATAGGAAAAAACCCTCATATTCCTGGCCCTCCATATAAAGTATTCTAAAGCTACTAATGCTCCCTTCCTGTGGCATCATAAACTCATAGGAGAAACTCATAAACTCATCATAATAATAGGATAGAGAGGCATCTAGTGTCTCTTTTAATATTTTTTTCAGTGGTGAGCAAATAATAATGCTATCTTAAATAAGCTATAAACTCTGGGAAGGCTATGAATTAAAGTTTTAATTAATTATTATTTACTATTACTATTTTTAGATAGTTTGGTTAATGTTCAAATGAAGTCTCAGGGTTCAGGCAGATGTTCAGGCAGGGTTCAGGATGACGACAAAGGCTTTATCAAAGACCATGAATGGAGCTCCCTCTGAAGCCTTCTTCAGCACTGTTGCTGACTGGTCTTTTGCTGCTAACTTTCTTGTCCATGTGCTCCCTCCTGATCTGTTCTTCTTTTCATGAGCTCTTTCATCTGCCTCTTCCTTTATACCTTCTCATTTTTCCTTTCTCCTCCTAGTCTAAGGTGACACTCGATCTACTCTTTGGAAGACTCAGGCACACTGATCTTCATCTTTTCTTTCTTATATCTATTTTTATATCTTTTTTCTCTATTTTATTTTTATGAATAAACCTTGTGCCCCTATCAATCAGGTATTTGTCTTCTAATAATCAAAGCCAAGCTTTTCTTCAACTATGAAGAGTCATAGATAGGAAGGGTCATCTGTATAATTGACTTATCACTATAATCCAACCCCAACTGAGACTAAGCCAAGACTAGACTAGGTAAAGAGACTTCATTAGTGTGACAACCCAAAGAATGGGTATCTTCCCTACTTGGTAACTAGGGAATGTGAAGACCTGATTTTGGCATCATTCAGTAGTCAACAAAGTAAATAAAAACAAATGAGAATTGGATTTGCAGAGGTGGCAAAAAAAATATAGACTAGAACAGGAAAGCTAGGTGATATGAAGATGGGATGGGGTTCAATAGATAACTTTTGAAAACCTGAAGAGTCTAGACTCTGTTCCCTAAGAAGGTCAGTGTGACCAGGATTCATTTCTCCTGTAGGACACACTATATTTTGGATATTGAAAGCAGCCACATATCAGATGGAAGGCTCTTAATCAGAACTAAGTTTGACCTACAACAAGTGGAGTAGGCCTATTCTCTGACCTCAGTAAAGGTATATGGATCAGACTAGGTCTATTCTGGCCTCAAGGTCTAAGCTGAAGCTATTGATGTTGGGAGTAGGGGAAGAGACCTTTAGGACAAGTGAGAGGGTAAAATTCCTGCCTGACATTCAACCGTTATACATATGCATTTATCTAATGAGCCATGAGAGTCGCTGTGCTAGGCTAGGATTTAGCAAACTTCCTGATTTAGCAATCTTCCTGAAGTAGATATTTTAGGCTTTGAAGGCCCTGTGGTCTCTGTCTAAACTACTCCGTACTGGCCTTGTAGTCTGAAAGTAGCCTTGAACATTATGTAAATGAATGGGCCAGTTGGTTATTTACCCCAAAACTGTGGTGGGCTAGGTTTTTTCCCCATGCTATAGTTTGCCGATCCTTGCATAGCAAATTAGAAATTTACTTAGAAGACAAGAGTCTAATTCCTAAGGGAAAATGACCTTATGAGATTGATGTCAGGGGGAAAAAATTAACAAATTAGTATCTACTCTTCTATTGTCTAGTGGAAATCATCTGGTCTGAATAAGGAATACTGTGAAAGGAGGAGAGAGAAATAAGTAGGGACTGACCCTAGATGGAGGACGAGCATAGGAAGATTCTGGAAGCAATGGTCCAGAGGGACAAAGGAGAGGGTAGTCAAAAGCTGAAATAATGAGGAAACACACCCTGCGGAATGTGTTGAACATGATCATTACTCAGACTCATTGCCTGAACCTACTTGAAAAGCTTGCTTTTTTCTGTTCTCAAGCAGCAACCTGTCTCAATGAGGAAAGTAAATTTGAGAATTAATAAGCTTTTATTATGACCAAATAAATTTTAAACTTTTGTTAATGGTCCATGGCCACTTGGAAAGAGGTATCTATCCTGTTTTAAGATTATATCATATATTTACTATATGATATATAGTTTATTAAATATGATATGTATTTTGTTTATTATATATGTATTTATTCTGTAGCTTAGCACTTTGGTTTGAGTTAGGTTAGGGTCAATTAACTTTTTTTTTTAATTTTTTTTTTAATTTTTAAAGATTTTATTTATTCATTTTTTTCCCCAAATACTTTTATTTTATTTTTTTCAGTGTTACAAGATTAATTGTTCATGCACCACACCCAGTGCTCCATGCAATACATGCCCTCCTCAATACCCACCACCAGGCTCGCCCAACCCTCCACCCCTCCCCTCCAAAACCCTCAGTCTGTTGCTTAGAGTCCACAGTCTCTCATGGTTCTTCTCCCCCTCTGATTTTCCCCCATTCACCCTTTCTTTCTTTCTCACAATGCCTTCCATGTCTTTCTTTATGCTCCACACATAAGTGATACCATAAGGTAATTGACTCTCTTCGCTTGACTTACTTCACTCCGCATGATCTCTTCCAGTCCTGTCCATGTTGATACAAAAGTTGAGTATTCATCCTTTCTGATGGGGCATAATATTCCATTGTATATATGTATCATATCTTCTTTATCCATTCATCTGTTGAAGGGCATCTTGGCTCTTTCCACAGTTTGGCAATTGTGGCCATTGTTGCTATGAACATTGGGGTACATGTGGCCTTTCTTAGTCCTGCATCTGCTTCTTTGGGGTAAATACCCAGTAGTGAAATTGCAGGGTCATAGGGTAGTTCTTTTTTAAATTTCTTGAGGAATCTCCACACTGTTTTCCAAAGTGGCTGCACCAACTTGCATTCCCACCAGCAGTGGAGGAGGGCTCCCCTTTGTCCACAACCTCTCCAACATTTGTTGTTTACTGTCTTGTTGATTTTGGCCATTCTAACTGGTGTAAGGTGGCATCTCAGTGTGGTTTTGATTTTAATCTCTCTGATGGCTAAAGATGATGAACATTTTTGCATGTGTCTGTTGGCCATTTGTATGTCTTTTTTGGAGAAGTGTCTGTTTATGTCTTCTGCCCATTTTTTGACATGATTATCTGTTTTGTGAGTGTTGAGTTTGAGGAGTTCTTTATAGATCTTAGATATCAGACCTTTGTCTGTAGTGTCATTTACAAATATCTTCTCCCATTCCGTGGGTTGTCTGTTTTGTTGACTGTTTCCTTCGCTGTGCAGAAGCTTTTTATCTTGAAGTCCCAAAAGTTCATTTTCACTTTTGTTTCCTTTGTCCTTGGTCATTTAACTTTTTAATGGACATTGTTGCCACTCTTTGACTTAGATAAACTAGTGTTCCTTGTTTTTACATTTCAGGTGTATAAAAGAATTTTTTTTTTATTTCATCCATGAGAATGTTTGTATGCCTGTGTTGTCTTTATTTAAGTTATGGCAAATAGACTTATCTAAATTTGTTAAACCAAAATGAACTCTTATAGGCCTTCAATAATTTTTGTTTTCAGCTTCTTTTAATAACTATACTTGTATTGTGTTTTCTGTCTTACATTTGATTTCTGTAGAATAACTTTAAAAATCATTAATGTTATAGGTACCTTCAATGAGAATTAAAAAATCATGATACAAGTGAGAAAATTTTTTTGGAATATATTTTCTGAATTTTTTTCTGAATATATCTTTATGGTCACCTCAGTGTCTTTGTGTAAAAGTGGCTTTTTTTACTGTCACCAGATTCCCTTTTTTTTTTTTTAATTCAACTCATTTGTAAGTGATAAGTGTTGTAAGACTGGCCTTATTGCTATTAATCATACCACCGAGATTCCCATTTTGCTTATAGTGCTGCTCAGTGTCAGTTGGAATGCACTGTTTCATTCCAGTACATATCCAATCTCCTTTTACCTTTTCTTGCATACATTATATATGTCGTATTTGTAAACCAACTTCTGTTGGGTCTCTAGTTTACTTTCTGCCATGCTCATCTACTAAGTTCTCAGTTGTTAGCCATAAAGATAGATAAATAGATGTCATAGACATAATATGTGCTATCTCACACAGACACACATGCACTTTAGTTCTGCTAGAATGCTTTTAGACTATTTCCACAGGTGTTAAGAAATATGTAACATTCATGTCGAAAAGACTTCAAGGGTTTGTCCTAAAAACTGAAGTCAGTAAATGGAAAGAAAGTAGAAATCCTTTCTTAAGAAGACTTGCACTGTATAGAAGATCAATTTTTACTCTTGCCCTCCCAAATAGTAATCCGTTTATCTAAGGTTAGTAATACATATATAAACACAGAGTTAACCCACTCAGCATTGCTGGTGAGTGGTAGTGTAAATAGGGTTCATTTTGCTGGAAGTAAAATGACATTTAACATCATTTAACATCACACAGGAACCCAGCACTGTATACATGAATAATGAAAGAAGTACAATTTTCTACATATCCCTGGAACCCAAAAGTACCCATATCTGACCACACTTTCAGAGTTAGCTGTTTCTCTTCATTGCAATGCCATCCTTCTAGTCACTGAGACAGGAAGGTCAGTTTTGATGTCTGCTTTACCCTTCTCCTCCTCACTATCCCTCCCCAACCACCCACTATCCAGCCAGTAGGTTTTCAAATCACATCATACCCGCTCCTAATTCTTATATAATAGGTTAGGCTCTCTGTACTGCCTCCCTGGAGGTTATAGTCTCCAACCTTGATTTCCTGCCTCTAGCCTTTCAGTTCTCCAGTCTGACATCTAGGTCCGCAGTCTCACTCCCATGAAGGATGATTTCACATGCATAGTAGACGCCCATGGGCAATGCCTAGACCACTTTTTCTTTCCAATAAGAAGGCATATCAGAATGTAAGCAAGAGTGATATTTTAGGAAAAATATTGAAGCCACTGTAATTTATAAAAGTCATAAACTTTAGTGCGTGTGTTACTACTAATTACTTTATACATATTTTACAACTCATTACAATAAGACACTTAGAAAATTGCTTTTATAGACTACTCTTAAAGAACACAGTGCTGATCATGTTAGAGCACCAGTATCTCTCCATTCCTATCAAGTAGAATTTAAACTTCCCATTCTGCCCTTCAGGGCTTTCTGGACTTTGTCTTTCAAGACTTACCTCCCATTATTTCCTTTCAGGTAGGCTTTGAAGATTAATGCTTCCAAAGAACAATTCCTGGTACTGTTGGCAAAGAGTAATCTTTCATCTTTTGCATTTTCTCTGTAACTTACTTTTACCCCCCAAACACTTACCTGTCCTACGTAGTTTTGTAGTCACTTGAATGTTTACCTTTAAGGTAGAATAAGTGTCTTAGACGATTTAGTATCTCCTCGGCATCTTGCAGTGTTTTGCAAATTATAAATACAGTATGCAGAATGAATGTTGAATTTCACTCTAGTTTAATTATGGTCAGTAATAATCAGTAGAGGCTAGTTGGCAGCAACGAAGTACTGTACTCTAAAAACTAATAGTAAACTCTTTGTGGCAGAGTAATACAAGGAAATATTCTAAACACTTATTTAGCACTCAGGAAATCCTTGTTCATTCACTTATGTTTATTGCAAAATTACTTAGAGAAGAATTTTTGAGGATAATGAAGATGCTAATAACATAGAAAATAGCTCTCAGGGGCATCATTATCTTTATGGCTATCTATCTTTATGGCTCAGTCGGTTGAGTATCTGCCTTCGGCTCAGGTCATGGTCCCAGCATCCTGGGATCAAGCCCCGTAAGCCCCATGTCAGGCTCCTTGCTCAGCAGGGAGTCTGCTTCTCCCTCTCCCTCTGCCTGCCACCCCCCCTGCTTGTGCTCTCTCTCTCTCTCTGTCAAATAAATAAATGAAATCTTAAAAAAAAGAAAAGAAAGTATCTGTCAACTGATTGTACTAAAATAATGTAGCCAGGTATAATGCTTTAGCAATTTGAAGGCATTTAGCAATGTTTTTCCCCAGGGTCATTTCTCAATCTTTTTTTCTTTGTTGTGTTCTTCTAAATGGCTTACATAGTACACAAGACATCTTCAATAAATGTAAACTATTATTGTTAATACTAATGATCATCGTAAGTATTTACTGGGGAAGGCCCCAAATCAAACACAAAAGTATGCAGGTAAAAGGACAGATATTAAAGGAGTAGGTCAAAACTATGGAATTTTGGAATTTTTCAATTGTAATAATGTTGGAATACCTCACTATTAATAAAAGTTGCCCAATAAAATGTTAATTGTAGAGTCGTAAGGATATCCTTTGACTTTCAGGGCTAGACAGGTATTTCACTAAAAGGTACACTGTCTATAACAAAATTTAAAGCTAAACCTCTAACATGCATGTCCAGTTATTGGCATGCTCAAATGCATAAAATTCAAAACTACTTAGCCAATTTTATCACTTGGATTTAGATAGGAAAAAAGTATAAAATAGAAAACTTTAATGTAAGAAAAACCTCAATTGGGGCACCTGGGTAGCTTGGTAGGTTAAGCATCTGCCTCTGGCTCAGGTCATGATCCTGGAGTCCAAGAATGAACCCCGCATTGGACTCCGGGCTCAGCGGGGAGTCTGCTTCTCCCTCTGCCCCTCACCCTGCTCTTGTGCTCTCTTTCTCTCTCTCTCTCAAATAAATAAAATCTTTAAAAAAAAAAAACTCCATTAATTAATTGTAACCTGAAACATTTTACTAAGTGTATAAAAAATAGTGTAAGACTTCCTCATTTCCATGTATTTAGTTTTGAATAGGTTTCCCAGGTTTCATCTTCCAAGATGTACTGTTCTAATTGTTTCTGAATCTTTTGCATTAGGTATTGTCTATTCCAGTCCTGATCTTGTCTCTTAATTTATCCATAATGCTTTTATGATAATATTCATTAATAGTAGAAAAGCATTCTCAAGTCTTCATGCAAATGATTTAAATATAGCTACAAGTTTATGAAGAATAATTTGTTTCTTTATACATTTATATCTAATAAATGCTAAAAATGTGTAATTTAGAAATATTATTTAATGACTTTATTACCAAATCAACTTTATTTTTGTATGCTGTTATTGGAGATTACTTACATGTTACAACTTAAGATACAGGGACTTGCTGAGCGCAGTGACTCAGAGACGATGTGTAGCAAATTGTCAAAACTTTTGTATCTGCTTTGATGTGACAATTCATCTTTGACATGTGAATGTAAAATATAAATGTTAATCCAGTAGTGAAAAGTGACTTAAAACTGATTTCTTGCTGATCTCTATCAGACCATGTTTGAATAACTGCCATTAAAGTACTAGGTTTTCTACTTTAGTGTTTTGGATAAATGATATAAAATAGAAATAATATACTAACATTATTGCTACATGTTCCTACAGATGAAAATGATAATATTGAGATAGATACTAACGAGGAGATTCCTGAAGGCTTTGTTGTAGGAGGTGGAGATGAACTTACTAACTTAGAAAGTGACCTTGATACTCCCGGTAATTTCAAGTTATATTTTGCATCCTGCTGCATGGCAAACTTTATCATTATATTTTTATTATTATCTCATCAATAATGATAATAAATTCTTTTTGTAGTTTTATTTCATCTTATGCCCTCACAAATCATTTGGCTAAATCTACTTTCCATCAAATTTATGTTGTTTTAGATTTAATGTCAAAAATAAATCTAAATAAAATTGGAATAATAAATTGTACTTTGCATACTAAAGTTTATTCTTATATTTTCTATTGTATGAGATAATTTATAAGCATTCAAAAATTGATTTCCCATCTCAGCCTAAATATTTTGATGTGTTGTTGTGAGGTATAGATGTCGTACCTATGGAATACTTCAAATGTAAGCATCAACCGTAGATCGAATTTTCTGACTTGGTTTAGAATTGACAGTCTTAGTTGTAGTATTGTTTCGCAAATTTTGTGCTTACGTAAATATTTAAGTAATACTAATAAATTAATTTATACTACCCCATAACTAATTACAATAAGACACTTTGAAAACTGCCTGTATAGGTTACTATTAAGTTAATCTCATATCTACGTTAGTAAATATTATACCAATAATCACTAAGCTGTTGTTTAAAATATAAAGATACCTACTCATGGTTTAATAGATGAGTATTCCAGATGCATTGCCTTTATAGGTCAGCATCAGATGGCAATCCAAAGCTTTGTATACCTGAGAGCTTCCATAAATGCTTTTTGAATTAAATTCTTATAGCAATAAAGAGTGTTGGGTGACTTAAAGGTGAGGAAGCGAAGTCCCTAATTTGTCTCTTCCTGTAAAAAGCTGAAGGGAGTGAGAACAGGTATTCTTCCCAACCTGGCATGCCCCTTCAGCGCTAACCTGCTTTGTTTCTTCTTCCTCTGTTTGAAATCAAGCTATTATTTCTCCAAGAAACACTCTACCGGGGTCTTCCTGACTATAAAGAGCACCCAAGAAAACCCATGTCCTTTCTCAGTAGCTCCTTCATGGACTAGTGTTAAATTATACTTTTACTAAATAGAAGTCAGCATATTTATAATTGTGTGAATCCAGGGGAATGCTGATATTTAAAGAAAATTTTTGAATGTTTAACCCAAAATCGGGACTACCTTTTACTTTTCCTATATTCCTTAAAATATGGTAGTTTGATTTTTTTCTTTTTGAATAAGTTTTTTGTTGCTTATCCACCCCCTCACCACAACCACCACCAAAGGCTCTATCAGAAACCAATAACACACCTTTCCTGCTGAGGGCATCCATAGGTACAGAATTAAGGCCTTAAGATTCAATTTATGGGAGTATAAAATCATTGTCAATAAGTGATACATATTTTCTGATTTTGCAGTAGATTACAAAGACAGAAGAAATTAGCCACTTCTTAGATAAAGTGAAGGGAGTTTTCTGGTTTTAGTTGTAGCAACTTGGTAGACTACTTTAAGGGTTGGTTAATATTAGGGCTAGGGGTGTCTGGCTGGCTCAGTCAGTAAGGATGGGACTCTTAATCTATGGGTTGAGTTTGAACCCCACATTGGGTATAAAGATGACTTAAATAAACAAATAAAGCAAACTTTTTAAAAAATGGAAGAGACACTCCCAATACTTCCATTCACGTTAAAAAATGTATATATGTTAGGGCTAACTGGCTTGACTCTTGTCCTTTTTTAAAAACTCTCCTACTTTATGTATGCCAAACAAGAAAACATATCTCAGTCTTACCTGTTTTTAGAGTTAATTAATATATTTATTAAGTCTCAAGCATGCCAATAAGTCTTGGCATGTGCAAGGACAGACTTTGCAATCCAGAGTATAGTTTATTTCATGGCAATGAGAAATAGGAATGAAAACTGGAATCTGGAAGCACGTAACACGTATTATGATTTTTAGCCTTTCTTTATTTCCCCAAAATTCTTTTTGTAATATGTATGTAAAAGTCATAATGTTTTAATAATAAATTGTTTAATCTTTATCTTGATTTGACCATAGTTCATCAGATATTGTTTAAAAGAGAAGCCTGGCAATATAAACTGACCAATTTGCATGAAAGTAATGATAATAGCATTTATTAAGAGTCTTATAATTAGAAAACGTATTAATCTTTATGAAAAATATCATTCACCAAATGGTTGGCATGTCTTTTACAACCATTTTATTAAAGAGTTGCTTTGAGTGAATTTATTTAAATGAAATTATTTGTTCTCATTTATTTCTGAATTATTTTATTATTATAGATTAGTGTACTTGCTAAAAATGATTTGAAATTATTTGTCTTAAAAGTTGTATCTATATTTTATTTATTTTAAATTTCTATCCATATTTAATACATTCCAAAATGTGATTGCGGTATTTCTGCCTGTCTAAAGTATTTTTTAAACATATGCCCTGTTTCGATGCTGGGTACATATGTACACACTTAAACATTGGATTCTAGCAATGTTTACATGAGTGAGATCATATTAAGAACTTGTTTTAATATGTTATGTGTATCTACTTTGTAGATAGCTTGTTTTATTATGTATAATCTATGCAGTTACTTATATATATGTATACATCTAATACAGGCTTGGGTTTTCAGGTAAGCATAGCCACTATTAACTATATAGTATAAATGAATGGTTTTAAGTTATACTGACTATATTCTTTAAGGGGACTGATATGGGGGAAAATATACATATATATGTGTGTGTGTGTATATATACACACACACACGCACACACACACATATATATAAAGAATATGCTAAGAGACTAGATTTTTATTGTTCCCTCTATGAAAAAGAAATGATAATTATATGATGTGATAGTGATGATAACTAATGCTGTGGTGGTAATTATATTGCATTATATAAATGTATCAAATCAGCACATTGTACACATTAAACTTACACAATGTTATAAATCAGTTGTATCTCAATAAAAAATATATATAGCTGCACCTCGGTGGCTCAGTCAGTTAAGCATCTGATTCTTGATTTCGGCTCAGGTCATGATCCCAGAGTTGTGAGATCGAGCCCCGTAATAGGCGCTGCGCACAGCAAGGCGTCTGCTTAAGATTCTCTCTCCCTTTCTCTCTGCCTTTCTCTCTGCTTAAGATTCTCTCTCCCTTTCCCGCGCCAACATGCATGCATGTGTGCTTGTTCTCTCTCTCTCTCTAAAAAATGTAAATAAATTAAAAAAAAAAAAGAATATAGTTAACATACCTAAAGACTGCTCAGTTATACTATACTTATATAGTATGTATTAAACGGTTTATATATATTTGAAGAGTTCTGTATTTGTCAGGTCTGATACATTATTTCCCAAGCCTAATTAATACCTTTATTTAAAATATAGTAATATTTTTATGATGTCCCCTAAATTGATAGCCTGCACATCTTAATGCATCTTAGTCATTCATAGCATTTGTCTATTTAACAGAACAAAACACTAAGTTGGTGGACTTGAAACTAAAGAAGCTCCTAGAAGCTCAGCCACAGGTGTCAAATTCACTCCCCAGTGCTGCACAGAAAGCTCTAACTGAGAGCTCAGACCCAGACGCTAAGGTAAACCTTAGTTGTTTAAAATATTCGACTCTGTATCTGTGTATTCTAGCTTCCACTGGCACTTTATAATCCTAAAATCAATATTATAAATTCTTCACGTTAAGATATGATTTTTTTTATTGACTAGCTAATCAATTTAGTAGCAATATGGTAATCAGTATTCATAAACTGTTTTCCAGAGAAACGACTACTTTAAATTGATGTGTTAGTGAAAGTAGAAACTATTCTTGACTTCTCTATGTATTAATATTTTACTAGGAAGAATATTGCTAAGAGAATTCCAGCATTTTTTTCTATCATCCTCAACCTTTGACCTGTTTAGGTGAATGAGAATTAATGTTAATATGTGAAGATGGTATGTGGTTATATATAGAGATACTTGCATGTGTTTTGTGCCAATATAAATCTTAACTTGTGTAAGAGTTTAGCCAAAATGCCACGTGAGATTATTTTGATTTACACTATTTATATTATCCCCATGAAGCCATCCATCTCCCTTTTCCTCACTTGGCATCATTAATATTTCTGTAGCTTTAGGGCACTTCTAGTCCTGTATAACTTTTCACCCACCTGCGGACGATGGGGGCTACCCTGCTGACTGAAAGGATTTCCTTTTTTTGACACAGAGATGCTTTGAAGTCCCAAAACAATGACTTTCCTTGCTTTTCTCTCATACTGTTGGTTTCTATAAATTGGTGATGAAAGTGTGTGGCATCACCAGAGGACTTTTGGTCTCTATCTTTGAACAAAAGGAAGCCTGGATCAGGTCTAGTTTTTTGCGTTCAATTTAGCTTTCTGCAGTGGATTTAATGCAGAATGACGCTGGTCTAAGAATAATACAATGGATTGAAAAGGCTAACTGAATTAGTGGGTTTAGAGGAATACATTTGTAAAGTGGCAGAAGTCCCTAGTCATAAAAACGTTTCTTAAGATGGGATTTGCTGGCTAATCGCACTGATATTTTAACATGTTGCCAAGCCTCAAAAAATTTCTCTGTGTTTGTTTATTTTGGTAAAGACTTGAGTTTTAAACTATCAGGCAATTATTATAATGATAACAGTAAGAATAAAGAGTTTTTTTAAACAAACAAACAAATAAATAAAAGCCAAAATTGTTCCTGTCCTAGCTACATAGCTAGCATACCCAATAGTAAATATATTCTGTAACTTCAAAAATAAAACAGAGGTATTTTTATTCTTAAGATTTAATTGTCTAAATAGAGGAAATCGATTTGGCTTTCTAAAAAAAGCTATTATGTAGTAATTTTTAAAGTTATTTCGACAAAAGGTATGCTTTAAATAGCTTGTCCTTGTGTGAATCTTTTTAGTTCAGATTTTTTAAATGGTCCTTATAAAGAACATATAGAGTCCATCTGTTCTCTTGAAGCTTTCAGCATTGATTTGGGGTTTTATTTTTTTTAATAAAATGCAGTTTACACGTTTATAAATGAGGCATTCTGTGTTTGTGGAAAAGGATAAACTGTTACCTTCCCTTGAGGATTCTGTATCCCAGGCCTCCTTGAGGCTAGAGAATAGGCCATTGGAGGACTCCCTCATTACTGATTGTCTCAATGCAGAGGAAGGGCAAAGTCTTGGTAGCTTTTGATAACCAGTTTCAGCATTCAGCAGGCTTAGCTATTAGTCATGCATCTTAGCCTTTCCCTATTTACTTTCAAAACACTTAATAAAAATAATAAAAGATTAGGTATAAAATGAAATATTTGTTTGGTACACAGCACCTCGGTATCTGCAGCTTCCACACATCGCAGTAGTTCAGTCTTCTGGGATATTTCTTGTTGATAGAACCATTTGAATTTGTTACCAGTATTAACATAGGAAGCTCTGGAAAAGATAATTGTCGTTTCCTTAGCTGTAAAGGGCTTACTTACAAATCTGGCTTTGGAAAGTTATAGCTGATGAAATGCAGTTCAGTGGGGTAGTATTATAATCCTACCTTTTAGCCTTCATCCAGCATTAGTGGTTTATCTCAATGGGCATAAAATTAGAAACTAGTTCTTCTTGTCATACAAGTCTGTGGGACCATACAAACTGAGGGGGCAGAATAGCTGGGGAACAGAGAGAAACAACATGGCTTTTAAATGATAGATATCGCTGGGAGGAGACACAGGGATTTTCAGTGTCTAATGAATCAAAGTTATCAAGAGTGGTCCTCTATCTAAATGATGTCTCCCAAAGTGTTGGTAATAGGGAACAGAACTTGTAGTTGAACTATTTAGAGCTCTTTAAAATCCTTTTTCTTTCAAAAAGTTTCTTATTTGGCATTATCTTAAATCAGTAGAAGTTGTTTTACTAGTATGTAATTTCATGTTTATATGACCTAGACTGTCACTACGTTTATTTTAGAATGGCACAGAAGATTTCCGGACTGAGCGATTACAAAAAGCAACAGAACGATTTAGAAATCCTGTTGTGTTCAGCAAGGATTCTACAGTCAGAAAAACTCAACTTCAGTCTTTCAGTCAATATGTTGAGAATAGACCAGGTAGGAATGCTTTTTAAAATGTTTTCCCATCTTATGATTTAATAGTATCTAGCTGTGTGTGTGTGTGTGTGTGTGTGTGTGTGTGTGTGTATACACATATATATGTATATAAGCTGATAATGTAAATCCACATTTCAATACATAAATATCAAGCTTTATAATAATTTTACATGTCTTTCCCCCCCTTTTTTTTAAGAGATGAAAAGGCAGAGATCAATACAGGAAGATACAAAGAAAGGAAATGAGGAGAAAGCAGCGATAACTGAAACTCAGAGGAAGCCATCAGAAGATGAAGTGCTTAATGTATATTAATTTTTTGTGTGGTTTCATGATTGCTGATAATTCCAAACTGTATGTGGAAATAGTGCCTTTATTTGTTAAAATGAGATGTTAGGTTTTTTAAGATGTCAATCTCCAGTGCATTCAAAGCAGAGTGAGAGGGGTGCACTGTTGAATTAGTCTGCAGTGTGGTGATAATTGTCAGATAAAAAAAATGAATTTTTCAGAGTTCCACAGCCCCAGCTTCCTTGAGACATTTCCATCAGGGCACTTCCCATAAAGAGATTCCAGTATTGATCTACCAGGAGGATTTTAATTATTACAATAGCAGATACCGCAGAGCTGCAGTTAGAGGGAAAAGTCACATGAGACCTGCTAGAATTTCTCAGCCAACCCATTTTGTTGGCTTGGGTTAATGGGTGTTCAACCTTTCCATTATCCAGATCAGCCGTGAATTACTAGCTGAATGATGTTTGCATTAATATAATATATATGGTAATTTCTTCACTTAATTAACGGGGAGGTTCAGCTCAGTAGGGGTATGGGCTGATCATGTGTAAAATTGATTTGTGAGGGAAATATTTGATAGACCGCAGGGAGAAAGCTGCTTTTGATGGACAGCTGCGGGACAGAAGCAGGAAGAACAAGTTTTAACTTGAATTTTTGTCTGGAAGCGTAGCTCTCTGTAGTGGTGCTACTTTTTTATTACCTATAGTTTGTGTAACTACTTACATTGTTTTTACTGTTAAAATAGTCTTTGTTGGATTTTTAAATCCTTGTAAGTGCACTCAGAATTACAAACAACAAACTAGGGTCCTAAAAACTTCTCATTTTTTAAGTTGTACGAAGACAGGTTTTAGTATAGAACAGCTCGCTGATCAATCATGATGGAATATTTGGTATAATTTGTAAGTTGCAGAATACTTCGGTATACTATATACTTCACACTAAAGAAATCTGGTTATAATCTTTTTTACTATTTTTAGCTGAGCTAGTCAGTCAAAAACAATGAAGTTATGTGTTGCTTATCATTTTTGCTTTCTTATAGCTTTCTTACTCATGTTGTCTTTGCAGACTACTATGTTTGTTTTGTCCCTTTGGATGGGAATGAGAAAAGTCCTTTTTGAAAATGCTCTGCTATATGGCAGATAGGTACAAAAAGCATTCACCAGGTTATTCCAGATTTTAAAATTACCATTAACATGTATTGTTATCAATTTTTTGTGCCTGCCTCCACCGATCAAGAGCCCGACTTCCTTCATATTTCATATCGAGATGGAAGAATATCCATTTTTATGAATCTTTAAAAAATGCAGTAACTTATTTGATATGCTCTCCTGAGCAACTCTCAGTTTTATAATTTTGTAAAATATATTTCAGCTTTAAGTTTGTCAACTACCATAAATCAGTTTAACAGTAAGCTGGTATAAATTGAGTTCATGTGTGAATGTACTAGTTCCAAGGATATATAAGTTACACGTATGGTTAGATGTGTTTATTGATCATGAGACTTCCAAAATATGCTCATAATTCTTGATTTTGTTTCTTGTTTAAGGAGTAGCAAAAGATAATTCCTCATGGCTTCCTAGAGACTAATATGCTTCTAGGTAGGGAAGGGATTTGATAGAAGAGATTGTTCACATTTGTTTCTCTGAATACATAATGTTGTAAGTGCTGATGTTAGCAGGGTGGTGGTGAGAGTAATCACTCAAGCATTTCTTCAGTATTCCTCAGCTACTTAGGAAACTTAGCTCTAGAACACGTATTCCAAAGGGAGCTATAATTAATCCACTTGTAATTATTCCATATATAATAACTGTGTCCCCTAATGATTTAAATGTTTAATATGAAAGTAAACATTGACACTATACCGGTATGTTATAATAGAACTGGTACTTCAAATAAATCTTCTGAGGATAATTTTTTAAACATTGATGACTGTAAAAAAGTAAAATTTCAAATTGAAATCCAAGTTTGGTTAGATGGGAGATTAACCATATCAGTGTACTAGTTGTATTAGATCCGATGTAGCAAGGTTTGAAACCACCTGTCAAGTTAGAATTCGCAGCTACAATAATTAGTGATACATCAACAGAATGACATGTTCAAGTACAGGAGCCAGCTGGAGGGAAAACTGGAGATATTAGAAGTTTCTCTTTTATCACTTTTAAAAAGCATTTTAAATAGTGTATTTACTATAATATCAGGAAATGTGTCTCTTTAATTTTGTACTTTTGTACAAACAAATCTGGGGTTTTTTTTTCAGTAGATACGTTAAGAATCATTTCCTTAGTAAAGCTCCATTTTTTTTATATTGCACATTTGAATGAAAGGTGTCACCGGTATTTGTTTCGACAGTCACCAAGGGGAAAATTATCATCTGTCCTTGTCCATGCTTAAATAACTCTGACTTTACTTGAATTTTTTTTTTTTCTCAGTGCTAACTTTTTAAATATGGCAAATCTGGTTGTTGAATTATAATATGAAACGGCTGAGATTTTCTCTATTTACAGAAGTTTTGCTATTCATAACATATATGAAAATTTTTTGAATCACGGGGAGTTGCTTTTTCATACTAAGGGTGATACTAACAGTGTATTTGGTTCTCTAGGTAAGTGCTTTACTAAGTGTTCGTAGAAAGGAAAAATGCAACTTACAAGTGATTTTTTTTTCCTTCCTGTTTGTTCTCGTTAACAGAAAGGGTTCAAAGACACCAGTCAGTATGTTGTAGGAGAATTGGCAGCACTAGAGAATGAGCAAAAGCAAATTGACACCCGTGCCGCGCTGGTGGAGAAGCGCCTTCGCTATCTCATGGACACAGGTACGGTGCCCAATTACACTGTAAACAGTTTTGGCAAATTGAGCGTTCACAAACTCTTATAGAGTTTTGGAAGTGTGAATCTTTGAAGCCTGAATGTTCAGCAGAACTGCCTTGAAAATAAAAAGGCTGCGATTTGCAGCCACCTCTCTGGGCCCTGGTGATAAGAGTGCCTTCATGGGAAGTGATAACTCGCCCTGATACCGTGTGAGCCAGCACTATTGAACAGTGTGCTCATCCATGCAGAGTTGGAATACACATCTGTGCCTCATTGATATGCCACTGCTTGAAAAAAAAGTAAGATCTTCACTGTTCTACTGATTCATTGGGAAAAAAAAAAAAGATTTGGCCAGCTAAAGCCATGTACTGCATGAAACAGAGCACTATGCATAGGGGACGGCTCCATGGACTAGATCACTGAAATTTGAGAATACTATCTGGTTACTGATGCTCCACAGTTTGTTTTTTTTTTCCAAGAGAACAGGTTTTTAAAAGTCTGTAATAGTTTGTGTCACAGTTGCATTTGAAAGGATTAAGGTATATAGGAAGGTATGTAAAAATGGGTTAGAAGAGCAAGTTAGCTCCTAACCAGAGGGTAGATTGGCATTTAATGCTGATTGCCAATAGTGATTGTATAGATCTGAGTGCACAGTGAGCTCCTGGAAAAAAGCAGTGTATGTGTATATTTTAAAGGAATGTATGTATTTGTTTAAAATGCTGCTCCTACAAAAGGGGTAAAAATGAGAAGTATATCCAAATTATTCATACCAAATTAAAAGTAAATTATATTAAAAAAATATCAAAATGTAGGAGTGGAAAATTCATTCCTTTAATGTAATTAATTGCTCTAATTTTATTGGCCGTATTAAAGTTAGATTAGTAAAATAGTAGAGTAGGTCAGTAAATTAGTAATAGTAGATTAGAATTCTTTCCTGAACTTTTTCTTCTGTATTTACCAAAAATACATTTACAATGAAAGAACTCCTCCAAAAATAAGCATTAAATGGGACATTTGAAAATGCCTACATTAGTGAAATCAGAACATATTAGAACAGGAAGAGACCTTTGGGTTTATCTGGCCCGGTGGGTTTCAAACTGTTCTGTGGAGCCCTAAAGCTTCTTCAGAGGCACCTCGGGGCTGCCAGGACAATAAGAGAGCAGAAAGCAGACAGGCGTCTGGATTTCCTACCTTACTTCAAACAGAGCAGCTCCGAGTTTATTTATTTGAAGTAGCAGGCTTCTTGGAAGAGTTCATTTAAAGAAAAGGTTCTGCTTAAAATTTAAAACCAAAAAAAAAAAAACCTCCAAATTATTTTTTGAGAACTATTGCCTAACCTTCTTATTGTGCAGAGGCGACAGAGTTACAGGGAAAGCTCAAGGTCACATAGATCATTGGACTAGAATTCAAGTCACCAGAACCCTCTCATACAGGATCTTTCCCACTGTACTAGGTTACCTAGAACATGTTTATTATTGTCCTAGCAATTTACATGTGGCTCAGTCTTACACATTTGTGTAGATTCAACAAATATCCCGTAAACCAATGTATTGTTTCATATTTGTATTTTCCCTTTGTTTTCTAGGGGTTTTTGAAAATGTTAGTTATGTTAGTTATATAAAGAAATGTAAATACCAGGTAGTACAACTTCTATATACAATTTAATTTTGAGGAGGCTAATTTCTTTTAAACACATTTTTTCAATATCCTTTCCTCATTGTGTTGGATAAATTAGATGTTACTATACAAGGAGCCTTGTGCCACTAGGAAAAAAGCTGAAAGTTTGGTTTCCTTCCCTTTTTTCATACTTGGAGCCTGATTTATTGAAGATTTTAACCAAAACAGACTCAATTTCTCCTTCTCATCCCACATATTACTGGTGAAACTGAAGAGGCCCCATTCCACCTACAAATGATCTATATTCTGAAAAACAGTCATGGACTACAGATTGATTCTAGACTGCCTTTGGGGCTTGATTTTCCTTACTGCACAAGACAGAATCTGATATACACTGGGTCGGCTACTGCAGATTCAGACTAAAATTGACTTGGTTCCTCAATTTGGTAAGCTCCAGCAATTACCCTGGACTGTATCGAACCTCCTCCAGACCAAATAATTGCTTCTCAAGATTTGCCTAAAGCCTCGTTTGCATCTGAAGTAAGAGATAGGGTGTTGGAAAGAGAAAGCATGTATTCATCCTTTTCCTTTTTGGGGTTCCAATGCTTCCAACTTTCCATCTGTTATAGTAGTTAGTACTTTCTTTCCTGGTGTATTAGAGTTTTCTGTGCAGTTTCTGAATCTCAGCCTCAGAATTAAGCACAGCAGATAGCATCCCTATTCCTTCTGTGGTGAAACTGAGGCTCAGATAGGGAAATGACTCATTTAAGAAAGCATAAGTAGTAGGCTGAGTTAGGGCTTGAACTCAAGTTTTTGGGTTTTCTAGCTCTTGAGTCAGTCCTGTTTTCCCACCATATCTTTACAGAACAAAACGTACTTTATCTGCTATTTCGGTTTTTATATACTTCCAGATACTGACTATATACAAATGTATTTATTGATTTGAAACTCACATATCGCAAAATCAACCATTTTAAAGCGTACAATTCAGTAGCATTTAGTACATTCACAATGTTATACAATCACCACTGTTTCCAGAAGTTTTCATCACCCTAAACAGGAAGTCCTTACTCATTAAGCAATAATTTCCCATTTTCTCATCTTATAATCCCCTAGAAATCTCTAGTCTCCTTTCTGTCCCTAGGATTTGCTTTGTTCTAGATATCTCGTGTACGTGAAATCAAACAGTAGTTGTCCTTTTGTGTCTAGCTTCTTTGACTTTACATGATGTTCTCAAGGCTCATCCATTATTGTAGCAAGTGCCACTACTTCATTCCTTTTTATGGTTGAATAATGTTGCACTGTATGTATATAACCACATTTTGTTTATCCATTCATCCATTGGTGGATATTTGGGTTTTTTCCACCTTCTGGCTACTATGAATGCTGTGTACAAGCATTTCTTTGAATCCTTATTTTCAGTTCTTTGAGGTATATACCTAGGATTGGAATTTTGGGTCATATCTTAACTCTAACTTTTTGAGGAAATGTACTCAATTTTAAGTGGGTTGCAAAGTTTATTTATAAATTGATTTTGGGGGTGCCTGGGTGGCTCAGTGGGTTAAGCCTCTGCCTTTGGCTCAGATCATGATCTCCGGGTCCTGGGATCGAGCCCCGCATTTGGCTCTCTGCTCAGTGGGGAGCCTGCTTCCCTCTCTCCCTTTGCTTGTTTCTCTGCGTACTTGTGATCTCTCTCTCTCTCTCTCTGTGTCAAATAAATACAATCTTTAAAAAAAATAATAAGTTGATTTTGCAGAATTGAAAATACATTTTCCAGAAGAAGCACTGTTTTTTGTTTGTTTGTTTTTAAGTAGGCTCCATGCCCAAGGTGGAGCTTGAACTCATTACCCTGAGATTCAGAGTCACATGCTTTACCGACAGAGCCAGCCAGGCACCTCCAAAGGAAGCACTGTTATTAGCATCCACAGGCCACCAGACAAACCCACCAAAACTTACTGATTTAAAATATTACTAGAATAACACTAATAGTTGTCCTAGGCCTCAGTCCTCAATTCCCAGAGCTTAAGCCTCTCTGGGCTTTAAGTATCAACCCCTTTAGCAAACTAAAGACGCAAACTCTTGTGTCTTGATGAGGAGGAAGGTGGAGTCTGGACGGTGGCCTAGACCACTGGGCATTTTTCTTGGCATGTTAAGAGAAGGCTCTAACAGGGAAGTAACAAAGGAATATAATAGAGAACCTCAGTGGATCCTGCAGCA
>CM052811.1:67778597-67839051 GCA_028533885.1 Nasua narica
GGAAGTAATTACATTAATATCGTAGCATGAGCATTATAGGTTTTTTACAGCGTGCTTTAAAAATCCTTAGAGTATCAATCTATATCTTGATTCTTTTCATGTATTTTTTCAAATTATGTATGTACACAGCCTCTATTTAGCTTAGTAGGGTAATGAAAATTCTAAGACATTTCATTGTACCAGTATGCAAATGTACTTACATAGGAGTAAGTCTAGGTTTCCTTAAAGAGGGCAACAGAATTGAAAACTGAGGCCAACAAATAAATGAAAGTTTCTCTAAATCCATTGGATAATAGAGGCAGTGTTAAGGCTAACCATAGTGTTGAACTAAACAGAGGGATTATTCCTGGGTTTTGCATCAGTTGTTTTCTGCCGGGTGGCCTCACTTGTCAAAAAAAAAAAAAAAAGTTTAACAGGCAAACATTCACATAGGCACATTGAGAAAAGAAGTATGCTTAATTCCATCAAAGCTTTAAAAAAATCAATCATTAATTTATTCTAACTACAATTGTTGGTCATTTGTGAAAAGCATCTGGCCCTTAAGTCATAGGAAACTAAACACAGTACGATGTGAATGCTTGTGAAGAAGCTTCAAATTTGATATAATGTAAAAAAAGCTGTGTTAGTGTGTGTGTGTAGCTGTGTCTAACTATACAGCTTCGTTTGTTTATTCATAATGCTTTAACTCTACTTTGTTTCCTGGATTTTGAAAATGTTTTAAGTGCAAATGTAATGGGCTTTAAAAATTAGAAAATTGTTAATTGGCAGCTTTAAAAAGTCCTGCTTTTTTACATCATTTTGGGTTCTTTAAAAGAGTGATATTTCAGCAATCGACACCTTACAACTCAGAAATGGTTTCTAATGAAGTCTAAATTCAAGATAGAAAATATATTGTTAAAATGTCTTCAGAAAGACATACCCTATTTTCCATATGGCTAAGTAATTGTTAAGATATTTGTTTTAAAGCTGGACTTAGACACTCCTGACTGCTCTCTAATTTGATATAGCTAGTCCAAATGATTTTATTCAAGAAATTTTGGTAGGAGAATGCAGTGAAGTAGATAAATAATTTTGCGGCTATACTCATATTGCAAAGTATAGAACTAATGCAGTCATTATTACTGTAGGTAACATCCACTTTTTTTTTTAACTTTAAGGCTAGCAGTAGAACAGCTCAGTGTTGGGATACATTAAAATATTAAGCTTTAAGTTAATCAAGTTTCATGTTCTAACAGTATATAAATGGGATCACACCATAACTACATAATTATATGTGGCAATTTCTTCTGGGTTTTGTTATTGTTGTTTGTTTGTTTTAAGAATGAGCTTTCAAACTATAAAAGAAGGCCTAAGAGAAGCCTTCAGTGGTGAAAATTAGAGCTTTAATTAGAAATAAAGAAAAGTTGCATCATTTTAATTACATATTCTACTATAATATGAATTGTTAATATGTAAAAACTGCCTCCCCCAAGATGACATACTACTTAGTCTACTGGTTTCTTAATGTACAAAAGAAATAAAGCGTGATATAACCAAAACCTGTATGTCACAGGCTTCCTATAGAAATGATCCATTCTCTTACTGTCAAATTACTTTAACCAGATTATCACATACTATATTTCACTCACTACTGCTCTTTAGTTTCTCCTAAAATTTTAATAATTAAAAATTAAGAAAAACTGTAAATACTTACCATAAATAAGGTTGGATTCTAAGTAAAATAATAACCAGTAATAAAAAGCACTTTTTTCCACAATAGAAAAAAATAGTAATCATTAGACATTTATCTCATTTAATGCCATAAGTATATTATTGTAATAAGATGACTATGTTTTTAAACGTGTATTGAAAATAAATTAAAATTTTATATGCCATATATAGCATTCATGTGTAAACTTTGTTTAGCCCTCATTTCAGAGGCACTGATGTCCAAAGTACAGTTAGGATGCTAGAGATGAGAGGAAAATCACTTAAAACTGCTTGTGAAATATAATGTTTGAAATGGTTCTTTGAGAATGTGCAGATTATGGCTTGCATAGGGACTCCTTCCAGCTCTCTGGGAAATGAGCTGTTGACATTCTTTTGGGTCATCATCCAAGATAGGAGGGCAACCACAAGGATTTAGCAGATAAATTCATCCCCAAAGACCTTTATCCATTTCATTGCAACTTGGAAACATTCATGTTGAATAGTAGCATTAATGTAGCCCATTTAGCTCTTCAAAGTGAGCTTTATGTATTAAAAAAAAAAAAAAGAAAAGAAAAAGGAGATGACGATGAAGAAAATCAAATGACTAGGGTAATAAGTTATTTAAGTCTTCTAAGAGGTGTTCTTTATTTACATAATTCTAAAGCACAAATCATTTTTCCCTCTATACCATTTTCAAAAATAGAATTGAGTTCTATTATAGAGAGCAGTGAGCTTTGGAATTTTAACTAACTGAATCAGGACTGTATGTGTCTAGTTGTTTATGACAAAGAACAGAAAATAGATGTTTTAGTGTGTTCTGAAATGAATGGCAACATTTTTTAAAGATTGAAAAGTATATCACCTAGGTTCTGTTTCTGACTTTTTTTGGACTTTACGATTCAGGCAAAAGAGGCAAGCAAAGCAGTGATAAATGCATTGAGGGCATGCACTAAGATTCACACACATGTCCTTTATTATAAGTAGTGAAAAAAAACTTTTTGACTCAAACTGGAATGATACTATATAGGGCTGAATGTGCAGGAAAGGTTCCCACAATGCATTGTGCAAACCTAGGGCTAACAAATACCCTGCTGCTTTGAACCCCCCCCCCCCAAAAGACAAAAGCACAATGAAATAAAAAGCTTACCACCGGTAGCTTTCAAAACGACAAACTAGGCAAACTATACATCTCCACCACTCCAATTTTGTCAGAATGCTAATGAGCTTGCTCTGATCTTTACTCGGCTTCCCGTGTTTTCTACATCTTCAAGGACCACATGGCGCTAGCAAAATAAAGACAACTAAATGAGAATTTCGAATGCTTTTTGTGTTAGGACCTGGTGCTTTTCAGTGGACGCACTCGTTGAATATTCTCAACTTAAAAGAGTACAACAGGGGGTTGGGTATGAACTTTTTAACAGGAGGAAATTTGTACAAAAGTAAATTAGTGAGATGAGGAAAATATGAGAAAAATTTCTGATTAATTTCCACTCCATAATATCAATGACACCTTCAGCCCCACTCATACTCTTCTAACAAGAGATGCTGATAAAAGATGAATGATTCTGTGTTGTTCACAGTGAATGTTTAGTGGTTTTTTAATAGCAGCATTCTACATAAAAGGCACCAGGAAGTACTCCGCATTAGCAGTTGAGATCACTAGTTAATAGGATGATGTCTTTTAGCTTTTGTCACAAGATTATTAGAAAGGATGGGTTTCTGTTCTCATCGTGGCATAGTTGGAGTGCCTGTTGAGTACAAGTGCTAAAATACAGGTTTCTCAGTATTGTTTCATATGTAAAGCAAAAAGCCTTTTAATGCAACACCTTTTTCCTTTTTTACCAGGTGATTTTGTTATTGATCTCTAATCTGCCCCTTTTGCTGTACTGAATGCTTGAAGTGTTCCTCTTTTCTCTGTAGCCTTGATGCTAGCTATTTGTGTCTGTAAATTCATTAACATTAAAACAGGGTCTATATAAACCATTTGATTCCATGATTTAGAAAATGGCAGATTATGTAGTTTTTATGGTTTAGGGTATAGATAACAACATAAAGGTAAGATTGCCTGAGTAAATACTGTAAAAAGATGTTTTTTGATTTTAAAAAACCCATATTTTTGTGAGATTTAAATTATATATTTGTAAGGAACATATTTTTAACTAGCTCTGTCCCTTTTCTCTAGCAATCACTGTATACTTACTAGGAGATCAAGGTACTCAGCTGCATCTCTCACCATACCCATATCTGTAAGAGGAAAATGAAAACCAAAACCGGGCACATTTTTATATATAAAGATATCTGAACTTAGAATTAAACTGATTCTGTACAACTAATAAATAGCCAGGAAAGGAAGTTTGATACAGAAACACTTCTCAGGTTTTGTGTAGAGAAAATTCTTGACTTAATACATATATTCCTGATATTTCTATGTTCTGTTCTTTAAATTTTCTCTTATCCTGAAAAATTGTATTTTTGTACATTGAACATCAACCACATGGCTTAAGATCTTGCCTCTTAAGATACTGTAATTTATTCATTCTTCTAATATAAAGGCGAAAACCCTACTGTAATAAGAATAGCATAGACAACTATAGTTAATAAAGTCAGCAAAAATTAGAAACTATCTTCTAAATATAACAACAGAGGTATTTTTCTGTCTGGTTGTTCTATATTCTATATGATTTAGCATGATGGTTTTTTGCTTCTAACAAGTATGGATGGGAAGTAGTATTTATGTAATAAAATGTCTCCATTTTGCAGAGGTTCTTTTTTAATAGACATAAATATGTCTACTTTCATACAAATTACAATGAGAAAAAAGGCCATGTCACTGAAAAATATGCATTAAACTAAGTACCAAGTGAAATATCTATTTTGGCATGATAACTACAAAACTGAAAAAAAACTATAGAATTTTCATTAATGAAAATTTTTTCTAACTTTGTATGACATACTATGATAAAATAGAAAATGAAGTTTTTAGCTTATTAAAGTAGAAAGTTTCCATTTGACCTCCATAGACTTAAAATATAATGAAGAAGGCAAACTAAGATATCATATTGTGTCTGCAAAGGAACTTTTCATAGGTACTAACAAAGTAAGTAAGGAAATCTAGGGATCTTGTCCTATAAAGTAAATAGAATGATCTCTAAGGTTCTAAAGTAGTATAGACTTAGCCTATAGTTTCTCACTAAAATAATTACTCCTGACGATTCATAGGGCATTGACTCTGTAACATAATAAAGAAGTCAGTGAAAAAGTTTACATTTTATTTCTGAAAATTTTCTACAAAGTGAGTCGCATAATTTCTAAAGGCATTGAGCCACATCCTTTGATAGATTCTAAGAGTTCATAGAATCCATTCCTTTTTGGAAGTAAAATGTAACTTATTTTTGATAAATGTGGTGTTACAGGTCTGTTTTGTGTGTCTTTGTGTTTTTAGCTGTGTCAAAATTTTTAACTTTATGTCACCTAATTCCAAGAATGCACAATAATATAAAATCATTTTCTAATTGCAAAAAGTGACATAACCTCATGCAATTATATTCTAATCCAATATTCAGAAAAATTAAAAGCATAAAAGGACATGTCATATAATTGGTTCTGTCACATCTTTGATTAGCAGAATCGTAGTCAGGTAGAACAGTGAGCCAAGGGGCGTCTGGGTGGCTCTGGGTTAAGGCCTCTGCCTTTGGCTTGGGTCGTGATTTCAGGGTCTTGGGATCAAGCCCCGCATTGGGCTCTCTGCTCAGCGGGGAGCCTGCTTCCCCCTCTCTGCCTACTTGTGATCACTCTCTCTCTGTCAAATAAATAAAATCTTAAAAACAAACAAACAAACAAACAGTGAGCCAAGGTCCAGCTCTCCAAGGTCTCCATGTGAATCTTCTCTCCCATGTCCTTGTCCATTACATACCGAAGTCCATCTGTCTTCCATTGCTATTAACATAATTATAGGAGTGGCTTTTCTTCCATACTTAATCCTCAGTATACCATCATCTGATAACATGGGCTCTCTCCTTCCAGTAGTGAGTTGGGACCCTGGCTGGGAGAATGAGAGCCATTCTAGTGTTTGCTATATTCATTCCTGTTTACTAGCTCAGCTTCATAGATTTGAGACTCAGTTTCCACTTTAACAGAATGAGGACACTATGACTTTAGAAAAAATTGGGGGAAAGAAGATAACTTTAATTCCCATAAAGGAAAAAGTTCATTTATTCTTCTGGTGGTTTTCATTCAACAAATATTTTTGAGCCCTTTTATGCCTGAGTACTATACATTGAGTGTAGAAACTTAACCCTGGTTAGTGAATATAATTAGTTCAAACTTGGTCATACTGGGTCAAAGTTGATATGGTGTGGCAGCTAAGAGAATTGTGAGAATTAAATTAGGTACATTATATCAAGCATTCGCACAGTGCCTGGTGCATATATAGTGTTCGATAAATGTCAGCTATTATTACATACATAATCTCTTTCATATTTAAATCTGTCATGGTTGCCTTTGAAATAAAAAATACCAAAGGATGAAAAACATCAGTATGTTAGGAATGTTACCTACCTCCATCAAGCATTAAATAAAATATTTGTAATAAATTGATATTGTTCTCTTTGCACATATATACATTTTATTATACATTATATATATTTATTATATATTATGTTATGTATTCATTATATGTATTTATTATATATTATATTATATTATTATATATTATATATTTATTATATTATATAAAACAAGTACTTATTTTGAAACTAAGTAAAAGGTTAATAAAAATTATACTGAACATTGCAAAATTGTCAGTGTTGACTAGGTAGATATTTTGCTAAATTTTGAAATGTATAAGATTAACAGAAACATTGTGAGGACTAAACACACTTGGAGTTGACCATGACTTTGGGTCAGCATGTAGGTAATATATATATTATATAATAATATAATATATATATATTTATTATATATAATGTATAGTATATATACATTTTTATTTATTATATATTATATATAATATATATTATTTATTATGTAAGCCTTTGATTACTGAAAATAATTATGAATAGAACTACAGTATAAAGAAAACAGGTTGTTTTAAAAGGAAAGTTTACAGGGGTGCTTGCCTGGATCAGTTGGTACAGCATGGGACTCTCAGTCTCAGGGTTGTAAATTCAAGCCCCACATTGGATATAAAGATACTTTTAAAAAAATCTTAAAAAAAATAAATTAAGAGGAAAGTTTACATTTTAAGGTGCTTACAGGGCTTTTGCTGTTTACTTTTTTACATCTTCAGTGTTTAAAATTGGTAATATTCCTAAATTATTTTGTCCCTAATATTTTCCTTCTGTAGTTACAAGAAAAAGTAAAACTACTGTCATACTTTCAGAATATCTTTATTCTCACAATTTGTTCAGCTAATTCACATATCTTTAATATCTTGTTTCTATCTGCATTTCATTATTTGGATTATTTAAAGGAAAATATGTAAATTATATGGAAGTGTAGTAGCACTCAACTGTTGTTGAATCATTCTAGTTCATGCGATAGATATTGGATCATACGGTTTCTAGAAAGGAATCTCTCTGATTCAGAATATAGAGAACCTCACAAGGTTCTCATTTCTAACATTTGTTTCTTTCCTCCTTGGCACTCACCCGCCTTTTACTATATAGTTTTAAGGTGACTTTTCATTTGCTGATTCATGTTTGTTCATTTATCCAGAAGAACAAATGTGTGTAATTTCTACCAGTGATATTTAGAAAGTATTTTCCACTACTAGAAATTTGAATTGGAAATATAAAATATAATTTTTGAACCTAAAGTATTATCACATCACCATAATTTTTAATTTGGAACATGTCTATTGCCTAAAGTGAGGTACATCCTTATTCTAGACTGTAATAAAATTTTTTAACACTTAAAAAAGTAGAAATTCCAGGAAAATGTGTTTTTCTCAGCAACTATCTATGAAACAAAATTTAGGCATTTGAACTGATTTGGCAGCAACATGTTTTTCTTCTGAATGTGAAATTAAATTTGTGTAATGTCATGCCAATGCTAAAATAACATCTTATACATGAAATATCACCCTTTCTTTTAAAAAAAAAAAAAAGATCTTGGTGACTTATTTGTAAAAGGGCTAAGACAGTGGTTCTCAAACTTTTATCTGCATTTAAAAAACCACCTGAGGAGTTTGTTAAAAATACAGATTCTGGGGCCTCTGGGTGGCTCAGTGGGTTAAGCCTTTGCCTTTGGCTTAGATCATGATCTCAGGGTCCTGGGATCGAGTCCCGCGATGGGCTCTCTGCTCAGCAGGGAGCCTGCTTCCCTCTCTCTCTCTGCCTGCCTCTCTGCCTCCTTGGGATCTCTCTCTCTCTCTCTGTCAAATAAATAAATAAAAATCTTAAAAAAAAAAATACAGATTCCTAGGACCTACCTAAAAGATTCTGATTCAGTGGATCTGGGGTGGGGCCCATATTCTAGGCAATTTATAATACAGATGATCCACAGATCACATTTTGAGAAACAAGGGACTAAGATATGTTGAATCCACAGTGCAGTAAATGCTAGGGAAAGTAGCACAGCATAAAGATATCAGAGCATAGGCTTGAAAACCAGCCGACTTGAAACCCAGCTAGACTCTGGGTGGTCTTGGACAAATTACCTAACCCCTCTGAGCCTCTATTTCTTCAGCCATTAACTTAAAAAAAAAAAAAAAAAAAGACTGATAAAACCTATTTCAGAAGGCTAATGAGAGTATGATATATTGATACAGTTATAGATAAAATTTATATAAGAGTACTTGGCACAGAGCTCTCAGGAGAGGGTTAGTACCCAGTATAAAACTAGCTGCTGCCATTAGGTCTAGCGGTCACTTCATTATTTATTATTGTTTCTACTTTTACTTTAAAATTTCCCTCAGCTTCTAAGTAACATGCACATCTCCCATTCTATGCTAACTCTTCTCTTCCCTCAACACACGTACATAGACTCTCTGAGTCCTTCTCCCTTTCCCCCGGCCCAAAAAATGCTTTAAGAACTGATTTGGCAATTTGATGTAAGACTGAAAAGTTGTGTGCATTTGTTTGTTTGTTTAACCCTTGGTTTATACACAAAAAATAACTGATAACTGTGAACATTTTCACAACTAAATAGCTAGGAGAAAACCTTAAGAATTTTCTAGTCCCTCAATCTACATATGTTTCATAGAATTGATATACTAATTTTATGAGTTTCAAGAAGCACATGCAGAAATAAATTGAGCCTTGTATTTTGAACAATTTATTTTAGGACATCCATATAGGAACAAACTTTGCAAATGCATTTTCTCCTCTCTTTTTTTTAATATTTTATTTATTTATTTGACAGAGAGAGATCACACGTAGGCAGAGAGGCAGGCAGAGACAGAGGAGGAAGCAGGCTCCCTGCCGAGCAGAGAGCCCCATGTGGGGCTCCATCCGAGGACCCTGAGATCATGACCTGAGCCGAAGGCAGAGGTTTAACCCACTGAGCCACCCAGGCGCCCCTCTCCTCTTCTATTTCATCCTGACACTGCTATCCCAAGAAGCTTAATCAAGACTTCATAATTTGATTTAACAAAGAGTGACATCAGAGATGGCTAAGGATGTGTGAATTACCTCCTCAGTCCAGAGTCAAAATCAGTGTAGTTCATGAAAGGATGAGAGCTCTGCTCTGACACCTTTCTCTGTGTTTCCCCCAATGGAAGCATTTTTCTTAAAAATATAGATGTTAATGTACAGAGATGACTGGATAGTTGCTTACCCTTACTAGGTCCCTTCATCCTTGGGATAGGACTGTCCAATTGAATAGCTTTTCTTTGAACATTCTTTTTATTCTTATACAGACTTACAAAGTTCCGGTTTCAAATCATTATTTATTTGATTGTATAGATATTGTCAGCTCTTGATCTAGTGGGTTGTAAATTATTATTATGTCTTTCTTTTAGCAACCAGATAGGTTTTTAACACTTTCCATAGGCCTCTAGGTGCACTGCATAAGCACTAAACATATATAATCATTGCATCTGTTCCCTGTCCCCACATGTCATTTCTAAGCTGGAATGTGAAAGGCATTCATCCACTCAAGGGAGCTATTTCTTCAGGAGAAATTTACAATATAAGTTAAGGAAAAAGACGTCAACCTGGTATCTATTTTCAAAAATTAATTTAGCTTTAAAAAAAAATACTTAGATTACTTATTCGTAATGTTTATTGCTGATTAGTTTTTATGTAAAGGCTTTTTGTGTTTGTTTTAATTGGGTGATTTGGATAAATGTTGTAGAAGGAAGAAAATTAATCAAAATTGTGGGATTATTTTTATAACTGCATTGCCTGAAAGGATAAAGTTTGGTACAAATATATATATGTAGCTATTTCCCTGAGGGAGTACAGTGGACTTTACCATCAAAATAAGAGTATATGAATTAGTTTTCTCTTCTGTTTTTATACTGGTGACATTGGGAGAGGATATGTAAATTCACAGTACAATGATTTATGAACATCCCACTTATGAGTATTTTCTGCATTTATTGACTGTTTATATATTTTACCCACCCCAAAACCACCCAACCCCACTCCCCCAGTGCCAGTTCACTCTGAATTAATAGCACCACTTGGTGGCCAAAGCTAGGAATTGTGTAAAGTACTAACATTTCTTCCCTACCAGCATGTTCTCCCCAAATAGACCCTTCTGATCTGAAACTTGATGGACCTGGTCATAGCTCTATCTCTTGTGCTTTTGAAGGATCTACCTCTGTAAGGAAAGTTAAAAAATAATTTGTAATTTTTTTTTAAAGATTTTATTTATTTATTTGACAGAGAGAGACACAGCGAGAGAGGGAACACAAGCAGGGGGGAGGGGCAGAGGGAGAGGGACAAGCAGGCTTTCCCCTTAGCAGGGAGCCCGATGCGGGACTTGATCCCGGGACCTGGGATCATGACCTGAGCCAAAGGCAGAGGCTTAACAACTGAGCCACCCAGGCACCCCTGGGTAATTTTTAAAAAATGAGTTTATTATGCATTTCAGTGCTTTAAACAATAGCCGTTTTCTGTTATGTATAAATAACTTTCCACAGAAATAAATTATTAAGGTAGTCATAAATATTTTAATTTCTCATGAGAATGAAATTAGGGGTAGCTAAAATTTCAAACTTTTAATACCACTTGTTTTAAATCAAGTACTTATTTTGGAACTAAGTAAAAGGTTAATAAAGTTATACTGAACATTGCAAAATTGTCAGTGTTGACTAGGTAGATATTTTGCTAAATTTTGAAATGTATAAGATTAACAGAAACATTGTGAGGACTAAACACACTTGGAGTTGACCATGACTTTGGGTGGGAATATAGGTAAAGTGTGTTAGTTATGATTGCTCTAACGCTTTTTAAATAAGCTACAGCTTTGAAAAGAAAGGGAGAGGACATATAACACAATAGAAGGACATATAGCTAACTGCTGGAGATTGACCCATAAGACTTATGCAAGAATCTGAGAGGGACTATTTGGGGTAGCATGATGTTCTTCAGTCTAAGAGGTATCTAAATATTTCTATCATGATAAAAAGGGGAATTGAACATATCTTGGGGATTAAGTTGAGGAAAAATCTGAAAATCATCTTTGGAAATTCTAAAGACTCTGGGAGTTACGCACTAGATTTTTATTTTCTCTGGCAAGATACTGCTATTAGCAAGGGTATCTTTGGAATAGACTTAACAGAACATGTATAACCTTGGGAAAGGGAATGTCTCGTGTTGGATTTGCATTTGTGTTGATCCTTTGAGAAAAGAAAAATGGGTAATAGGAAAGTCAAAGGGCATCCATACTTGAGGGGAATGAGAAACTTGAAACGATGGTAGGATCACTTGTCCAATGAAATGGATATGTAAAGACAGAAATTTCTTGCTCAATGTAGCTAACATCTCAAGATTTGCACCAAATTGCCCAGGGTTTACTTCTGCAGGAAGGCCTCTCTGGTGTTTGCATAGGCAGTCGAAAAAATGTACGACTCTGCCAGGAGAAATCACCATTCCTTGCTCCATCAGTAATCCCGGGAATCAGATAGAGAGGACCCTGAAGCTTAAATAAAGAATGTGGCTCCTTACTGTATGTGTGTATGTGGAGAGAGAGATAGTGAAAAGGACAGAGAGAAAGAAGACAGCAATAGCAATATTGCACCAACTGCACCCTTACATCGATTAAATAATGTTATATGCCAGGCACTATTCTGGGTGTTTTACATATATTAACTTACTTAATCTTCATAGAACCCCCACTGATGTAGTACTGTTATTCCATTTTTACAAATGAGGAAGCTGAAGCATAGGGAGAGTAAGTAATTTATCCGAGTTCTCGTAGCTCCTCAAGAGCAGAGCTGGAACTTGAATACATTTGGCCATTTTCATTGAAGGATGCTTCAAATGCTCAAATGGAATCACAGTGGTTTATGGTTGTCCAAGAAGTGAACAGGTCTATCCCTGGAATCATGTTTCTAGAAGGCATTATGTACTGACCTACAATTCAAGGATCATAAGGGTATATGTGCATGGGAAGAAAGGCTGATTCACCTTGACATCCCCTAATGAACTGCCCTGAGATCATTGTTAAGTCCCAATGGCCTACATTAGAAGAGCAAATAAAAGCCTCACTACTAATGGATGAACTAAGGAAGAGAATGGTTTTTGTTTGTTTGTTCATCAGAGATTTGAAGGTTTGCTTTTTGCTTTGTTTTGTTTTGTGTGTACCATTTTGCTTATCAGAACCATTCAGAAGGCTTTGTCAAGGTTGGCCTGAATTCTAAATAAAGGGCCTGTTCTTTTACGACTGGTTACTCTGAGTGTCAGGTGGGGTGGCTGAGGGAGGTGCTTTACAAGGCAGACTGCCTGGATTTAAGGCCTAGTTCTACCACTAGCTAGCTCCAAGTTATACAGCCTCATTAAATATTTGATGCTATTATCATCATAGTTATCATTATTATTTCCAGCCTATGAGAAAGTTACTAGTTCTTATTGATCCGATGAAAGAGAGATATTATACAGAGTAGTTTCTGTGAGACATTGTTGTTCCCAGAGATTCAGGGAACAACACTGTGGATACAAGTCCATCGTGAATATCCCTTGTGTACCAGGATGACGAGAATGGCTCCACTGAGAAGATTAAGGGACATCGGATGAGTTGATATATTGCTGAAACCCTCACCAGTCCCCTGGTCTAGTCTAGAGAAACAGCATTCCTTGCTTTTGGTTCAAAGTGTTGTGTAATTTTTGAAGCTCTGTGCAGGTCCGAGTGCTGCTGGAGATGGTTCTGCCGTGTCCCGTTTTGATCAGGCTTCTGTGTTTTGAGACTGAATGTGGCCATAGGCTAGAAGGGGATAGGCGGAGTTTCCTTCTGCTCTCCCTCCTCAAACAAAGACTTTTAAGAAGGTACATAAGGAAGGATATATCCTAGTGTTACGTGGTTATCTGAACCCAAGCCCGATTAAAGAAAGTGTAGAGTGGAAGAGGAAGTTCCTGTGTGGGTAGTGCATTGGAGGTTGGAGGTCGAACTCATCCCTTATTTGGAAATTGAAGGAACTGGAGACACTGTGGGTCAGATTTTCAAATGACATTTAAACACTTTAAGCAACACAAGAGGGGGTTACCTAAAAGAGTAGCTGACTGACTGCTTAACACAACTTTAGAGAAATTCTTGATTAGAAAGAAGCCTATTTAGAGCATATCTACCTGGTTTGTCTTTCTATATTTTAAAAATGACACATATTTAGTTTTCCACATTCTCAACAGAATCTAATCTCATTCTCCCCTGGCATTTAGTAAATCAGCTATTTCATCTGCATTGCCAATTTTATAAGCTGATTTTAAAGATGCTTTACTTTTACTATCAAAATCTCTTTCTCTAAAAATGACGAAAACTTTCTTTCTCAGTGAAGGTTTTTTCTTTATAAATATTTAGTTTTTCTTGTTGAGGGCTTTCATTTCTTAAAATTATATCCACTTTTACGTCAAACTGTCATTGTCATTTTTTTCTTTATTTTAATAACTGGTAAACTTTTTTTTTTAATAACTGATAAACTTTTAAATGTGTTCTGGTCATCCATAATTTTCAATCTTAAAATTTACCTTCTTTAGTCTTCGATATTAAGCAATATCTTATGATCTTTGTTTTTAAATCTCTAACACTCTGCAAATACCTAGACTTTCCTTATCTGGAGCACAGCGACATTATTGTGCCGGTCGTTGTGGCCATCTTTTGTATGCAGTAGTGACACTGATGACCCAGTAGGGCATTCACCTGGTTTTTCCAGCTGCAGAAATGAGTTTGTACTGATTCACCTATCCTGCTTATGACCAAAGACATACTAGCTATACTAACTGTATAATTTGTTATGACTAACAAAGATTTAAAATATAGCATCTGTGGAGATGTTTAGAAATTGACCCTCACTCTAGGTATTCCTGTTTATGTGTCTCTCCCATTAAACCATGAGCCCTTTTGAGGAGAGAAGCCACATGTTGGTCATCTCTGTATCTCCATTTCCTGGCACAGGGATGCAATATGCCGCAATCACCTTCTTCGTTATCATCATCATAGGTAGCATTTTTAGTCTCAGGTACTGAGGACTAAGGACTTTCCATAGACTTTTTCATTTAATTCCTCTAACAACCATATGAGGTAAGCAATATGATTACCCTTATAGAAACGGAAACTAAGGACCAGAAAGGTTAATTAGTTTAAGATGAAGGAGCACGGTCAATTTTTTTTTTCAGTCACACTGGAAGAAAAGCCATTTTGGATGCAGATTTAATGTTCATCTTATTTGTATCATATTCAAGATGATGGTTCTAACCAGCAACAGAAACTACAGACAGTACAATTATATATATTATGCTTAGCCTTACCAGAATTTATAGTCTTATCCACAGAATTTCCCCAGAATTAATACAAGTAAATACATTTATAAATGTGTTAATTTACAAGGGGTCTTTATTCTGAGGTTAATTTATGAATCATTTTGTTATATTTCTGAATATTTCCATAAAATACTTAAATTGTGAATTGGGTTCCCAGACCACCCTATTAAATAGAAAAAAGTACCCAAATGACCCAAAAAAAAAAAAGATAGACCTTTATTCTCCCAATGAGAAGATTCTCCCCCCAGAAATCTTGATTTACTTAAATATATAGAAGGTTGGAAATGTATTTTATAATATTTAATTTAATTTAGCTGTATAAACATACATATTTAAAATCACATCTTAAATACATTAATCTAGAAATAATTACTCCTGTCCACTCCTACTTTTCAAGAAATAATTTTATTCAACTCTTCATGTTTGTCTTTAACATTAATGTCTCTGTCACTCCTGGAGCCCCTCTTTAAGTCATTTCCATGACCTGGCTGTGAGAAGGCTCTAGGACAAGGGCAGGGGTGGGTAGAGAGGAGTTCACCAGGTGCAGTCCAAACAAAAGGGGCTTCAAGAGAGGGGAGAACTGGCAGGGGAAGCTACCCATCTGTAAGCATGGCTCACAATGCAAGTTTTCCCCTTATTACAGGATGCCTAATTGATTCACTAAGTAGACAGTAGTCTGTTTGGCTCAATTATGCCTATAAAAGTGACTCACTGTATTTTATCTTATTTTACAAAAATATGTTAAATGGGGGCGCCTGGGTGGCTCAGTGGGTTAAAGCCTCTGCCTTTGGCTCAGGTCATGATCTCAGGGTCCTGGGATCGAGCCCCCAAATCGGGCTCTCTGCTCAGCAGGGAGCCTGCTTTCCCCTCTCCCTCTGCCTGCCTCTCTGCCTACTTGTGATCTCTTTCTCTCTGTCAAATAAATGAATAGAGTCTTAAAAATATATATATGTTAAATATACCTTGAAAAAGCAAATACAGTTTTAAAGTTATGTTCTGAGCATTTTAACTTCAGTCAAGTGCCTATTTTGTAAGTAGCCAGGATAGTCATGTATTACCTGAAATGTGGATCATTTTCATACCTTTACATGCTCTTAACACTGAAAAGTTAATAGGTGCAAATCCATCCCATATATAACTTAAAGAAAATACTAAACTGTAAGTAAATAGAAAGAGTTTTTCAGTTATAATTTTTCCCATGATAACTCCTTCCATGCTTTTAAGTTTATTTTTATTTTTTGCTATTTTAAGTTTGTGCCAGGTTTACCTTTGAGAAATGTAGCACTGACTTTTGGCAGAAAAAAGGCTACTCAGACTCTATTAAGGAATTGGTACAAGAAGACCACAGTTAATTTCCAACCTTCAGAAATAGCTTCTTTTTAAGTCTAAGTTTATGGAGGAAGAACTTTGATAAGTTGTCTGTACCTCTTCCTGTAAGAAGTACATGCTAGAAGTCTATCAAAAGTCATCTGTAAAGAGATGTTGTCCTGAATCTGTTTTACCAATGGGTAAATAAAAGGTATCTGAGAGAGTGCGTTAGTTTTTATTTTACTGCAACAAAAGGAGAAGGGATTTTCTCCCAAAGTTTATATTCATGATATATTCTATGAATATATCATGTTAAGCAAATAGTTTTTAAGACAATTGCTGCTAAAAACGTTAATAAAGATTATGACATGCTTCATTTATGTTGATTGCTTTTTGAGGATATTCTTGGGGTGGAAACATTTATCAGCTATTTGCTTATCCAATAAAATTTCTTTTCATAGTAATAAGCTCTATTTTCTCAGTTTAAAATATTTTCTAAAACTGATGCACTGGAGTCCTGCAGGAATATTGGCTTTAGGAATTCATGTGTCCATGATCCTACATAACTACAGTTAATTCATCTTTCTTGTCCATTATAGAGATCTACCAGATTTAACTTCCTTTGTTATTAGAATGTGTTTCTCCAGTAACAGTGTGTCTCTCTATTGTGATATATGATGTCTTTCAAAGGTCATCATATTGGTGTTATCATACCATCGGGACAATTTGTAATGGCAACTTTATTGTTTTTATGTTTGGTTTGACTTTTGTTATGTTGTGTCCCTTAAAGGCCATATGTGATCACTAGTCAGCAATCTACTATGGGGCTATGGCAAGAGTTCAGCATTCTTTAATGTTTCCATGGTAGAAAATCTTGAATTTGTTTATATGTATAACAGGAGCCTACATCTTTGTGTTTTCATTCTTTCCCACTGAATTCATCTGTTTGGGTAAAATTGTATTGTTCCTTATTTTGTATTTATATAAGAATTCACTGTTTAAACATATCTTTCTAAATAGAGACTAAGTTTATGGTGAAAGATTAATTAGGAAAGGTAAATTAGAAAATTTTTGAATAAATGATTCATAAATATACGTTTTTTTCTATCACTTTTCTTTTATTCGTTTAAAAATTTACATTGTAAATACTGCTTCTGAAAAAATAAATGAAAACTACATACATAGTCCTGGATGAATGAATGAATTCTTGAATGAAATTAAATCTTAACTAAATTTGAATCATTTTTTGGAGGAGATGAAATATGAAAATGGTTGCTATAGTCAACCTGCGTTTATTGTATTTATATTGTATGTAGTGCTGTGTGTTAGACTGCTTTCTGTTAAGTGATTTTTGTGAACTGTGTCATGTGGGGGAATGATTTGAAGTCATATTTACAGTTGCTTTTCCTGCTATTATCATTATTCTTGATCATTTAATAATTTTATAAATCATAGCTGTGTAGTAATTGGTTAAAAGAAAAAACTGATGTTAAGAGATTGTGATGTCAGAAAAAGATGTTTCATTCCTAGAGGCAAAATAAAAAACAGAAGACTTAGAGGGAAAAAAAGTAGGAAAAATATTGCCAGAGATTATATTCATTAGTCAGTATTTTAAAATGTTAATGTGACGTTATTTGTAGTATATTTGCATGAGGCACTGGTGTTTTAAAATACAGTATAACAATCTAGCCATGTTTTTACATTTTAGTAATTGTATACTGACCTGTAGCATTTTATCACTTTTTATTTCAAAATGGTCTTCAATTGTATATATCCTGAGTTTTTCAGTTCATGAAACTGAAAAAACATTGAGAGTTTTTAAAAAAGTATCCATATTCCACTCTAAGGTGACAAAAATGTAGTTGTAATTACAAATTAAAGATAATTTTGAAAGACAAGTAGTTAACCAGGTGAGGTTAAACAAGATAAAATGATTTATGGTCATTTTATAAAATAATGACAGTCTTCATTTTAAGCTACAATGTAAAGTGCTTTATTCTAAGATTATGTATTGTGGCAGAAGCTAAAACTGCCTTTTTTCTAACAGTGCCAGAATACAACCTCTTTTTCTTTCTGCACTAACAAGACTGCTTTACCACCACAGCCCACTCTAAGTAATTAAATCAATCCTTTGTACTTACCGTATTCTCCTCTAGTGACGGTACTAGATCTGATTATATGCTTCATGCATATTCAAAGTACCGCACTGACAGCTCTTTAATGAGCTCTTACTTAATCAGTATGAACAATGTTCATCTTGTTCTTTTTTTCCTCATGCATTAGAGCTAGGAACAGTTGGGAAAAATGAAACATCCAGCATTCATTTGAAAAATATATTGTACTTTGAAAAGTGTCTAAGCTGAGGAAGTTGCATTCTGCCCTTTAAAAGTCTGATGGACAAATTGGATTACTAGTATTGGATTAAATAACAAATGGTTAGAGGAGAAATGAGAAAAGCTCACTGTGATCACAGGCTTTAATATTTTTTGTTACTTATAAAGCTAAAGGGGTCTTTAACCAGTTATTAAAGTCAGGATTAATTTGTAATGGTTCAACTTACTGGCTTTTAAAAGCTTTTTAAATTTAAAAAATTTTAAATCCCAAAAAACAATAGTGTAATGATGTATTAGAAGAAAATTTAATTTTTTTATTACTAGTCTAAGTATAGATTTCCATCATTGTATACTATCTCAGATAAGGAGTTAGTGATACAGAATTGATTTAACCACAAATATTTTTTTTCAGTTAATTTATATAATCTATGTAGCAGAGTGTAATGTGTCTTTAAATATTTGTTATTGTTAGGCTTATTTCCTTTTGAAACATGAGACTCTTGTATTATTAGTCATTTCCTTACAGTTAGGGGAGGGGTATCTCTTATTCGTATCTAGAAATCTTAGGCAGGAGTTAAACTGAAAATAACACAGTACCATATCAATATTGTTATTCTCAAGGAAGGAGTCTTCCATTGAAGAAAATGATGCTAATTCAAGAGTAGGCTAGTTGCTTCTAGTATTGCTGAAAGCCTCAATTATAGGTTAAGTTAAACTCAAAACAAAGTTTTAATATGTCTATATTTTTAGAAGCCATTTATGTGATGAACACAAGAACTAAGCCTTTAATCAGAAAATAAAATAAAAAAACTGCACCTATTAATATTGCACACATGTGTCATTTCACTGATCAAAAAGGCCTTCACCAGGGTACAATTGGCCTTTTTCCAAATTGCAAGCTTTTTCTCAGCTTTTTCTTTCTACTCTTTCTTCTTTTGTTGCTACCCAGGGATTTGTGCGTATCGCAGCCTGTATCACAGCCTGTATCACATGACCAGTGTCAAGACATCACATGGTCCAAAGTGAATACAAAACCAGCTACCCTAAAAGAGAGATTGAAAATACTGTAAAACAATAAAGACTTTTGTTCATACTCCAAAAAGATCTATCCTACGTCTGCTTCATACCATGAAGTTTTAATAGCATTTAATGAAGGCACGTATCCTCAGTATTCTCCCTAATGTTGAACAACAGATATCTATTTTACAGAGATGCTCTAAAGTACATGTTTAATCTTTTGCACACAGGTCATCAGCCCTTTATATTCTATTTCCACCTAAAAATTTCTTCAGATTACTGTTAATGTGGAAATAGTCATTAGCTCTTTATATTCTATTTCCATTCTAAGAATTTCTTCAGATTTCTATTGTGGAAATAGTCAAATAAATTGTGGCACAACCATAATTTATGCAAGTATTAAAAAGAATGAGGTAGACCTTTGAACAGCATAACAAAAGCAAATCACAAAGCAATATATAATATGATCTCACTTATGCTAAAGAAAAGAAACCTGTATGTGTCTATAGATAAGGTATATGGGTTTGTTTGATACACATAGTAATCTGTGTGGTCTGGAAGGAGATGTGCTAAACTGTAGAAGTACTTACTTCTGGAGAAAGGAGATGGAGAGAGGAATTGGAGAGGGAGGGGTTGGTGAAAGACTTGGCTTTTCTCTTATTTTAGGTATCTGTTGTCTGAATTTTTAAAATGGGCTGGTCATGTGTTTGAAAGTTAAAAGAAAATATCTTGCTTAAAAATAAAATGAAACTAGAGTATTTTATTTTTTGTTAGATATTTAAGTTAGCCCTATGCATCTATACAGAAGTGGGACTGAAGTATTAAATAATGGTCCAGCAAAACAATAAACTAATCATGGGTGAAATTCAGGAAAAAAAGGAAGTCAAAGAATTATAAATTTGCCTAGATATAGTTTGAATGGAGAGATGGAAAGAAGATAGAGAATTAATATTTTTCTTGAGTGTGGTTGTGGCCTACTTCTACATGAACAATAATAAATATATACTATTCATTATAACCCTTTATATACTGGCCTTTGGTGGAGAGTGGTATAGATGATAGAAAGTGAATTTTAAATGTGCAATCAGTGAATCTAAATTTTAGATCGTCTCTCTGCTGAAATGTTTTGTGATTTACTGAACATTATTTTCATTATAATGTGTCTTTTCACAGATAGCTATAGCTATCGGTGATATAGCTATACAAAAAATAAATTTTTTGTAACCTGGTCATTTACAATGCATTTAAAATAATTTGCATGTGTTTGCCCTATTAGAGATGATGAGTTCCAGAATGGTATATGAACATATATCTTTAGTTTACTTTTGAGGAGTAAAATAAGAAAAAAAGCAAGTTGTTACAAGTGGAAACTTTCATGAAATCTCTGGACTTCTCTGATCTTCCTGCTAGTCTTATAATTCTCATAATGATTTTTTAATGTTTTTTTTTTTTTTTTATCATGACCCTATGTCTGTCAGCACCATGAGTTCCTCATTGAAACATAATAACAAATCAGCCTCTGGGGAGGATTTAAAAGTTGGAACACTTTTTTTTTTTTTTTTAACTGTACTTAATGTTAGTCTGATCTGTAGATATGTTCAGGACTGAAATATACATGCTGAATAATACCAGCTTTAGGAGATTGGTTTATGAATTTTTAGATGTTGATTTCTTTTTTCAGACCCTGGACTTTAATATTGTGTCATTATAAGCAGTTTAATTTGTGCTATTGGGGTAGCTATGTTTCATGTTAAAAAAAATACTTGTGCTAAATTATTATTTGGATTGTAAAATGTCAGAAAATAAATAATTTTCTGAATTACAGGAAGGAACACAGAAGAAGAAGAAGCTATGATGCAGGAATGGTTTATGTTGGTTAATAAGAAAAATGCCTTAATAAGGAGAATGAACCAGCTTTCTCTCCTGTAAGTACCCATGACTATGCTTGTTTTTCCTACAACATTGATGAATCTTAGGCTTTTTGTCATTGCCTTCTTTGGAATTTCGTATTTATTAGGCTTAATATTTTTCTTTCCTTGGAGATTACAGTATAGTTTATATAAAAATAAAAATTAAAAAGAGTGTATAATCATTTCTTATCTGAACAGTAAGTTTTTAAAAATAGTGGTATATACTGAAAAATGTTTATTATATAGAAAGCCAAGGAATATAAAAAATTTGTGTATTTAAGAGATAAAGCCCTTGTGCACAAAAAGGAGATTTGGATTATATTAAGGGTTAAGGACAAAAGAAATAAAATTGAAGTTTATCTAACATCACATTTTTTTTTCTAACATCACATATTAAGTTAAAAATGAAAATAACTCTTAAGAAGGACAAAAGTACATTTGTATTCTATTGATGATGTTATCCGAAATTTGGGTAATTCCTCCAATCATAAAAAGATCACTTTTGTGTTCAGTAAAATGGAGACCAGACCAAATATAAGCATTCTTGCTCTTTAGTATTTAGTTCACTATAGGAGTTAATGCGTGTTCGTTTTGTTCACTAGCAATATTCTTATATTATGCCACCTAGTGTGGGAAGGAGCAGGCTTACATTTTTTATTTTAGTGAAAACTTCTATTTTTGTCGTTTCTGCCATGCCTGAACTTGATAAAAAGAGTTATGCACAAAACTTAAATCCTCCTGGATTTTTAATTGTCTCTGTATTAAATTTGCACTGGTAGTACTCACATGTTTCTTGTATTGTTTTTTACATGGCGTTCCAGACATGAGTGTTTATAGTGAGCCATGAAAAATATTTTACAAAATAATCTTATAACTGGCACTTAATACAAGAAGCATTGAAGAATGCAACTACTTATCTGAAGATTAAAATATACCTCCGCGTAATTCAAAATTGAAGGAGAAAAATAATAGCACTAGTAAATATTCAACGTGAGGAAGGTTTTAGGTTTCTGTATCATTTGTTTGGAGTAGCTTAAAGTTAAAGAGAAAAGTCGGTTATGAGTCCTAAAATCAATGTAACCTAAAGATTCTTTTAAGTGTTTAATGATTTAGTAATTAGCATATTGATGAACTTTTGCAACTTGCCTAGGGAAAAAGAGCATGATTTAGAACGACGGTATGAGCTGCTGAATCGGGAATTGCGGGCAATGCTAGCCATTGAAGGTAAGAAATGGCTGTGATGGATTGAGGTATGTGAAGTGTCAACTGTCAAAGAGATTTAAAGAGTGTAATACGCTTCTGGTCTCACTAGGTGTGGCCTAACTAGGAACCAACAAGAATTACAGATAAATGCCTTAGAGTTAGAAAGCAGCAGTCACATAAAACCTAAGGACCCTAATTCAGATAGATAATCTTTATGTGTACTATTAAACACAAAATTGTCTTACCTTTGTCAGTAAGCTGAAATGTCCATAAAATGGAAAATATAAGGAGTTAAATTACTTAATTACATTTTACTGTGTGAAATTTAAGGTTGTTTCCAGGAGGGCGGTAGGGAAAGATTTATCATTTTGATTTTTCACATCAGACTCTAAATTTTATCTTAATATTTACTTGATGTCAACACTGAAATATGTCTGCAGTCCACTATAGTTCTTAAGATTCCAACTCCTATGAAGTGAATATTTAGGCAAAGATTGAAATAAGAGATAAAATAAAACAGTTTCATCCTTTTCATAAAGCTTTTATATGAATTATATAGTAATGCTAAGCATCATTTATAATATCGATAACATCAGCTAGTTTAACTATGGCATTTACTATATATGATTTTTTAAAAAAATTCTTATATGTTTAAGAATACACTTCTCCTTATGCCTTTTAGTTGAAAATGTCTTGTAGTTCAAAGATGTCTGCTTAAAAACTAATCCTTTGGGCTCTGTAAAATGGACCTTTTGTCTAATCAATGCAAATTGATTTTCCTATTCTGTATTGACCTCTTAACCCATTGACTGTCCATAGTAATTTCCTTCTTTACCTGATAAGGTACCTGATCCATAATAAGCCAATTCTAATTAGTTTAGAAACTAGAAATTTAAGTTCGTAAGGGAAAGCCAAATGAAACCATATATTTTAAAAATATTTTAATTAATATTACAATTAAATAAAATATATGCTATTTATCTAAATATAATCTTATATGTCATGAAAGTTTTATTTTTAATTACTTTTAAACTGTAATCATTTGATAAATATGACTGACAATGTTGTATATCCTCATTTAAAAATCAGACTTACTTTATTTTAAAGGCTTCAGATAGCTAATTTCCTTCAAATGGCTATCCAAATGAATCAAATTATACATTGATAATGACTAAAAAATTTGTCAAAAATCATTTAAGAAGTCCCGTAAAACTTACCATTGAAATAAAATGCACAGGTATGCTAAAAGGTATTTCTCGTCTTGATACCATTTTTATAGTCATGGTGTAGTTTTTAAAAGAGATTGGAAAGCTAAATATTTGAAAAGTGGGTATAGCAGATACTATTTATATTGTATATATATGTATGTGTGATAAAAAATGTATGTATATATATTATGTATACTGACTCATTACACAGTTTATTCTTTATAGATCCATTATACATCATACACGAGACAGAGTATTAAAAACACTCTCTCATGTATATTAAGTTAAATTATCCTTAAAATACAGCTTGATTCAATACAGTTGACTTTTAAGGCAGATATTGTTTCTGTCCCCAAACCAGTTATATTACCAAATGCCATCTTAATAGGAGGGGCATGACACATACAAAGATCCCATTTTTATGGGTAGTCCTATGCCTGTATACCAAACCTACAATCGCAAATAATTGAACATTTTATCTGCCCATTCTTCTTGTATAAATCAGTACAGTCATATTTTTTTAAGAAGGGGCAAAGGTGTTTTTCAAACACTTTTCCTACAATTGGTAGTTTTTTGAGGTTTTGTTTGGTTTTGTTTTATTTTTTAATTAAGATCGTTGTCCCATATGTGATTGTGCCAGTTTCTGTTCCTGGTTGAGGGAAAGAAGAGACCTGAGGAAAAAAGTAGCCTGTTGATGACCAATAAAGGCACTTTCTTCGTAAGAGGCCTGTCCCGCTAGCCTGGACAGTGCATGGGCAGGGCTTCTTAGACAGGTACTGACTGTTGGGATCATCAGTTCTGTGAACACAGTGTCCTCTAAGCCAGCCCTTAGCCTTCGACTGTACACACATGCAGTTTGGAAGATTAAAACCCACAGAAAAACACATGAATAGGCAATGCTAGTTGGTGGTGTTTTACTTTCCTTTGTTTTAAGGTTGATTTCTCTTTTTGTCCCCATCTCTTCTACTAGGTAGTCATAAGATGGTTTTCTAAAAAATAAACTAAAATCTTTTCAAATAAATCTGCACCAGGAGAAAACACAGAATGTTAATAGCCATATAGCACATTGAAAGAAATAGTAACACCTAGGTTTGAGAGGGGGAAAAAATTCAATATATCCATTCTTCTGAAAATCCATAATCACTTTGGCCTGTTTTTGCCTTTTTTTTCCTTGAGGTGTTTTTCATAGCAGGAGTTTCACTCTACTGAGCTAAGTTGTAGGATCCCTTAAGCTAACAAACATCGTTTAGATACTTTTCCTGTAGTTTTTTTGTTCCAGATTATTTAATGCCCCCTCAGGAAAGATAAATTCATTTCTGCACACATTGGGGTGGGCTTTTAGAAAGTGGTGTGTTCATTTTCTGCACAAGAAATGGATCTTCTCTAGGATTTTGTACATCTTGATTTATTCTTGGCTTAGAGTTTGAAGTGGGTGCTCTTCTAAAGGGATTTATGCATAGGTTCACTATTTTTGTAGTTATGGTTTATATGATAAGCTTTTTATATTTAAAATCAATATGTAATCCTGTGGAGGAGCTTATCCCCTAAAACCCCATTTGTAAATCTATTTTAGCTTTGTTACACAGCACAGCCACAGTCTTCCATAGATTGATTAGGTACAGCAGTAGAATCCTATCAAATGGCCTGCTCTGATGATGATGCAAACTCTTTCAGGATTGCTAGTTGACTGGAACTAAAGATAAGACTTGACTGCAATCCCCCAATGTGCTCTTTACAAAACTAGTGTTAATTTTCATCAAAGTGCCAGGCTTATTTATAGTGGCAAGGTTGAAGGTTTACTACAGGAACTTTAGGTCCTTTCTATCAAAGTATTTATAGGTATTTCTTTTGCCTTTTTCCAAGGTAATTATCAACTTCAGCAAATAAACTGAATCAAGGAATGAATAATTGGCCCTATATATAAAAAAGAGATTTTTAAATTAACAAAACAGCTCAGTGCAGATGGACATAAACAGAATCTCTTTATTTCAACACTTTGGCTCAAATGCAGCATCAAAACTTAATCCTATTTGTTGCAAGAGGATATGGCTTTTGTAGCAAAAGTACACTGGAATCTTTAAATTAATCAGAAGCCACATTGTAGTCTGTTCAAGTCAAAGTCAGTGTATCTAGCTACCTGTGACTGGTGTTATAGGTGAGTAATCCTTTCTTAAAATGCGTACCAGGTAACATATAAACTTACAGGCAGGTTTTTAAAACGTGACATTACATCTAGGTGAAGCTACTAAAAGGGGATTTACATTTTTTTGTTTTAATTTAAGCATGAACATACAGATATGGGTCTTGATCAGTTTTAAAGATATTACGAATTTTTTTAAATCATCAAGATAGTTTAATTTCCCAAATCAGCATTCAGATATGTGTGTGAATGTGTATATATAAATTTACTCCCATGAGAAAGCAAATGCAAAGTAAAAGTAGTTTTGCTATTTGTAAAATCTACTCAGTGTACATAGCTGTTCCCTCTACAATTGACTAATATCTTGTAAATAGATATTAATATAGCAATGATAAATTTAATATGAAAAATCCTTAAATTTATGCTGCAGCATTTTAAATTCTAATGTCAGTTAAATTTGACTATGAAATGATGAAAATAACCTAAATATTCATAACTTTAAAAATGTTTTTGTTACAGTTACAGAAAATGTCAGTATTGAGCTAGGAAAAAGTTAAGATTTTTTAAATTATTAAATACTTCAGGGGTTAAAAAACAAAAGTTTTCTCTCATATTGTTGAAGCCTTATATATTTTGATATTTCTAATTATAAGTTAAAGCCTTAGAAGTGGTCAAGTACAGAGAAGGAACAATTTAATTAAGAAAATTATGTCGTTAAAATTTATTTTTTCTTGATTTTAGAAAATTTTGTTATTTTCCATTTAATTGTATTTTTTTTGTGTATGGTGGAGGAAATTTATTTCCCAGTTGTGAAGCTCTTATCAAAATGTAAATAATTATGAAGCTTATAATCGGAATGATTTCTGGAGGTTGAAAGTGGAAAAAATTAATATTCATCAAAACTGGTAATCTTACTAATTATAAAATTTAGTTATAAATCTTTTACAAATTTAGCAGGGTTTTCTCTGAGTTAATATTTCTAGAACTACAGTTACCTGAAATTAGACTAGATGACCTTAAAGATCCTTCCAACTGGAGTATCTGTTAATTTTGCTCCTGTGTAGAATAAGACTGATTAAGAACAAGAACCAAATTAGAAAATTGTCTAGCGTTCCTGACCACAGTTGCATTTAAATCCAAAGGACAAAATTGTGATAGATATGGCTTTTCTTCAATTTTGCTGTTTTATTATTTTTTTAATTCTTATTTTCAGGAAAAAACTTTCCATAGTAATAGTTTCTTTACTTCTTCCCGTGCTATTGAATATTTCACTTCTTTTTTTATAAGAATGTAATGTGACCAGTTATTTAATGTACTTGTGTGATTTTTGTATCAAATGTGGATAATACATGGCATGTTTCATATATATGTATGGATGTATTTGAACTTACAAACAAACGAATAGTAGTAAAATTGAATAAACCATTCGAGCTTTTTGCTGCTATTCTAACCTTTATTGCATGATGATGCATCTAATTTTTAATTTGTAAATACAAGATAGAATTCCCTCTAGCACCATTTGCTTTCATAAAGCTGCTGAGCAGTTTGCTGTCTTGAATAAATTTTGCTTTGGAATAAATTTTGCTTTGGAGGGGGTCGGGGGGATTTGAACCAGCACATTCTTGTGTGGTTTGTGAAGATTCACATGGTAACCAGCGGTGTGCATTGTTAGGTTTATCTGAATAAGCACCAGCCATGTGAGTTTTAACATGATTGCCCAGGGCAATGGAGAGAGAAGAGAGAAACCCGAAAGGATTGCACTCCTCTCTGTTTTTTGGAAAGTGCATTTGCTGGGGGAGGGGGCTGCATGAGTCAGTGGCCCCGGGTTTTTTTTTTGTTTTGTTTTTTTTTAGGCTGGTGTCCTGTTTCTCTCTAGGTCCTCATTTGTTCTGCTATCTGCCTCATCATCTACTTCTTCTTTTCATTGTTTACCTTCCTAATGAGGGAGGCGGGGTAGACTGGGGGTTGATTGACAGCTACAAGCCCTTACAGTCTGGCCGAAGAGCAGTTGGCATTGGTTTTAAAAGTGCTTTAAATGTTCGATTTGGTCCTGTTTTTATTAAACGAAACTGCTGCTCATCTTAAGGAAATTATCAGACCAGAGAAGATTAGCAAATATATTATTGGGTCCTAAAACCGTCAAAAAACCTGCCCCTACGTATGGAAAGAGCACTGGCCATCGGATTTTCCAACCCTTAACGTGGGTTTTCAAAAAGAAGTATGTAATTTTTCCTTTGCAGAAGTGCTTTGATTTTAAACCACCCAGCAAACCTCTCCAAAAGAAAACTGGCTGTGATGCGATCGAGAGCTGCAGTGTAATATTGCAGAGCAAATTTATTTTTTACTTCAAAGAAAAATGCTAATTAGCCGATTCACTACTTTTAAAGTTATTGTGAAGCATATGGCGCCCAGTGTGAGATACATCCAACTGCTAAAATAGAGCGAAGAGGAAATTAGCGAAGAATGGGCTGTATGGGGTGAGCATGGGGGTGGGGGAGGAGGATAGGTTCTCAAGCAGATTCTCTAGCCTTTTCAGAGTGATTTTTATCGCCTATCTCTGCTTCCCGCCCCCTCATTTGCCCACTTCCCCCACCACCAACCCGGTCGATCTTTTCTGGGCCTCCAACTCTTCCCTCCCCCCACTTTGGCGGACTCAGGTGCGCACCTCCGGCTGGCCACCCGCTCACACCTGGTCTCTTTTGCAGGTTCCAGCCCAGCGGTAGCCATCTCCATCTTCGGGAAAGATTTAGGAAGTTGGGTTTTAGGGTGAAATCCTCATCACGACGGCCAAACTCCCCGTAAAACACTATCTAGTGGCTCTCTAACATGGTTTGCGGAGAGATACAAGGAAATTGGAAAAGGCGGGAAGGGGGGGAGGGTGTGCCGAGGCTCTGCGGGTGGGTAACAGAGCCTCCCGTCCTCTGCAGACTGGCAGAAGACCGAGGCCCAGAAGCGCCGCGAGCAACTCCTGCTGGACGAGCTGGTGGCCCTGGTGAACAAGCGTGACGCGCTCGTCAGGGACCTGGACGCGCAGGAGAAGCAGTGAGTGGTCCGTGGGGTCGGGGTCGAGCCTCCGCCGCCAGCTGAGGGGCCATGAAGTTTTCGGAAAGTTCAGTCCACAGGTCTCCGTTGGGCCAGGGCAGCCCCCCGCTGGCCCCAGCAGTCTCATTCCCGCTGGGGCTCGGATTGCGAGGTGAGAGGAGAGTGCGGCTTTGCCCTCCACGAAGAAAAATAAATTTGTTTCCTGTTTGACTTCCAGGGCTGAAGAAGAAGATGAGCATTTGGAGCGAACTCTGGAACAAAACAAAGGCAAGATGGCCAAGAAAGAAGAGAAATGTGTTCTTCAATAGCACCCGGACCAGAATCTCCCAACATTTTAATCTTGGGTCCCCAGACTAGAAAATGTCAGACTCGTTGTTGATGTAAAACTTTTGACATTTTGGGGGGCTGGATTGTACTTCTTTACCACCACCACCCCTTTTCCTCCCTCCTTTCCAGATAATAGAACTCCAAAAGAGCTTTGTTTAAGGATATTTTTTTTGTGAGTTAATCATTTCCTTGAAATCATGTGAAATAAATTTGCACAGATACCTTGTGAGTGATTGGTATTGAGAGTATTCAAGAGAGTGCTCAAAGAAGAAAGGAAAGAAAACCCTTCCCTCATTATTTTCCCTCAGTTTTTGATGGGAGGAAAATTTGGAACATTTTATTGTTGTTGTTGTTGTTGTTGTTGTTGCTGTTGCTGTTAATAGCATAATGGTGGGGGGAGGGGGTAAATGGGGGATAAGAAAATGTCATGAATGATTTTTCCAGTCCTGCCATATGTAACACTTGACTCTGTTACCTAAATTTTATAGTTAGATCATATTCAATCTACTTATTAAACTGTGTTCTATTTACCAGTGGGATTTTCTGCAGTTGTTTTGCATTTCACTGTAAGGATAATAGAGTTCCTGTCCTCTGTTTTCCTTAGAGGATGGCCCTTTAATGTAGCCTGAGACAGTCCTGTGATTTGAAGGTGAGCTGTGAGGATGGGGCTAATTGACATCCATCAGTTTACAAAGACGGTCTTATCATCTGAGAATGCGCCATCTTTTTCTCTGGATAATTATTTATTACATCTAGCTTGGTTCCTACATTTTGTTGGGTCTCAACATTGGCTCAAGAATGCTGTTAATATTTATTCTGTATTGATAAAAAAAGTCTGTCTTGCCACTATGAGTAAATCCCCCAATTAATATTTTCTTCTCTAGCATAGCACTGTCATTTTTTTTGTGAAAATGGTTGTTTATTTATTACAGTACTGAGTCATATATAAATTTTCAATAAAAGCAGAAACTTTCTTACCTTAACTGCTTACCACTGCTGCTACTTCCTTACAATGAAAACTTGACACTGGTTTGAGAAGTTCCTATATCCATAAGACTTTTCATGTGGAAAAAAGGGTCCTCTTGAATGCAGAGCAGGATACTAGGCTGTGTTTGGAGCTGAGTAAGTTTACACCATCCCAAAGGGGCCCTGCTGACACACCAATGCGAACTGGAAAGCAATCATATTTTTGTAAGCAGTATAAAGTATCATCTTTTGTAAAGGGTCCCTCTCTGTTCTTAAAGATTTGAGGAAATTTGTGATGGCACAGCACTGAAAAATGCTAATATCTTGATGAATTTTCCACATTATTTTCAATTGTTGATGTTGCACTCATGAGGAAAAATTAGGACTTCTGATGACCCGAAAGTCTGTAGGTGCTGAAGTGAAAGGAAGAAGGTTATTGTTGGCGAGCAGGGTATATGTTTGCAGGTGTGTGAATGAGATGAAGGAACGAGAACTTTTAATAAGTTCTAGGCTACAGAAAAAAACTAGCGATTTTATAGTAGTTGCCATCACTCCTCTACAGAGGTGTCCGAAACAAAGAAAGCTCGTTCAACAAGTCTAGAGACAGAGAACAGTCCACTAGCGTTTATACTTTAGCTTAGATCATACACAAACATATACACACATACATATGTGTGTATATCCAAACACACACACACACACACAAATCCACACACACACACACACACACACACACACACAAATTCCGTTCGAAAAGGACGCCGCCGCCTTCAACTGACAGTCATTCAAAATGATCAAACTTGCTACGGTAGATTTCTTCACGAAAAGGATTTTAAGAAGTTACTGAAAAGTTATCAGAACTAAATGAAATTGAGTATTTGTCCTCTTCATTCAAGCAGGAGAGCGGAGGTGGCTGCCGCTCTCCGGGGGAAGCTCTCAGAACCCGACTCTAACCCCAGGGAAGCAGGCAGACGAAACCCAAGCTGCCTGGGGCTTGGGCGGCCAGCATCACCGTCCCATTTACGCTGGATTCGGGGAACCCTCCCTCCCGAGAAGCCTCGCGGCGAGGCGGCTCCCCATTGCCGCTCCGGACCTGTCAAGTGACAGACCTTCCCTAACCCCACACTTGCTGTCCCTCCTGCCCCAGTCCCGAGCCTCGCGGGGTTTCCATTTGGGCTGCTGTGTGGCGCCCGCACGCCCCGCAGCGGCAGCGGAGAGCGGACCCCCGGGACTAGTAGGGTCAGGCCCTCGGCGAAGGCGCCGCGTCCGGATTTTTCTCGTTGTGCCCAGAGGCTGCCTGTCGAGCGCAGGCGCGAGCCCAGCAAGCCGAGAGGCCCGGAACCAGAAAGCCCGCGCTGCGGGAAAAGAAACTGTGGGCCCAGGGGTCGATGAGGAGGAGGAGCGTTGGCAGCCTGCTGGCTTGGGCACAGCCCGCGGGCCGGTGCAGAACTTCCGCCCCTGGCCAGGATCCCACGACCCCGACGCCAAACCCCTCCCCCTGTCCCAAGTGTCCCCCAGAGTCTGGCCCGGCCTCGAGGTCACCTGGGTGCTGGATCCGGGTCCCAAGGCCCAGCTCCCACGCCCCCCTCCCCGGCCCGGGGGCCTGGAGCTGGGTGGACGCGTTCTCCCTCGGTGATGCCCCTCCTTTCCCCCACTCAGCCCTGCGGCCGTTGCTGGAACAGTCGCGGCTTCTGGCCCAGCGTCTCCCACCTGGACACTTGCCTAGCGACGGCCGGCTCAGTCCTCCACGCCGCGTACAAGAAACTTTCATCTCAGTCTCTCTTCCTCTCTACACTCCTCCCTCTCCCTCTCTTTCTTTTCTTAATCCCGGGGTTTTAGGGGTTGAGCATTAAGAAAATTCGCCTGCAATTTGGGATTAGATAAATACTCTCATTAGTGGGAGAAAAAAAACTGTGCTACTTGATACCTCCCAACTTCCCCGAGACCGTGGCAGCATCTGGAAGCGAGAACGCCGGACTCCCGCGTGGCGGGCCCTGGGGACTGCCTGAGCACATTCCAGCGCGCACAGCCGCCCCACCTCGCAGCGCCGGACTTCGGCCGGGCGCTGCAGCTGCAGGCGAAATAGGGTCCAGAGCAGGCAGGAGGGCGAGAGGTTGCGGGGCTGGGACTAGGGCAAGCACCCCGGCAGCAGAGCGCTATACCCAGACACAGAGCGCGCAGGCCTGGGCTGGGCTGCGCCAGCTGGGGACGCAGACGCGGCCGCAGCGCACCCCAGGGCGTCCGCATAGTCTTCCCCAAAAAACTAGTGCCCTCCTGCCCGCGCCTTCCCCAGAACTGGAGGAGGGGGTGTATTTCATTTCCTTCTTTAAACCTCTGCACCGCTGCAGGGGCTCCAAGCCGCGGGCCTGGCGGGCTACTCCCCGAGGGGGCCTGTGAGAGCCTAAGTTGTGTCCTCGCCCGGGTCAGCGCTGCGCTCTGCACAGTTTCTTTTCCTGTTAAAGCTTTTTCTTTCTCATGTTTTTCCTTTTCTCTCGTTCTTTTATTGTTTTTTTTTTCTCTCTCTCTCTCTCTCTCTTTCTCTTTCTCTCTCTGTCTTTCTTTCCCTTTTGTAAATGGGCTGCGGTGTCTTTGTTCTGGAGAGAAGCGCCCGTGTCGCTGACTTTTGTGAACCAGAGAAGGATCTTGTAAAACCTCCTTTTCTCCTTCAAACTACCCCACTCCCACCCCTCCTCCTTTGCCCCTTTGATTAGATGTTCCCTCATCGTCCAAAAAAAAAAAAAAATGTAATTTCGTTGGTCTGGCGGCCACTTTCTTTGAACATTAGCTCGCTTTCAGCTCCAACTTCAATTAGAAGGAGTTGATTTTGAGAGATCAACAAAAGAACCGACCAAAGCCTTATTAAAGGTCCTAAGAAGATCTCCCGGGTCCTTTGAGAAGCAGTTAAGGAAACAGTGTGCCCTCCATCATATTCTGTTACCGTATTTTATTCGGACTCCAAAGGAAAGTGTCGCTTGGGGGAGGGGGAAGCACTTTGATGAGCGGCGGCCGAGGCCCCTTTTCACTCAGCGGGCTCCCCCTTCCTCCTCCTCCTCGCCCAGAGCCCAGTCCGATCTCGGTGCCCGACCTCGCGGCCCCAGCAGCGCTGGCGCTCCCCACCGCGCTGCGCCTGGCGGCTCCTTGACTCGCCCTCACACTTATTCCTGTTCAAACTTTTCTCTCCGCCTGTTGGGATGGAGGGGAGGGGGGATTAGGAAAAAGGGGTAGGAATTCCTCGAAAGGGAGTAAACTGGTGCCCAATATTCAGAAGGAGGTGCCACTTACAAGAATCGCCTCGTTCAGGGTTGGGGCGAAAACATTTTTTTTTTTTTTTTTTTGGCTCTTTGAAAAGTCCACCAGGTACACGGGGTTAAGTAGTTTGTTCGGCTGGGAAATGGGCTTCGCCAGTACGAACAATCCGGGGAAATCGCCCCAAGAAGGTTCTTTCTGCAGTGTGTGAGAAAGAAATTGAGGGCAGGGGTCTGTGGCCACGTTTTCCTCCTGATTGTCCCTGGTAGATGGAGACCGGGAAGGAGACAGAGTGTGAAAGAGAAAGTTTCCTATTAAAATCTTTCGATTCAGAAGTAGAGTGTGTGTGAGGGACAGGAGACGCTGAGCTCCAACATTTGAGAAGAAGCGTTTAAGATTTGCAAACACCCTTCGTGGGGACAGTGAACCCCAGGAGACGCCGAGGAGCAGGTAAGTGGCGGTGCCTCCCCGGCGGGTGCTGTTCCCGGGCGCTGGAGTCCCGAGGCGCCGAAGCGGGATCTGCGCACCCAGAGCGGCCCCTGCGCTCGACTAAGTAGCCTGTGCCGGCACGAGCCGCCCGCGGCGTCCGTCTGCAGGTGGTGTGCGGTGAAAGAAGACGCTGGGGCCCACTGCGCCGAGAGAGGGGCCGGGGGCCCCCTCCACTCCAGCCCGCGGCTCCGAAGTCCTCGAGCCCACAGCCGGGCCGCCGAGCCGAGTGGTGCGCGGGAGAGCGAAGGAACCGGTTCTCCAGCACCTCGTCTCCACTCTGCCACTCCCTCACGGGCGCCGAAAGGGCGAGGGAAGGGCGGGGACCCCGGGGCGGCCTCGGGACTGGCGTCCCCCTCTGAGGACGGGGCTCTGGCGCTTCGTTCGCTGTCTTCACCTCGCTCTGCGCGGCGTTTGTCAGCCAAGCCCTGGAGTTAGCGCGCGACCGGGGCGGGGCGGGCGGGCGGTGAGGGCGGGGTGCAGGGGGCGGAGGAGGGCGGGGGCGCGCGGAGGTAACCCCCGGCTCGTGCTGCCATTGCCCGGCTCCCTGTCACTCAGCCCGCGCGGGGCCCGGGATTGGCAGCAGAGCCCCGTTACGCACTCACCTCGCGTTCACATACCCGGGGAGGGCAGTAGAAAGGTGATCAATCTTCATCAGGCTACATTTCCAATCACCTAAACAACCCGGCAAGACAAGCCACTCCGACAAGGTAAATCGCTTGATTTATTTAGTTTGCAAAGTGCCTCTGCAGGACTTCCCTAGCCCCCACCGCCTCCACGTTGTATCGGGAATGCAACTGCAACCGCGAACACCTCCCAACTCTGCCCCTTTCACCCCCACCCAACCCTTGCGGCCGCTCGGCAAGGTCCCGGGCGAGGTGGTGTCTCGGGAACGCGTAGGGCTTTGCAAACAAAGTGTCTGTGCAATAAAGTGAAACCTGGAGGGACACGCACAAAGCCACTGGAAAGAAAGAGAAGGAGGGAGGGAAGTTGGTGAAAGAAAGAAATCCGGGGATCCTAGACCAGCCGTCCGGCCCGGCGAGTAATTCCTGTGCCGCTCTGTTTTGCAGGTTGGCTGTCCCTCGGGTCTGTGTGAGGGCGCGAGGTAGATGGTGAGCGGCCCCGGCAGCTGAGGGCAGGTAAGGAGAAAGCCGTGGGGCCGCCCTGGACTCCGGGAGCGCGTTGGTCGTTCTTCCCTCCCCTTCCTCACACGGGTCCCAGCTTCCCAGGTCCCCGGCAGGTGGGCGGGGCTGGGGGGCGGCCTCGCTCCCCGCTTGGTGCGCGGAAGACCCCAGATATCTGCTTCGGCCCGGCGTCCCCTCCCCCGCCTCCTCCGAAGTAACCGAGCCCAAGTGCTAAGTTTGAAGAAAGTCTTTGAAAACTCACGCTGCAGCCTAGCAGAGGCGCCACGGCTTGACGTCCTATTCTCTGTCGGCCCTAGAGCCCCGGCTGCTTCCCTTTCGTCCCCTTCCCTGCAAACTGTGTTGCCCCAGCCCAGATCCTGGGCCCTGGAGGATAGGAGCCGGAGACTTCTTTAGCTTTAACCGCTCTCCCTGAACTCCCTAGCCTGAGCCCCAGCTCTGCTTTGAATTCCCGCGACGCAGGGTGCGGCGACAGGTCCCCTGGGGCCCGAGCCGCACTCCCCCAGCTCCCCTTCCTACCCCTGAGAATAGCGCCTCAGGTTGGAGGCAACCGGGGAAGCGAGGCTTCGACCTTCCAGTCCTGGTCAGCGCGAGCTATGCCGCCGAGGCCTAGTTGCCTAATCTCGATAGGGTCTTGGGGCTGCGGGTTCATCTCGTAAGATAGGGAGGGAGAACACGGGAACGCTGCACTCAGGCCTCCCAAATCTGTGAGACCCTTTGGGGCGCTGGGCGGGTCACCTTTCAGCCTCCGCCGGGACGACATTGTCCGCAGCCAGGACACGGCAGAAAGAAGGACCCGCTCGCGTTCGCGAAGAAGGCCCCGCGGCCGTGGTGAGGCTCCCCTCACCTTTCGCCGCGTCTTAGAGCCGCCACCTCTACTGTGGCCTCTTCTGCGCCTTCTGGCCGCCTCTGCGGGCCCGGGGCCTGTAACTGCGGTTCAGGTGTGGTGGGATTCCCGGTGAGCAATCTTTCGGAGGCTGGGCACTGAGAAGTTAACTGAAGGGGTAGCTGTGGGCTCTGGGGCCCAGACCCAGTGGCGGAGACCTTGGAAGGAATGGACTCCTCTAAGTGGGCCAGGCGTCCCAGAGAGGCCCAGGTGCTGCTAGCTCTCCGCACAGTGCCTCACCTTAGCTCTCCGGAGTCTCTACCTTTTCGTCCAGCTTTCAAACAAAACGAAACAACCCCTGATGCCCTGGGCAGCCTGCCTCACTGGCACCGAGTAAACGTTTGCTTTTGCAGTACTGAGGCTGGCTCCTACCAGACCAGAATTTTGCCTAGACTTGGGATCTTGTACACTCCGCGTGTCAGGCTCTCACCTTTCCCGCTTGGCCCTGCTTTTAACCTCTCCTCACTCCTAGAGACGCCTTACGAGTGTCTTTTACCCATTCCGAGCCTGAAAAGAGGCGATGACGATCCAGAAATGCTTACTTTTCAAAGAAGCTGCGGTCTTTGGGCTAAGGCCTTGTAGAGCCGAATTGACCGCTCTGCGAAGTTCCATAAGCCAGCGTCCCCTTCCCATCTCGGAGGAGCCCAGGTAGCCGAGAAGGCTCCCAATCACTGTCTACATTGTCTTCATAGGCCGGGCCCCTAGACGGAACAGAGCTCGAAGGACTGCGCAGTGGGAGCCCCGCACTGCGCCTGGCTCCGGCCCCCTGGATCCGTCCGGGCGCCTCCACCCGGCTGTTAGCATGATGTCTTACCTCAAACAACCCCCATACGGCATGAACGGGCTGGGCCTGGCCGGGCCAGCCATGGACCTCCTGCACCCTTCCGTGGGCTACCCGGGTGAGCACCGGTCCCTGCCCCCAGCCCCTGCAAATCTTGGGGACCCCCACACTCTCGAGTTTGAGCACACACTTTGTGGCTTAGCAGGCCCAGGGAGCTGGTTGGCTAGTCTGCCTACAGTGCACTGCACGTTACAGGCTGCCGGGGCAGTCCCTGGTGGGTGAGGTGGGCCAGGCCAGTGAAGTTGTGCAAGGTATGCCCTCCTAGCCTGACCACACGGGCAACCTGTCTCTTGTTGTCGTCCCACCAGCAGCACAGGGCGCATTTACCCACGGATTCATTTCTCATGGGTGGCGTTTTGTGTGTGTGTGTGTGTGTGTGTGTGTGTGTGTCTATTCCTTTCCCTCCAATATTGAATGAGGAATCTGGACACTCTCTAGGCCCTGACAGGAAGGGCCAAGAGATGAAGAAGAGGGATTCTTCCTCCCTAATTAAACTGTCCTCTCCATTGGTGGTCGGCACCAACTTTTGGATTGCCAATGTGGAAGGCTTGAACTGAATGGCGGCTTCCCCCCCACCCCCCAGCTCCCACTCCTTCACCTCCATTTATTTCCTTGGAAAGTATTTTCCAGGTGGTTTTTCTGAGCACTCCTTCCCCATCCTCCAGCCAGGGGCTGAGTTGGGGGGGGGGGGAAGGTGGTGAAAGAAAAGAAGGGATATTGTATCACTTCTTTTCCTTTCTTAAGCTCCGAGAGGCAGGGAAGGGGGCAACTCTAGAGTTTTAAAGACACTGGCTCCCAGTCGCACACATGCACTTTCTCCCACCTGTGGCCTCTCAGGCTGGGCCTTCCGGGGGAGTTTTCTTTCGCTTGGAGCTCGGCTTTCTTTCGCAACGGTCTCGCACAGGGCCTGCCAGGGGCCTGTCTGCGTCCTCTAGTGTGCGTCCGCGTGGCCACCGCTGACCCAGGTGCCCCCGCGTGTCCCCTCAGCCACCCCGCGGAAGCAGCGGCGGGAGCGCACCACCTTTACACGCTCGCAGCTGGACGTGCTCGAGGCGCTCTTCGCCAAGACTCGCTACCCTGACATCTTCATGCGCGAGGAGGTGGCGCTCAAGATCAATCTGCCGGAGTCCAGAGTCCAGGTGCGCGTGCCTAGGGCTCCCAGGGTCAGGGTAGGAGCCCCGGTGCTGCTAGGAGAGGGCCAGGGAAGGGTGGTCTGGTGTGGGACCGGCCTACCGACTGGGCAGCCCCTCTCCGACTCCCCCTAGCGCTCAGCCCGGGCCTGGGAGAGGGGCAAAGTTAAATTAACTACCTTTGGTAACTGGATTCGGCCCTTGATCCCAGGGCGCCTTCGGTATTGAAAGTCCTTTTTAGGACTTCGGGAGGACAAACAAGGCTCGCGAAAGTAAAGTGCCTAGAGGGCCCGACATTTGCCCCTGCTTCTCTGGCCAGTCCAGGATTTGACAGTTTCCTTCCGGGCCTTGAATTCTGCCTCCGCTTTTGCCCTGCATCCCGGAGATCCTGGAAATGGAACAGTGAAGCTTGGCTGGAGCCTGTGCCCTGTCAGAGTGCACTCCACGGGGGGCGCCGGCGTGATTAGACTCTTCCTTTAACCAGAGAAGATGCCGACCGCAAACCCCGGCTACCGGCTTTGCTGTTTCTGGTTTTTGCGATAAAAATACTGTTTGGGTTATAACTCAGAACTCTCCTCAAGGCCTTTTATCTCCTCTTCTTTCCCCCCGAGGCTCGAGAAAGAACCAGGAATGTTGTGCCATGTACCAGGGCCCTCCAAGAGGAGTGAGAACTTTGCCCCATTTGGTTTCCCACTTGGAGCCAAGAAGCCCCACGAAATTCTGCTCAGGCTTCCTTCCCTAGTCTGTACTGACTCTGTTCGGCCCCCTGGCCTTGCCCAGCGCCAGGACTCCAGGGGCCGACTGGCTCCCACCTCAGACTTGGTGACTGTCCCGCGCTCTGCGGTCTCTTTCGTGCCTCTCCACAGTTTCGTCAGCTCTATTCATAGAAGTCAGGGCCTCCAAACATACACGACGCTGTTGGGAAACAGCCAACGGCAGCAGTTTAGAGATGGCTGAACTTCTGGCTGGACAGACGCAAATGTTCCGCCCTAGGGCAGAGTTGGGCTGGCGGGGGGTGGGGGTGGGTGGTGGGTGGAGGTGCACATCCTCACTTTGCCAGAGGAGGATCTTTGGTCAGAGGAATGGGAGAGGGTGGAGGAGCTGGGACCGCTGGGACGTGGGCTGGCCTGGCCGGAGACGAGGGGCGGAGGCCTCGGTAGGAGAGGGATGAGAGACCCTAGGACGGGTAGTGGGTACAGGAGGAGGGGGAGCAGCAAGCTCAACTCGCCCCTCTGACACCCTCTTCCCCACTTGGCCCACTGCAGGTCTGGTTCAAGAATCGCCGTGCCAAATGCCGCCAGCAGCAGCAGAGCGGGAGCGGGACCAAGAGCCGCCCAGCCAAGAAGAAGTCGTCCCCGGTGCGGGAGAGCTCGGGCTCAGAAAGCAGCGGCCAGTTCACGCCGCCCGCTGTGTCCAGCTCCGCCTCGTCCTCTAGCTCGGGATCCAGCGCCTCGGCCAACCCAGCGGCAGCAGCGGCTGCAGGCCTGGGCGGGAACCCGGCGGTGGCAGTCCCGTCGTCCTTGAGTGCGCCGGCTGCCTCATCCATCTGGAGTCCGGCCTCCATCTCGCCAGGCTCAGCGCCCGCGTCGGTGTCAGTGCCCGAGCCACTGGCCGCGCCTAGCAACGCATCGTGCATGCAGCGCTCGGTTGCCGCAGGCGCCGCCTCGGCCGCAGCCTCTTATCCCATGTCCTACAGCCAGGGCGGCAGCTATGGGCAGGGCTACCCCGCGCCCTCCTCTTCTTACTTTGGCGGCGTGGACTGCAGCTCATATCTAGCGCCCATGCACTCGCATCACCACCCGCACCAGCTCAGCCCTATGGCACCCTCCTCGATGGCCGGCCACCATCACCACCATCCGCATGCGCACCACCCTTTGAGCCAGTCCTCAGGCCACCATCACCACCATCATCACCACCACCACCAGGGCTACGGTGGCTCGGGGCTCGCCTTCAACTCTGCCGACTGCTTGGATTACAAGGAGCCTGGAGCCGCCGCTGCTTCCTCCGCTTGGAAACTCAACTTCAATTCGCCCGACTGTCTGGACTATAAGGACCAAGCCTCGTGGCGGTTCCAGGTCTTGTGAGCCCAGGAATGGAAGGAAGAGGAGAAGAAACGCAACTACCTGCGCCCTCCGTGGTCCCCGTCCTGTTGCTGCTGCTGCACCGCCCGCCTTCGCCTCGGCTTCTGCAGACCTGAATTTTCATGACCCTAAAAGATGCCCTTTGCCTGCACTGCCGCCCTCATCCTTCTGCCACTTGTTTGGGGGATGTGCAGACCCGCCCACCCTTTGGATGAGGGGACCGGTGCCTCGGCTTGGCCCGCAAGTTTTATATGGGGAGAGCTGTGTCCTCTCCTCCTCAACCCCTAACGAACTCCTAAGCCACTCTCCTCCAGTCTTTCTTTCTGGGCAGTTATTATGCACTTGCAGCCTTCGGAGGCTCTTTGCTCTGACTCGCTGTTTGAGCCCTACACTTTTATTTATTCTTTCTGGACACTGGAATCACTAACTGGCATGTGTCTGCCCATTGGAGTGCACCCACACTCCACCCCAAATCAAAACAACCAGTTTCCCGCTTGCGGACTACCGCTCCTTCAGCTGCCCTCGGCCCCGCTCTCCGCCTGCAGGCCAGACCTTCCCGGCGTTTTCTCCTCCCCAGCGGGGTGCGCCCGGACAAGGCCCGAGGGAGGAGCGCGCCCCTAGCCTCTCGCGCACAGCCCCGCCCTGTGTAGAACTGGCTCAAGCTTCCGCCTCGGCGGGAATGCTGTACATAGTCGGGTCCGTTCCAGGGACCAGTTAAACTTTTTAGTTGCTGTTGGTTGAACTGAACATATCTCGTCATAGCGCCCAGGAAATAGAACTTTAAGATATATACAGCATATATATACATATATATACACACATATATATAAAACAAAAGCAAAAAATATTTTCCCTCTGTCCCCCTTCCTCTCTTCCTTAAACGATGGCGCTTTTATTTTTTCAGTTTTGCAAAGCTGACCTGCCCTCTCACACCTTCTCCCTCTGTGTATTTATTAAAGAGAACCTTTGTGGTTCCAGGAAGCTGGGCGCGGAGAGTCGGGAGGGTCCGAGAGTGTGGAGGAAACAGCCAAGTCAGGGTACAGAGGAGGGGGGCTAGGCTGGGCGGGGACGTAGGACTGATCCCTTCACCAGGTCGAAGCACAGTCGCAGTTCCGGTTTAGAGACCAATCACAAAAGAAAACAAAAAACAAACAAAAATACGGCATCATGGAAAAACAAACAAACCGATCCAGACCCCAAACCCCAATTCCAATTCCTCTGTCGGCTTCTCTCTCTTTAAGCAACCCTGTTTTGTCTAGTGAGTTTTTAGTGCACCTTCATTCTCCGAAATCTGCGGAGAGCCCGCTCCTGTGTATCAATTTTGGCTTTGGCCTTTTCGTCCAGTAGGTGGGAAAGTAATTTGTAAATTTGATTTGTCCGATGTGAAGATCACAAATTACTTGTTGAAATGTAAGGCAGTCCTCCCCCCTTTATCTACATTATTTCCCGAAAATAAATGCAAATTAACGAACGGCTTGTCAGTGTCGCTCTTCTGAGTCCGGCCCCAGGTCCTGGTCTTGAAAAGCCTAAAAGGAGGGAAACTCCCGCGTTAATACCCTCGCGTGTTAATGACCTGTGTGAAGCAGGAGGCCAAACGATAGGGAGGGAGGACGCTGGCAAGAGGAGTCTCCAGAAAACGTTCTCTTAGGGAGTGTCCCACCCTCCCGGTCAGCTTGGCCTCCTCCCCCAGGCGTTTTGACCCCTCATCCCCTCTCGCCATCCAGGATAGAGACAGGTGTCAGGACTCAATTCCCGAAGCAATTCCTTTCTCTTCAGAGGCAGGAACCTGGCACTGATTTCTTCACCCTAATTGCCTGCACCAGACAGAAGAGGGGGAGGGGAAGAGGGTCGGAGGCGGGAAAGGATAGCTCTATAATGCTCTCAGAGCCGAGCCAAAAAGGAAAAGAAAACAAAACGGCAAAAAACCGATCCGTGTCCTGCATATTGGCAGCAGACAACCTTCCTTTCTGCTGAGCCGTCCCGGGTGGCTTCACGGCGGCTACGGGATCCGAGTCATTCCTTCCACGTGCTAAGATGTCCCTCTAAACCCTCAGGCCCTTGCCAGAAGTAGCCAAGTTATCTTTTGTGTATTGTGAAGTTTCTTTAAAACGCAAACATAAAACCTAGAAAAGTCGACAAGGACGCGTTTCACTTTGGCAGGGGAAGAAGACTCCCTACTTGCAGCAGGGGTTCGCAAAGGACGGTTCCATCTTGCCCTGAGAGAAGACCAGGAAAGAGGTGGGGAAGGGGTGGGTGGATTCCTCCAGAAAACCCAGAGCCGGAGCTGTCCAGATTGTTTCGCCTGATATCTCCGGGGTGTAAGGCCGAGAAGCTGTTCAACTTGTCCACGGGCGAGAAGGAAATAGGGAAACAACGAAAAGTTTCCCGCTAAGTGACCAACACACCCTATTCTTTTTATCCCGTGTGAGACCTGAGAACACAACGTGAGGCCGGGTTGGGAGAACGACCCCTCCCTCAGGGTCCCGCACGGAGCAAGGTCTTAGGGCTGCGAGCTCCGGTGGTAGAAAAGCCTTTTCGGCCGCGTCCTCCCCCCGCCTGGACTCCGTAGGCCCTGCTCGGGCGCACAGCGCCTTCGCACTCCAGCAAACCCATTATCCCCGACTCAGCCAAGGCCCGCGGGAGGGCGCAGCCCGGGCCCCGCCGAGCCCGGCCCGCCGGCGCCGCCCCCGGAGGAAGACCCCTTGCGCAGGGCTGGGCCGCCCCCGCGCGGGCTCCGCCTTGGGCAGCGCCTCCAGTTAAAGGCGGAGCCAAGGCCGACCCGCCCGGGAAACGCCGTGGCCCCTCGGGTGCGGGGCCCGCACGTGCCGGAGAGGCCGGGCGGGTGGCCGGAGCCAAGAGGCTTCCAGCCCGCGCTGCACGGGCCTGGGCACCACTGCTGGAGGGCTTCCCAGGCGCTCTCCTCAGCCGGCCCTGCCCGTTCCGCCCCGGGGCCGCCCTGGCTCACGCAGCAGCTGCCAGTGCCGCTAGAGGCCCAGGTGCTAGGCTGCCCCCACCCGCAGCTCCGAGGCGGGTTCTGGGGCGGGGGGGCGTCTAGCGGTCCTCTTGGCTGTTCGGTGGAAAGATACCAGGAGACCCGGCTTTGCGCCTGCTTGGACAACTGTGTGGCCTCCGGAGCAAGGTACTCAAACCCCTGGGCCTCAGTTTCGTTGCATTTGTTAGTTTGTCCCGCTTGGCCTGGGACGCTCCAGAACTTCACACTTCGGGGGGAGGTTTCTGGTGGGTAGGTCTGACCCGTCCCCGAGGCCCGGCCACTCGGCGGCGTCTAGAAGCTTCGGCGCCTGCGTACTTGGGCAGACGGGAACCGGTGGCCAGGCGCTCGGAGGCCCGGCGGGAGTTCCCGCCCCGGGGACGAAGCTTCGAAAAGAGGCACGTGCTTTTCCCAGGGCCTCCCCGCCTGTGCCGAGGCCCCGTGGCGCCGGGTGGAAACCAGGAGCCCTGAAGGCGCTGGAGCACCGCAGGCCCGAAGGACGCGGGAGCTTGGGGGAGCGGGGCGAGTGCGTGGCCGCGGTGGGGGCGGCCCCAGGTGGCCAGGCCCAGTGAGGTGAGGGCGCCCTCGCGGGCGGAGCGTTCTCGGGAGGCGGTGGTGGCGGCGGCCGCGGCGGCGGCGGGACCGCCGAAGGCCCCTCCCGGCCGGCCACCTGTTAATGGGCAGAACCGCCCTCAGCTCGCCCTTCTTCCCCGGGGAGAGAGGTTTGCCTGGTTTGGGTTTTGGTGTTCGTGACACAGGTGCAGCCGTTTAAGGAGATTTAGCAACTTCAGAACATTTAGCAGTGTTAAGATGTCAGCAGTTTTTTTCGTGGAGTGCTCAACGAAATCTTCGTGGTTTTTACCCATAGCGTGTATTCTCTGGTCCAGCCCCAGGGGTGAAAAAGTTTACCCTTACGTGAACATGTGTGAGGTGCCCTATGGGTAAAGGATAGCTCATATTTGTGATTTATAAAGAATTTTAAAACTTAAAGTCATCCCAAGAGCACCGCATTAATTTACTGAAGCTCTGAAAAGATTCAGTAAAGTAACCTCGTTTGTTGTAGAACTTTTCAATATTCAGTAGCTACTGAGAGTATATGGAGACATTTCCCTAGATTGTGAAAACAATTTTTTGGGGAGGAAAAAAATGCTTAAAGCTAAAGAGTATTAACGCGAGAGGAAAAACCGGTGAAAAGACACTGAATGTCAACAAATTCGTGTCTGCTACATTATTGAGAGCAAAAGCAGTGGTTTCATTTATTGTGTCAAAAGAAAATTACTAGTTTTTTTCATGTACTTTGTTCAAAATGGCAATTTCACAAATAAACTCATTTTTTTCGATTGTGAAAATAAATGATAAATTCATTACTCTGGCAAAATTGTTACTGATGTCATTAAGCATTAACAGGCACTAAGATTTTCTTTAGATACAGAAATAAAATGTATCTGATATATTAAATGTAGTTAATATATACATTATTGGTAAAGAAAATCTGTGTCATTACTATTCAAGACCAAAAAAATCACTTGGCTTCTGATGCAGAATTAATTTAAGAACAGCAACAAGATATCTTTATAAAATTCCTTAATTGAAAACCGATCAAATTCTCAACAAGTTATTCTATATTTTCCACACTTTCCCTTCCCCCATACATTTTAATATCTAAAAGAGAATGAAAAAAAACCTCTTTAGGTTTAACTGAAGAATATTTTATTCAATAATATAATACTTAAAGTATTATAGTAAAAACCAACTAAAAGGCGAATATGGCATAATAACAACACATTTCTTATTTGGCAACAAGAAAACATCTCCATTACCTTTAAGAAAGAACCTTTTTAATTAAATGTGTGGGTGTCTGGAATATTCTTTTTTGAAAAGGAGAGGCTTTATTTTTGGCTTTTTGGCTGTATTTTTAGTAAATTGTTCCTAAAAAGGCAATTATGCCTTAATCATCTTGTTGATATTTACTGATACCTGAAAAAAGAATGAGATTGTTTTGTGAGGGAGGGGAACATGCCATTTTGACCTAATGATTGTTCAATCATGCTTTGAAAATGAGTTGGATTTTACTTAGAACACATTAGGGGCAGTCTTTCAAAAGCTTTTGAAAATCAAAAATATTTTCCAAAAATTCTTCAGTAACTTAGGTGAAATGGCAGTTATATAATGTAGCCCAAGTTGAAACTGCTTTTAATATACGTGATTTTTTTCCTTAGGAAAAAATAAAGCACAGTAGTGTATAGTGTGCTCACAACCAACATCCATATTCCACTAATTACGAAATCGTACATTCAGGTTTCTATGACTGTTACTTTAGAGAAGGATATGCTTTAAAATATTTTGGAGTTCTTTCTAATCCAGTAGGACTTAGTTTGGTTTAATCAATGGTGACCCATCAAAATTTAAACATTGACAATCTATTGTGTTTCTAAAAATTGTTTATCTCCTATATTCTTTGGATAATTTACTTGGTGGCTACTATAATCAAAGACACAAAGTTCCATTTTATTCCAGAGGTCATAATATTTCATTTTTTAGAGATTAATCTTTATAGAACAGCTTATGAAACTATTTTAGAAAATTTTAGAAATTCTTTTAAAGTAGATTGTAAAATTAGGATTTAAGGAACTTGAGTCACAATATTTTCAGGATTGAAGTGGAATATAAATAAATCATAACTGATTTTGATAGTTGGCTTAAAATTAATGAAAGTGTAGGAATAAATGGCCTCTGATTCAACATTTGTCTAAAGAGCTTATAAAATATTTTTAGTATGCAAATATTCTTATGTATGTTCAAAGCTCCGAATGCTTATAAGATATACCATCGTCTGTCATAGCTATTTAAGTGTAGGAATCAAATCTTCTTCTTAAATTTTACTTAAAAAATTTTTTATTGTGAAATATACATAGAAAAGAAAGTATAAAACAGACAAGCTTTAAAGTGCAAAGAAAATTTACATGGAACAACATGTTTTGAAATACTTTGAAAGGTAGATTTAGGGTTGGTTACAATAGCTGTGTAAATTTGTTACATAAATTACTATGTCTATTTGTTTCAAGGATTTTGTTAAATCCTTCAGAATAGCGACTATTCATCTATAGGGACACTTTTTAAAGCAGAAAAACAATTACAATCATAGTATGTGGAAGTTTTCTAGGCCTTTGAAAATCTGTACGGTTTCTTTTTTGATGTAAGAATTGTACTTTATGTCTATTTATGTTTTTAATGAAGGAGCACCAAAAGTACCTATCTTCTTGTTTCTTACCCATGGTTATTTGACCTCCATGCAAAGTATAGCTTCAACTCTTGATTTCATTACTGGTGGCCCTCAAATCCATATTCCTAGCTCACACCTCTGTTTGACTTCATATACCTGTACACCCACTGAGAAGTCATGACTGGATTTTAGCTCTTAGGATGTTAATGATACGATGTCTGCGACTTGCTTCAAAATAATAGAGGAAGAGAGGGAATGAGTGGAGTACAGATAAAATCAGATTAGCCACGAGTTGATAATTGTTGAGGCTAAGTTAGAATACATATAACTCGTTATACTGTACTTTTGTATATTTATATTTTTCCATAATAAAAAAATAAAAATATGCATTAGTTTGCTGAAAGTAGTTTTTGTAGCATGTTAAGAAAACTGAGCTTGCCATACTTCTGGATCTCATACAGTATTATTTTGCATGTGTTATTTTGTTTATCTGCTCTTAAGTCATGCAAGATTGGTTGATGTGAGCCTCAGAGAGGTTTGATTATTTACTCAAGGTTACATAATTTTTGGTTGGCACACCTTGCTACTCAGGTCTTCAGATCCCATGTTCTTTTGCTATGAAAGCTACCTAGAAGTTTCAGTATGTTAGCAAACATTAATTTTTAAGAAACCACCAGATCATTTGACAGTCCAGTTACCAGATTATCAAAAAAATATGCTTTATCTAAGTTTGAGTTATAAAATTTGAGCTTTGATAACTGAGAATTATTTCCTGGGACATTATTACCTTTATGTTTCTGGGCATCACTTAAATCTAATTTTTATGAATATTCGGAAAGATTTTTAATAGAGCATTAACTGAGAGTCTAGTCTGATACCAGGTCTGTTCACTCTTTTAATTTCTTATTACTTTTTAACTCCTTACTAGTTGTTTATTTCTAAGTAATTTTAAAATTCCTTACTGGCTGGCTCATGTTTATGAGTGGTTTTTTTTTTGTTGTTGTTGTTCTTGACCAAATCTTTTTTGCTCCTTAGAATATTGCTTTGCTACATTATAGGAGTTTTAACCAGGGAAAGCTGTGTAAACTGGATAAGGAGCTAAGATTAGATAAATGGCTCTGTGTGTGAGGCTTAATTTATTTGTAAATAGATATTTGGAATCTTATATTCTAACTATACTAACTTGAGAATTTCTCTTTTCAAGTTTTGAAGTTTGCATCTTAATTTTTAAAATCTGACTGATAGCAAATCCTGTCTTTTTAAGGGTAAATTTTATTTTTTCAGAGCTAAGTCTGGAAATTTAAAAATGGGTTAACAAGTTGAGTAATAGAAATCATGTCACTTTATAGATATAGGTTTTCTTTATTGAAAAGTGAAAAGCAGAACTCTTGTTTAAATTGTATTTTCATTTCTTCAGTTTTTAAAAACCCCTCAGGTCATGCTTCTATTCTTGCTGCTGATCTCTTCAGTCTTCCTCTTATCTAATGGAAAAAAAGAAAGATTGTTCATGTTCCTTAATGTTTGGAAAAGAACACATCTAGTATCTGTATTCTTCCTGTATTTCCTCAGTTGAGGCATAAACTTTATCATATACTCAGATTAGCACCTGATAATTCTTGCATGCCTTTGTATTTGTACATTTGGAACCAGGGTTCTCCCCACCCCATTGTATTCCATCAATAAAATACCTAAATCTTTTATCCCAAGAGAGATTAGAAGTCAAGGGGGGTCCTAAATGCTGAGAGAAGCCTAAGAGATAGGACTAAGTTTTCCTGTACTCGAAGTCCTTGGCACGGTGCCAGACACAAGGTAGGTCTCAAATGAAAGATTGAAATCCAGTCATTAGCCTTGAAACAGATTGAAATGTAATTCATCTCAGATACAGAATTGTCTTTTTTCTTTGTGGTAGTCAGAGTTAGTTCTGAATGAATTCAATAGGATGCTTTCTGAATCTTTTTCAATCATCCTTAGAATCAAGAACTTTCTGGTGACTTCTCACTGTTAGATCTCTTGTTAAATATCAGACCATTTCAAAATTTAGTTCATTAAAACTTAAAGTTATATATTTAAAAGTCTATAAAATTTATATATACATTTGATCGAATAGTTAACATCTTGTAAACCACCAGAGTCAAAGAATAGAACATTATTGGGACTGCAGAATTCCCTGAATATATCCCTTGCCCATTACAATGACTTTTGTCTCCCTATAAGTGACCACTATCCTATCATTTATAGTAACTATTTCCTTGCATTTCTCTTTTAATTTAACCACTGGATATGCATTCCTAAACAATATGGATTTGTTTTGCCCATTTTGATTTTTACATCGATAGAATTGTATTATTTTTGTAACTTTTTCCACTTAAAATTATAAGATTCCTTCATGTCATGGTGTGTATCTGTAGCTTCTTCATTTTCATTGCTCTATGCTGTATAATATTCCATTGTATGAATATACCACAATTGATCTGTTTTACTGTTGATAGGCATTTGTGATGTTTCCAAGTTCGAGACAGTTATAATGGTACAGCTCTGGACATTCTTTTAAGTGTATCCTGATGCACATAAAGATTCAACTCTCAGGGCGCCTGGGTGGCTCAGTGGGTTAAAGCCTCTGTCTTCAGCTCAGGTCATGATCTCAGGGTCCTGGGATCGAGCCCCGCATCGGGCTCTCTGCTCAGCAGGGAGCCTGCTTCCCCCTCTTTCTCTGTCTGCCTCTCTGTCTACTTGTGATCTCTCTCTCTGTCAAATAAATAAATAAAACCTTAAAAAAAAAAAAGATTCAACTCTCAAGACTATAATCCTAGGAGTGAAATTTCTGAGCCATAGGGGGTGCATATTTCTAACTGGACTAGATATTGACACAGTTTTTCAAATTGGTTGTGTTAATTTATATTCCCAAATAGGGTGTGAGAATTCCAGTTGCTCCATATCTTTGCCAAAACTTAGTATTTTTAGACTTTTAAAAATTTTGTCAATTATTGAATGTGTAATAATATCTCATTGTGGTTTTAATTTGTGTTTTCTTGATTAGTGGTGAAATTGAACCCCTTTTCTTATGTTTCTTTGGGTATCATTTTTGCAAAGTGTCTATTCTTATGTTTCTCTTTTCTCCTTTTAGATTGTCTGCCTTTTTTCCAATTTGTAAGTGCCCTTTACATATTCTGAATACTAGTCCTTTGTCAGTTATTTTTTTTTTTTTTAAAGATTTTATTTATTCATTTAACAGAGAGAGAACACAAGCAGGCAGAGAGGCAGGCAGAGGCAGAGAGAGGAGCAGGCTCCCTGCAGAGCAAGGAGCCCGATGCGGGACCCGATCCCAAGATGCTGGGATCATGACCTGAGCCAAAGGCAATTGCTCAACCAACTGAGCCACCCAGGCGTCCCTCCTTTGTCAGTTATATGTGTTACAGATATTTCCCCCATTTTGTGCATTGTCTTTTCACTGTTACGGTGGTTTAAAAGTAGCTGAGTATATTAATTGTTTATGATTGGTGTTTTTTGGGTTTCTTGTTTAGGAAATCCTTTCTTATCTCACGATCATAAAATATTTGCCCAAATTTTCTTTGGAAAGGTTTAAGTTTCGCCTTACGTATTAATCATCTGACTTTTTTGTAGTGTGCAGGATTTGGCACCCTTTCCCCCTCTTGAAATTTTATCTGCTCATATGACTGCAAATATCCTTCTTAAGAAAAAAGATTTTATTTATTTGAGAAAGCATTAGTTAGCATAAGCAGGGGGAGCAGCAGAGGAAGAGGGAGAAGCAGGCTTGCCACTGAGCAGGGAGCCCAATGTGGGACTTGATTCCAGGACCCAGGGATCATGACCCAAGCTGAAGGCAGCCGCTGAACCAGCTGAGCCACCCAGGTGCCCCTGCAAATGTCCTCTTTAAGTTGATAATTCCAAAAATCTATATTTTTGGTAATGATTGTATTCCTTAGCTGAGACCCATATTTCCAACTGCCTCCTGGATCTCTCCACTTGAATGTCTTGTAAATATTTGCTAATATCTCAGTTTAGAGCTCATTTTCTTAAGCTTTGGTTTTGCTTCAGAATAAATCATCAGATAAGCCAAAATACATGGTACAATCTTTGACTCGTCTTTCTTTCTCTTCTCCATCAAAACAGCCATCCTGTCCAAGTGATTCTACTTACGAAATGCATGGTAAGTTCATTCATTCCCTTCTTTCCAGTTCCACAATTATTGCTCAGAGTTCCACCTAGTCTGGTATAATACCTTCTAATTGGTTTTCCTGCCTTCCTTCTATTCCCCTTCTCTAGTCATTCACTCACACAGCTCCAAAGTTTCCTTTATAAGACACAAATCCCATCTCTTTCCTGCTTTTATGGCTTGTTATTGCCTTCGTTATAACAGAAAATTCAAATTCCTTCACACAGGCTCTTACCATTGTTCTGCGGGAATCTCGTGTTTTAGCCACACCAGGCTACTTGCTGTTTCCCAAAGAAGCCATGTCCTTGTGCCTTTTTTCATGTTGTCCCGTTTGCTTGGAATAGTCTTCCTTCCACCTCTTCCCACGGGGAATATCCACCATCATTTCTGGAAAGAATTAATCCTCCCTCCCTGTGGGCTTCCTGTAGCACTTTGTTCATACTCTTATTGCAGTGCTTATTATCATCCTGTGTATTTATTGATTTCTCACACTAGATTATGAAGCTTTTGGAGACAGAATATTCCTTATTACTCTTTCTGTTCTTAGAATCTAGCGACGCTTAGTACAAAATAGTAGTCAGTAAATACCTGAAGAAAAAAATATTGAAGAATTGTGCCAACTTTAAAAAAGAATATAGAAATGTGTGCTTTGACTAAAAAGCCATAAGCAGGGAAGTACGTTGTTGAAAGTGTACACTGGGCTGTTTTATGTGAGTGGGTTCTAGCGGAAGAGGTTAGGACTGTGCTGCTCTGGTCCAGTGCTAACTAAAGGGACAAAAATAATCTTTTATTTATTTATTTTTTAAGATTTTATTTACTTAGCGCACAAGCATTAGAGAAGGAGAAGCAAGGCCTCCATGGAGTTGGGTGCCCGATGAGGGGCTCCATCCCAGGACCCTGGGATCATGACCTGAGCCAAAGGTAGATCCTTAACTGACTGAGCCACCCAGGCGTCCCGGGACAAAAATAATCTTAAAAGAACAAATAAAATTGAGTTCTCATTTTAAAAGGGCTATTTACATATCAAACAGATTTGGAATACAAAGTTAAATGGAATTAGTTTTAAAAAAAAAAGAAATTCACAATACTGCTGAAGAAATTTTTGACTTTCAGGGAACACACGAATGAGCATAGTCTATCCTGTTACAAATTTTATAATATGAATTATATCTGTTTTGACAGCTCTTGCTAACTCTTACTCTGGAGTGTGCTGGTAAATCCAGGCCCCCCTCAGGTTTATTCAGAATGGTGACAAGTTAACAGTTGTTGCATGTGCTGATTCTGTAGATTCCTATAACCAATAAAACCTCTGGTGACTAGAGTCTGAATATTTACTTAGTGTTCATACAGCAAACACACAACACAACTGAATTATGTTGAGGCAGTTTTTTACACTTCCTCCAGAGGAAGCACAGTTAGTGTTCAATAATATTACCTTTCTTTTCATGTTAACATAACTGATTCATTGTATGCACAAGAATGTCCTAAATACAAAATGTTCGTAAAGAAACTTTAAAAGCAAAGTGAGTTTTCATTAAAATATTATATATCAGGGTGCCTGGGTGGCTCAGTCATTGGGTGTCTGCCTTCAGCTTGGGTCATCATTCCAGGATCCTGGGATCAAGCCCCATGTTGGGCTCTCTGCTCAGTAGGAAGTCGGCTTCTCAACCTCTCCCACTCCCCCTGCTTGTGTTACCTCTTTCACTGTATCTCTCTCTGCCCAATAATAAATAAGGTCTTTAAAAAGAAATGAAAATATTAAATATCATTTATATCTAGATTTCTGATTGGAGTAAATCTTTAAAGAAGCTAGAAAAAAGCTTGTCTTTATCTGTAGGTAAGTTTTCTTCTTCTGATGAATTTATAGATTTTGAAATAAACCGGCCCTTTAATCATAAAAGCAACTTCTAGATAAACATGGTCAATTGAATACATATTTTATTTTGCTCTCTCTTGAAAACATACTTAAATAAAAGTCAGGGAATAAAGAAAGGCATAAACTCTAAGGACAAAGAGAACATGACAGGAGATGTCTACAGACTTTTTGGAAACAGGGCCATTGGTACATGGATGAGTGGTAAATGTCTTAGTAAAGAAAGCTGACCCCTCAGTTGTGCATACCTGGCTAGCTGAGATAGTGACTATCAGCCAGTGGCTATTCAGATACTGATGGTCTCCAGACAAGAGGCCAGCATGAACTTGGTACGGAACCAGACCTCTATCTTGGATGAGCTGATTATAATACATTTGTCTAGATTCTTTGAGCTTGGGAATAACTGAACATTCATAGATGAGGTATACTATGTAAGCGTATATTATGAATGATATTATTAATGAATAGAAGGAAGAACTGCAGTGGCTTTGTTAATTCAATGAGGATACAGTAATTCTAGATATTACACAATCATAATTTATAAAGCAACACTGTCCAATACTGTGGTCACTAGGCTTTAGAGCTTCTGAAATATTGCTAATCTGAATGAAGAGGCAACGTAAGTGTGAAATTCACCTTGGATTTTAAAGACTCAGTGTAAAAAACATAAAATATCTCCTTAGTGGGGCTTCTGGTTGGCACAGTCCATTAAAGCTGCCGACTCTTGGTTTCGACTCCCTGTCACAACCCCTCAGGGTTGTGACATGGTTGTGACATGGAGCCCTGGCTTAGGCTCCACCTTCTGTGTGGAGTCTGCTTAAGACTTTTTCTCCCTCTCCCTCTGCCCCCCATCCCTGTGCTTGCTCTCTCTCATAGAAGTAAATCTTTTTAAAAAAAATCTCCTTAGTAATTTTTTATTAGTTGCTTATTGAAATATGTTATATAGTGTATGTTATCTTAAAATGTACTATTAAAGGTATTTCACCTGTTTCCTTTTACTTTTCTAATGTAGATACTAGACAGTTTTATATTTCATGTGTGGCTCTTATTATTTTTATACAGCTGTGAATAGTGGTATTGATCTGAATGGTGGCTGGTACAGTTCCCTGGTCTGTGTCTTACAGGGGCCTTTTAAAATGAAGCCCTTTAAAAATAAATATACAAACAAATGGGGACCTGCTCCATATTGTGCACCATCTCTCTGTAGTACCTAAAGTATTGCAATTCATCCTTCTAGCAAACTACATTGTTAGTGGAATTATGAGTCTGTTTATTAAATAAAAGAGAATAGTCTAAAGGTATCAATAGGTATCTTGGTAAAATCTGTAATTTTCATGTAACCCATCTACCATGGTTCTTCACAACTCCTTCCTTGAATCCATATGATTTTACTTACCTGATTACTGATTGCTTTAAGAGAAAACCACAGATTTGATCAAACTGAGAATACTGTAGAGTCTTGGTTACCAATCTGGTCTTTGGTTCTCAAGCTATCTAGCACTATTTCTGTTTTCTAATACTTCAGTCTTGATAGCGGCTACTTAAAACCTTTCATTCTTCTCAAACCTCCTATCCATGTTCTCAGCAGATGACCCCATGTCCTACTTCACTGATAAAATGCTATAGAAGATGTCAGAGAAGAATGCCCTTGACTTTCAACTATAGATCTTCCTTGGGGTTGTGTCCCAATAAACCCATTGTAAGTTGAAAATATTTTAAGTCAAATGCATTTAATACACCTAACCTACCAAATGTTGTAGCTTAGCTTAGCCTCGCCTACCTTAAATGTGCTCAGAACACGTAACATTAGCCCACAGTTGGGCCAAATTATCTGTTAGAAAGCCTATTTTGTAATAGAGTTTTGAGTATCTCCTGCAATTTATTGAATACTGTGCTGAAAGTGAAAAACAGAATGGTCGTATGGGTATAGAGTTGTTGTAGAGGTATCGGTTTTTGACCTTGGTGGTCTGGGAGCTGCTGCTGGCTGCCACTGCCCAACATCATGAGAGAGCATTCCACTGTGAATTGCAAGCCTGGAAGAAGATCAAAATTCAAAGTGTGGTTTGTACTGAACGTGTTTCACTTTTGCACCATTGTGAAGTCAAAAAATTCCAAGGTAGGGACCACCTATATGGCTACTCTCTCTCTCTATGCATGCATGTATGTTATGTATGTATGTGGCATGCCTACAGTTTAACTGGTACTCACAGCCATTCTTTACCTTCTGTCCACTGCTAGGTGTGGTGGTTCTCTTCTCCTGCCTGAGGATAATCTCTTCTGTGTTCTGCATCTTATCCCCATGTGCTTCCTCAGAGCCCTCTGTTTTGGCATCTTCAGTTTCTTTCTCCTTCTCTATTAGTTTGATCTCAACAATATTTAGACATGCTTTAACTTTTTCCATCTTTAAAAAAAAAAACCCTCCCTTGGGATGCCTGGTCGGCTTGGTCACTAGAGCATGTGACTCTTCATCTCAGGGTTGTAAGTTCGAGCCCCAAGTTGGGTGTAGAGATAACTTAAAAATAAAATCTTATAAAAACAAAACTCTGTTGACTACTTGTCCTGTACCTACCACTATGTCTTCATCTAATAGTTGAGCTTCTTGAAAGTATTTTCTGTTTGTTGCTTCCCCATTCTCCCTCTCTATTCACTTTTTAACTCACTATAGTAAAGTTCTCACCCCAAGACTGCTTTTGCCAAAGTCACCAGTAACCTATTTTTTTGTGGTCCGAAGGACAGTTTTCAGTCTTAATCATTGTTCATCCCTCAATAGCATTTGATATTAGTAGTCATTTTCTCTTTTATGAAATACTGTTTCTTTTAGTTTTGGTGATACTCTACTATTCTGGTTTTTCTTCTACTGTCCCTTCTTCTTAGACTTCTTAGTCACTCTTGCTTTTTTGCTGTATTAAATAGTGTTTTCCTCAAGACTCCACACTGGGCTGTCTTCTTACTTAACAGACTCACCCTGACTAATCTATTACCATATTTTCAGTTCTAAATTTGTATTTTCAGCCCTAATCTCTAGATCCAATTTCTGTCTGGAAATACCACGGTATCTCTACTATCACATCTGTTCTTCTTACTCTATTCTTTATCTTCATGAATAACAATTCAATCAGCCCATAAGCTTAATAAGGAAACCAGACGGTCATCTGCATTCTAACCACTGTGATCCTTTCTCAGCACTCATTGTCAGTTACTCATCAAGTTTGGTCCCTTCATCATTTAGCAGCTTTTTATTCTATTTACCTGTTTACATCCCAAATACAAATACAACGTATCATTACAGTCTCTTAGCTAGTTTATTCTAATGATGTTCAAACTGGTTGGTTTTTCTCGAGGCTTGCACCTATGCATAAAATCTGCAGTAGCGGGGCGCCTGGGTGGCCCCGTGGTTAGGGCCTCTGCCTTCGGCTTAGGTCATGGTCTCGGGGTGCTGGGATTGAACCCCGCATCGAGCTCTGTGCTTGGCGGGAGCCTGCTTCCCCCTCTATCTCCGCCTGCTCTTCTGCCTACTTGTTCTCTCTCTCTCTCTGTCAGGTAAATAAATAAAATCTTAAAAAAAACCTGCGGTAGCTAGTTTCCAAAGATGGCCCTCAGTGAACCATATCTCCCAGGATTCAGGCCCTTGTTTAGTCCTCTCATTCTGAATCTGAGCTTACCTTGTTATTCACTTTAAGTAATGGAACATGGCAGAGGTAACATTGTATCAGTTCTAGGCTTCAGCCTTAAAAATGCCTGATAGCTTCAACTTTTGTACCCGAAGTTCCTTCTAAGTCCAGCTGCTGCTGGACATCCCAGCATCCCAGCTGAATTCAGACTTCTAGATGTCCCTTCCAAGATGCCAGACCTAGAGGAGTGCTATTATACGTGCTCCATATGTGGAAAACTCCTAGACGACTTCAGCCCCAGCTGACATCAAGTAAGCTAGAGAATTGCCTGACTGAACCCAGTCAGTGCATGGAGTAATGAGAGTTAACAAAATGATTGTTGTTTTAAACACCTATACTTTGTAGTGATTTATTTCACAGTAGATAAAACCAAAACGAGACCTCTCTGTTCTGCCTCCTACTCCTGTCTCATCTTTGGCAATTCACCTTTGACACTTTAAGCTCCACCTTCACTAAGCTGCTTGACGTTTCCAGAATGAACTCTGCTTTTTCTTCTAGACTTTTTACTCCTGCTGTTAGAAACATTTTTAACATGCCCTCCCTTTCCAAATTCCTACCCAGCTTCCGAGTCTTTACTTAGACATACCTAAAACCATGGGTGACTAGGTTAATTGCCTTGCTTATGTCCTCTCATAGTAGCAAATACTCTTTCTGCAGAATAGTGGTTGAAAGTATAGAGTCCAGCAATGTAATATTTTGCAAGGTATTCGTTCTAAGCTTCCGTTTATTCATCAGGAAGATGAGGATAATAATAGCAGTTTGTTGGGAGCATGTAAGAGTACCCCAAAAATGTTAGCTATTAATGTTATTAACACATTATCACAAGTGCCTGTTTATCACTTTATCCCTAGAATCTAGCCAAGTGCCTGGCACATAATATGTGCTATATAAAATGTCAGTGAGTGACTGAATGTATAAATAAATTCAAATCATTTGGATTTCATTATACTAATCCAATTAAACCTAATTTCAAGCTTGTTTTTTTTTTATTGTGGTGAAATATCTATAGCATAAATTTGCTAGTGTAACCATTTTTAACTGTAGAATTCAGTGGCATTAATTATACCCACAGTGTTGTACAGTCATCACCGCAGTCTGTTTCCAAAATTTTGTCATTACCCCAGATAGAAACTCTATCGCATTAAACAATAACTTCCATTTCCTCCTCCCGCTCTGAGTCTGGTAACCTCTGCTCTACCTTCTGTCTGTATGAATTTGCCTAATTTAGATATGTCATGTAAAGAGAAACATACATTATTTTTCCTTTTGTGACTGGCTTATTTCACTTAGCATAATGTCTTTAAGGTTCATCTCTTGTGTAGCATGTGCCAAAATTTCCTTCCTTTTTAAGGTTGAATATTTCATTGTATGTGTATACCACTTTTTGTTTATCCATTTATCTGTTGATGGACCCCTGGATTGTTTCCACCTTTTGGCTATTGTGAAGAAGGCTATGGAAACATGATCTGTAATATTGGCTAAAGACCCTGCTTTCATTTCTTTTGGGTATATACACATAAGTGGAATTGCTGGATCATGTAATTTGTAATTTTTTGAGGAACCACCATACTGTTTTCTGTAGTGGCTGTACCATTTTACATTCCCATCAGCAATGCACAGGTATTCCGATTTCTACATAACCTTGCTGATATTGGTATTCTCCCCCTTTTATTTTAATATAATGGGCATCCTGATGTGTGTGAAATGTTATCTCACTATGATTTTGATTTGTATTTTCCTAATGACACGTGATCTTCCGCACCTGTTCATGTGCTTCTTGGCTATTTGTGTGTCTTCTCTGGAGAAATATCTTTTAAATCAGGTTGTTTTGTTGTTTGCTATTGTTGTTTTGGAGTTGGAGGAGTTCTTTATGTATCCCAGATATTAAGCCCTTATAAGAGATATGATTTGCAGAGGCACCTGAATGGCTCATTGGGTTAAGCCTTTGCTTTCGGCCCAGGTCATGATCTCAGGGTCCTGGAATCGAGCCCCACGTTGGGCTCTCTAGTCGGTGGGGAGCCTGCTTCCCCCTCTCCCTCTGCCTGCCTCTCTGCCTACTTGTGATCTCTTTCTCTCTGTCAAATAAATAAATAAAATCTTAAAAAAAGAGAGATATCATTTGCAAATATTTTTTTCCATTCCATGGGTTGCCTTTTCACTTTGCCGATAGTGTCCTTTGGGAAACAAAGTCTTAAATTTTGATGTGTTCTAACTTATTTTTTAAATTTTATTTATTTGAGGGGCTCCTGGGTGGCTCAGTGGGTTAAGCCTCTGCCTTCAGCTCAGGTCATGATCTCAGGGTCCTGGGATAGAGCCCCGCATCAGGGCTCTCTGCTCAGCAGGGAGCCTGCTTCCCCTTCTCTCTCTGCCTGCCTCTCTGCCTACTTGTGATCTCTCTCCTCTCTGTGTCAAATAAATAAAGTCTTTAAAAATTTTTTTTATTTATTTGAGAGAGGGAGAGTGAGCAAGAGGTGTGAAGGGCAGAGGAATAAGCAGATTCCTCCACTGAGCAGGGAGCCTGACTCAGGACTCAGTCTTGGGACTCAGGGATCGTGACCTGAGCTGAAGGCAGATGCTTAACTGATGGAGCCACCCAGGTGCCCAATGTATTCTAATTTATTTAATTTTACTTCCATTGCCTATACTTTTGGTGTCATATCCTAGAAATCTTTGCCAAATCCAACGTCCTAAAATTTTCTCCCTATTTTTTTCCTATCCATTTTGTTCTAGGTCTTAAATTTAGTTCTTTGATCCATTTTGAATTAATTTTTGAATGTGGGGCAAGATAACTATCTAATCTCATCTTTTACACGTAGATATCCAGTTTTCCCAAAACTATTTGTTAAAAAGACTGTAGTTTCCTTATTATATAGTCTTGGTACCCTTGTTGAAAATTGTTTGACTGTATTTGAGGGTTTATTTCTGGGTTCCCTATTCTGTTCCATTGGTCTATTTGTCTTTATGCTGGTACCACACTCTTTTGACAGCTGTAGCTTTTAGTAAGTTTTGAAATTGTAGATGTGAGTCCTACAGTGTTGTTCTTTTCCAAGATTATTTGGTTATTCTGGGTCCCTTGAAACTTCATATGAACTTTAGGTTTTATTTTGTTCTGCCATAAATGCTATTGAGATTTTGCACTGAACCTGTATATTGTATGAGTAGTACTATCATTTTAACAACAGTAAGTCTTCCAGTCCATGAACATGAATGTCATTCCATTTATTAATGTCTTCTTTAATTGTTTTTGGCAATGTTTTGTGATTTTCAGTGTGCAAGTCTTATACTTCCTTGGTTAAATTTCTAAATATTTTCTTTTAAAAAATGTTATTGTTGGGGTGCCTAGGTGGCTGAGTCATTAGGCGCCTGCCTTCAGCTCAGGTCATGATCCCAGTGTCCTGGGATTGAGCCCTGCATCAGACTTTCTGCTGAGCAGGAAGCCTGCTTCTCTGTCTCTCACTCCCCCTGCTTGTGTTCCCTCTCTCTCTGTGTGTCTCTCTGTGTCTCTCTCTGTTACATAAATAAATAAAATCTTTTAAAAAATGTAATTATTGCAAAATACATGTAACATAAAGTTAACCATCTTAACCATTTTATTTATTAAAAATTTTTTTTAAAGTTTTAATTTATTTGACAGAGATCACAGGTAGGCAGAGAGGCAGGCAGAGAGAGAGGGGGAAGCAGGCTTCCTGCTGAGCAGAGAGCCCGATGTGGGGCTCTATCTCAGGATCCTGAGGTCATGACCTGAGCCGAAGGCAGAGGCTTTAACCCACTGAGCCACCCAGGCACCCCCCATCTTAACCATTATTAAGTGTAAAATTCAGTAGTATTAAGTACATTCACATTGTTGTGCTACCAATCTCTGAAACTTTCTTATCAGGCAAAATTAAAACTCTGTACGCTTTCTTTTTTTAAAAAGAATATTTTATTTTAATTTTTTAAAAAGATTTTATCTATTTGACAGGGAGATCACAAGTAGGCAGAGAGGCAGGCAGAGAGAGGGGGAAGCAGGCTCCCTGCTGAGCAGAGAGCCCGATGCAGGGTTCGGTCCCAGGACCCTGAGATCATGACCTGAGCCGAAGGCAGAAGCTTTAACCCACTGAGCCACCCAGGCACCCCTATTTTATTTTATTTTAAGTAAACGCTATGCCCAATGTGGGGCTCAAACTCATGACCTAGAGATCAAGGGTCATGTGCTCTACTGACTGAGCCAGGCAGGCCCCCTAAAACTCCATAGCCATTAAACAACTCTGTATTCTCTTTTTCTGCAATCCATGGCAACCACCCTTCTACTTTTTGTCTCTGAATTTGACTACTGTATGTATCTCATGAAAGTGGAATTATACAGTGTATGTCTTTTGTGACTAACTTACTTAACATAATGTCCTCAAGGTTTCTCTGTTATAGTATGTCAGAAATTTCTTTTAAAAGCTGAGTAATATTTTATTGTATGGATGTACCATATTTTGCTTATCCATTTATCGATTGACCCTTATATTGTTCCCACCTTTTGGGTATTGTGGATAATGCTGCTTTGGACATGAGTGTACAAATTTATTAGTTTAGTAGAACTGCCATAAGAAAACAGTATAGACGGGATGGCTTAAACAACAGTAATTTATTTTCTCACAGTTCTGGAGGCCAGTAGTCTT
>CM052811.1:67839551-67898311 GCA_028533885.1 Nasua narica
TGGAGGCCAGTAGTCTTAGATCAAGGTGTCATCAGGGTTGATTTCTCCTGAGGCTTTTCTCCTTGGTTTGTAGACTACTACCTATTCTCTGTTCTCTCACATAGCCTTTTCTTTCTTTCTTTCTTTCTTTTTTTTTTTAAAGATTTTATTTATTTATTTGAGAGACAGAGAAAGTGAGAGAGAGCATGAGAGGAGAGAAGGTTAGAGGAAGAAGCAGACTCCCCGCAGAGCTGGGAGCCCGATGTGGGACTTGATCCTGGAACTCAAGGATCATGACCTGAGCCAAAGGCAGTTGCTCAACCAACTGAGCCACCCAGGTGCCCTCACATAGCCTTTTCTTTGTGTGTGTACATCTCTGGTATTTTTTCCTCGTTGTAGTCGTCGTCTCCTCCTCCTCCCCCTCCCCCTCCTGATTTTATTCATTTGAGAGAGAGAGTGCGCACACGCAAGGAGAGAGCACAAGCCAAGGGGAAAGGCAGAGGGAGAAGCAGACTCCCTGCTGAGCAGGGAGCCTGATGTGGGACTCGATCTGAGGACCCTGAGATCATGACCTGAGCTGAAGGCAGAGGCTTAACCGACTGAGGCACCTAGGTGCCCTATTTCTTCCTCTTCTTAAAAGTACATCAGTTAGGGGCACCTGGGTGGCTCAGTGGGTTAAAGCTTCTGCCTTTGGCTCAGGTCATGATCTCAGGGTCCTGGGATCAAACCCTGCATCGGGCTCTCTGCTCAGCAGGGAGCCTGCTTCCCCCTTTCTCTGTCTGCCTCTCTCCCTACTTGTGATCTCTCTGTCAAATAAATAAATAATAAATAATAAATAAATAAATCTTAAAAAAAAAGGACATCAGTCATATTGGAGTAGGATCCATCGTACGACCTCTTTAAATGTGTTATCTCCAAATACGGTCACATTGTATGGGGTACTGGTTATTAGAACTTCGACATAGGACTTTTGTGGGGACACCATTTAGTCTATAACAATACATGTCTTTGTTTGAGGTTCTGATTTTACTTCTTTCAGGTATATTCCATGGAAGTAGAATTGCTGGATCATATGGAAATTCTATTTTAGATTTTTTTTTTGAGAAGCCACTGTATTCTTTCCATGGTTTCACCATTTTGCCTTCCCACCAACAGTAGTCAAAAGTTCCATTTTCTCTACTTCCTCCCCAACACTTGTTATTTTCTTTTTTTGATAGTAGCCATCCTAAGGGGTGTAAGGATGATTTTATTCAATACCCTCATGAATGTTGTTGTTTTTTAACTCTTTTTTTCAGATTGTTCATTGCTAGTGTGTAGAAATATGACTGATTTTTTTGCCCGTTTTTTGGGAGACAATTGATTTTTAATATTTTCTTAAAAAATACAAAGGAAATGAACTCGAGGTCAATACAACTCAGGGAAAGAGGAAAAAACAGATTTTTTTTGGAATAAAGGGAAAGTGCATCCTTGTTTACGTTATCACATCCCCAACATTCCCAATACCCACAAAACCAAGATGATTTTTTGCCTGTTAATTTCTATCTTCCAAATTTCCTGAATTTATTTCTTAGCTCTAACAGGTTTTTTTGTTTTGTTTTGTTTTTGGTGGATTCTTTAGGGTTTTCTACATAGATCATGCCATCTGCAGACAGAGATAGTTTTATTTTTTCCTTTCCAATATGGATGCCTTTTATTTTTCCTACCTAATTCCTCTGGCAAGAGCTTCTAGTACTGTGTTGAATGGAAGTAGCAAAAGTGGGCATCCTTTTCTTGTTCCTGATCTTAGAGGAAACAAAGCTTGTTTTTTTCTGTAAAGTAAAAACTTCCACATGTGGAGAATGGTCTTTCATATTTGGTATACATTTCTCATTAGTTTGGTTTGAATTAAGGACACAGGAGAGCTCATTAAGAACAAGAGGAAGGAAAGTATGGGATGGGAAGAGCTGGAATGAAGCGGATAAGTACGTATGGGGGAACATAACCAGGCTTAACAAGATGTTGAAACAGAGGTAGGGTCAGGAGCATCCAAGAATCACCCTACCACTAGGAGGCAGTCCCTAGCTATGTCAGAGCTGGATCCTGACCTAGTAAATAGGACTCTACAAGTTATTAGCAGTTATAATGGACATTCATAGGATATGAAAGATGTTTTTATAGATTAGGAATAAACATGAAGTAAATACATGTAGTTTATAAAAATTCCCTGTGTAGTTAACTTCATTGATATGGGATCCATGTAACTTATTACCTACACTTTAAGAGTGGAAGAGGGTGCTACTAATGATCCTTCCTAAAAAGTAGGTGTGAGGGTGCCTGGGTATCTTAGGTGGTTGGGCGTCTGCCTTCAGCTCAGGTCATGCTCCTGGGGTCCTGGGATTGAGCCCCACATCGGGCTCCCTGCTCTGCGAGAAACCTGCTTCTTCCTCTCCCACTCTCCCTGCTTGTGTTCCCTCTCTCGCTATGTCTATCTCTGTCGAATGAATGAATGAATAAATCTTTATTAAAAAAAAGGTGTGAGTTGACTGTCCCAAGGCAACTGGGTCATAGGTTATCCTATTTATTGCACCCCTCACATTCATAGATTGCAACTGTAGTTAATTAACATTTAATCTTGGGAATATTTAGTCATAATGGCATGTTGATTAATTTCCGTAGAGAATTGGCTGCTAAAACAATCTAGAGGTAGATTCATAAGGTTGAGGAATTTAATGTAAGTAATTTCAGATTACAAATGGACATAGGTAATAAAGGATAATTTATGAGGAATGTAGAGATCCCTTCTGCTATGACCTCTGCTATTGCATATAACTAAATCTGTGCTCTAAGCTGGACTGCCCTTTAGGCAACTTTTTTGTCTGGTACATTGAGTCACAGTAATCCTTATGGTGATGCAACTTTTTGTGATGATTGATTATGAGTTTATAGCTCATTTCTGCTTACTGTTATTTTCTGAAAGTTTGTAATAGCATCTATAGGTCATTGACTCACCTATATATGACAGAATCCCTTTTCTGTAAGTAGTGTGTGTTTCTTTTAGAAAATCTTTCTTCATGGAACGATGTATACATTACTTATCTATAGGCTGTAATCTTTGATATAAACCTAAAAGTTAGGGATTCATGTCATATTTGTAAACTGTCATGACTCTGTTTTATAACCTTTCTTAATTCTTAAAGTATTTATAGTTTTAGTTTTTACTACTTCCCTGGCAAGAGTAAAGCTTTCGGTAGTTTTGTCATTTGTATGTAAAGTAGTATTCACCTTCTTTGGGTGTTTTGTGGTTCTTCTGGTTCTCTAGCCAGTGAGTGCTGTTTCTCTGTATTTTCTGTCTGAGCTCATTCATTCTGTTGATGAGAGATTCAGCTGTTAACTTTATGTTGGTTTGGCTTTTTTTTTTTTTTAAGAGAGAGAGAGAGTGCATGGTTAGGGGGGAAGGGAGGTGGGAAAGGAGGGGCAGAGAGAGAAGCTTCAGCAGCCTGCATGCCCAGCAGAGAGCATGACATGGGGCTTGATCTCACCACACTGAGATCATGACCTGAGTTGAAATCAAGAGTTGGATGCTTAATCGACTGAGCCACCCAGGCGCCCCCCCTTATGTTGGTTTTTAAAACTATTCAAACTGATCATCTCAGTTTCATCAGACCTAAAACTTATTTTGTACTTAACACTACCCCTCCCATTGTTGTGAGATTATTTACACATGTCTTTCTCTAAGTAAGTCTGTCTGTTCTATACATTAGTATTAATCTCATCCTAAGTAATTTATCCTTACTAACTCTCTCTAGGAGCTTCCTTTTCTTATGTTATTTTAAATGCAGACTCCTATGCCTTTCAAGGCCTTTCAACCTCTACTTCCAGCATTTCTTTCTTATTGGTCCTCCCAGGATCTAACTTTGCCCCTCTTCCTCCTCCCTTGCAAATAGGCTGGTCTTTTTTTTTTTTTTTTTTTTTTTTTGGTCATGTAAACATAACTTGCTAATGCTGTCCAGTTAATCCTGGAATGCACAATGGAAGGTTTATCTTATTCTGAGGCTTTCCTGACCATACCAGCCTCCTAAGACTGTTGCTTAATTATGAACATTTGTTTCACAAAAGTTTAGAAGTTAACTGGCATTTAGTTCTTTGTTTTCATTGTGGCTTTGTCTCCTTCAATTTCCTGTAAGATCCACGAAACAGACCTGTGTTAAACCTCTTTGACTATCAGTTAATCAAGCGCTAGGCTCTAGGCACATAGTAAAGACTTGTTGATAAATTATTATATCTTTTTGTTGTTTATTTCATGTTTTTTTTTAATTTTATTTATTTATTTGAAAGAAAGAGAGCATGAGAAGGAGAGCTCCGAGGGAGAAGCAGACTCCCTGCTGAGCAGGGAGCCTGATGTGGGACTCATGGCCTGAGCCTAAGGCAGTTGCTTAACTGAGCCACCCAAGCGCCCCTTGTTTCAAGTTTTTAATTACATTCCAGTTGGTTAGCATATAGTGTAATATTAGTTTCAAGAATAGAATTTAGTGATTCATCACTTCCATACAACACCCAGTGCCCATCATAACAAGTGCTCTCCTTAATACCAATCACCCATTTAATTCCTCCCTCTCCCACCTCCCCTCCAGCAACCCTCAGTTTGTTCTCTGTTGTTAAGAGTCTGTTTTCTGGTTTGTCTCTCTTTTTTCCCCTCTTTGTTGATCTCTTTTCATTTCTTAAATTCCACATATGAGTGAAATCATATGACGTTTGTCTTTCTCTGACTGACTTATTTTGCGTAGCATAATACCCTCTAGCTCCATCCATGTCATTGCAGTTGCAAGATTGCATTCTTTTTATGGCTGAGTAGTATTCCGTGTATGTGTGTGTGTGTGTGTGTGTGTGTGTGTGTGTGTGTGTGTATACACACCACAGCTTCTTTATCCATTTGTCAGTCGATGAACATTTGGGCTCTTTCCATAATTTGGCTATTATTGATAATGCTACTATATACTTGGTGGGAATGCAAACTGGTGTAGCTACTCCAGAAGACAGTTTGGAGGTCCAACAAAAAGTTAAAAATAGAGCTACCCTATGACCTAGCAACTGTACTACTAGGTATTTACCCAAGGAATACAAAAATACTGATTTGAAGGGATACATGCACCCCCGGTGTTTATAGCAATGTCATCAACAATAAATTATTATATCTTAAACATGCTTTAGGGGCGCCTGGGTGGCTCAGTAGTTACACGTCTGCCTTCAGCTCAGGTCATGATCCCAGGGTCCTGGGATTGAGCCCCTCGTCTGGCTCCCTGCTCAGCAGGAAGCCTGCTTCTCCCACTCTCCCTGCTTGTGTTCCTTCTCTCACTGTGTCTCTCTCTGTCAAATGAATAAATAGAGTCTTAAAAAAAAATACTTTATTTCCCAACATTTATCTTTTAAAAAAATATTAGGTAATCTCTACACCCAAACTCACCATCCTAAGATTAAGTGTTGCATGTTCTACCAACTGAGCCAGCGAGGCAACCTCCTGGAAACCTGCTGGCCACTATATTTATCTTAACCACACCGTGTTTATAGTTTAATTTAATCATGCTTTTGGTCAGTCATCGATTGTCCTAATTCAAATCTTCATCTTTAGAGAACCAAAGGTTACAGATCAGTGGATCTTAAGCTCATCAGACTGAGCACTATCCTTTAAAAAATAAAATTCTTTTTAACATCTATTTTATTATCCTGAAATAAAACTTACAGAGAGTGCAACATATTTATACATCTATTTTAAAAAGACAGTATAGGGGTGCCGGGGTGGCTCATTTGGTTGAGCAACTGCCTTTGGCCTGGGTCATGATACCAGGATCCTAAGATCAAGCCTTGCATTGGGGGGAGGGGTCCCTGCTCAGTGGGGAGTCTGCTTCTCCCTCTCCCTTTGTCACTCCACCTTCCTGTGCTCTCCTGCTCTCTCTCTCTCAAATAAATAAAATCTTAAAAAAAAGAATAGGGGCGCCTGGGTGGCTCAGTGGGTTAAGCATTGGGCTCTCTGCTCAGCAGGGAGTCTGCTTCCCCCCCCCCCCACCCGTCTGCCTCTCTGCCTACTTGTGATCTCTCCTTCTCTGTCAAATAAATAAATAAAATCTTTAAAAAATAAAATTTATTTTAAAAATAAAAAGACAATATGGGGTGCCTCGGTGGATCAGTCAGTTGAGTGTCTCTTGATTTTGGCTCAGGTCATGATCTCGGGGATGGAGCCCCAAGTCAGACTCCATGCTCGAGTGGGGAGTTTGCTGGAGATTTTCTCTCTCCTCTCCAGTGCACATGTTTGCAATCTCTCTCTCTAAAACAAATCTTTTTTTTAAAAAATAAAAAGACAATATAATGTTTGAAATCCTATTAAAAAGCGATAAGGGAAACTGACTTATGATAAAATATTAGATATTTCAGTGTATACTTGCTCAGGCAGGACTACCCAGAAGTTCCAAGGAAGTAGTCACATTCTTATATTTATAACAAAATCACTGTTAGATAGACTGTACACACTGTAGAGGTGCATTTATTGATGATTAAAATATCATGAGTGGTGTTTCCTTTAGTAGTGTGATTTTCTGAACTGGTGAACTGAGATGGTGAACTGCTCTTGAAAAAGTTCCAAATGTTGCATTCTTTAAAAATTCAGCACATATCAATAACTTGCAATAGTACATTATGTTTATATGACATATGTATTTAGATTCAAAGCTCACATAATTATAAATAAGTTTTTCCCTTATCATAAAGAGTTTGGAAGTTGTGGGATAATTCTTTGTTGTAGGGAACCATCCTCCTTCTTGCTTACTTGCTTCTTGTCCACTAAAAATCAGTAGCACTTCACCCATTCCAATAATTATAACTAAAATGCCGCCATAGAGTTCCAAAAATATTTAAAAATTTTTAAACTTTCGCATGTTTAATAACCAATTCCCTTTTATTAGGGGTGCCACACCTTTGAGAATAATGTTGAAAATGATTTTGATTTCCAGATAGAATTAGCATTCTTCAAACTGTGTTTTGTGATAAACCAGTTTTGATATGATAGTAGCATACCATGAAGGAGAAAACATTCTATAATTAAAACAAAATAGTCTTTTTTTCCTCTTAGGGAAAAAAGATTCTATGGTCAAAGCAAAATAGCTTTTCTTTTCTTCTCTGAACTGCATAACTTTCCATAGCCTTTAATGTGTTAATAGATGTTGTTAATTTATCAGAGGAAGATGCTGTATTTCCTCAAACTATCCCATTGTGGGGTCTTTTTGAAATTGCTGAATTAGATTGTTTAAAAATATAGACCCTTTAGATATACTAGACTCTGCATTTTGAAGATAAATTATGAATGTCTATAAAATGTTCTATTCATAGTGGGAGATAGGCAGCCCTTGGTCAGCTAGAGAATTTTTAGAGTTGTGTATGTCTTGCCACATGTGAGATTTCTATTCCACCAAAATATTATAGGACAATCTAATACTGGACAGTGAACTCTAATAAACTTAGGAAAAGTAATGAAAAACTTGTGAAAAATCATTACCACACAATTGGCTTTGGTATCATTCTAAAAGCGGCAGGAAGATGGAATGGCCAAAATTGGTGAAATAGGTTAATACCAAGTCTCTCTTGTTGAACAATCTGGTCTTAAATCTGTTGTGGATTGTTAAAAATTTCCTTTTGTTAATAATTCAAAAAAGTTTCATGAAGAGATTATATGCAAATCGGAGGAGACAGAGTGTAAAATATATAAATGTATCTCTAAAAGGGCACCAAGAGGGCACCTGGCTGACTCAGTCCGTAGAGCATGCATCTCTTTTTTTTTTTTTTTTAAGGTTTTTAAAATTCGTTTATTTGAGAGAGAGACAGAGCTAGTGAGCTGAGCCAGGAGGAGAGGGAGAAGCAGGCTCCCTGCTCGATATAGGGCTCAATCACAAGACCCCAGGATCATGACCTGAATCAAAGGCAGCTGCTTAACCTACCAAGCCACCCAGGCGGCCCTGAGCATGCAACTCTTGATCTTGGCGTTGTAAGTTCAGACCCCACATTGGGCGTAGCGATTACTTAAAAATGAAATCTTAAAAAAAAATGCTGAACATAGAAATAAGCTAGATTTTTGGAGAAACCCCAAGGAAAGTCGATGGTCAGATGAAAAGTCAAAGAGAATGAAATGCACTAAAGACTAGAAAGAGCACAAATAGAATATATAGACACTTTTACTTCTTGCCAAATATTTGTTGCAGATGTTTTCAAATAATAAAATTTCCTACTAATTTCTTTCACCTACTTGAAGAGGTGATTCTGGTTCTTGGTTGATAAATATTGTAGTTTTGTAACTCACATGCATTATCATCATACAGAGGATGCAGAATTACTAATTTCAAACTGCCTAGCTGGCAGGATATCTGATAATCATACCAAAGTTTCGGAAAAATAATATAATAGAGGAAATAAAGACTCCAGTCTTTATCCCAATATTGGGAACATCTCACTCTTCATCAATAATAGAAACAACATGATTGGATCAAAAGGTAGACTCCACATTTGGATCCACTTGACCTCTGCTTCTAAAATGCTTCTACTTCCTTTAACCAGAATGTGTAATAGCCCTTTGCTATGTTTAACAACGTATCAGTAGTTCCAGAGAGTTGAGAGAGGATAATCAGTAAATGCTGCAGATTAATTGTGATTGGTTTCTTTCCTCACTGGACTGAACATGATGGAAAATAAACCCTATTTTCCAGTGAATCTTGGAACACTGAAAAAATAAAATTAAATAAAAAGAAAATTAAAAAAATAAACACTAAACCCCCCCACAAAACCCAAAAAACTTTTTCCATATAATGCTGGTAAGACCTTACTTAGCATGATATAAGAAGATATTATCTGGGGCGCCTGGGTGGCGCAGTTGGTTAAGCAACTGCCTTCGGCTCAGGTCATGATCCCGGAGTCCCGGGATCGAGTCCCACATCGGGCTCCCAGCTCCATGGGGAGTCCGCTTCTCACTCTGACCTTCTCCCTTCTCATGCTCTCTCTCACTCTCTCTCTTTCCTAATAAATAAATAAAATCTTTAAAAAAAAAAAAAAAGAAGATATTATCTGGGGTGCTTGGGTGGCTCAGTTAAGCAACTGACTCCTGGTTTTGGCTCAGGTCATGATCTCATGGGACCTCCCTCTCATGGGAGGTGGGGGGGGCGGTCTGTCCACAGTGAGGGGTCTGCTTGAAGAGACTCTCCCTCTGTCCCTCCCCCCATGTGCATGCTTATACTTTCTCCCTCTCTCATATAAAGAAATCTTTTTTTGTTTTAAAGATTTTATTTATTTGACAGAGAGATCACATGTAGGCAGAGAGGCAGGCAGAGAGAGGCAGGGAAGCAGGCTCCCCACTGAGCAGGGAGCCCCATGCGGGGCTTGATCCCAGGACCCTGAGATTAGGACCTCAGCCGAAGGCAGAGGCTTTAGGCCACTGAGCCATCCAGGGGCCCCAAGAACTCTTTTTTTTTTTTTTTAAAAAAGAAAGAAAGAAAGAAAGAAAAAGATGTTATCTCACTGTTTATCTCTGAGGAAAAATGTGGTTGACTATCTGGAGAACTTGACACCCTAGCAAGGGGTTGGTTACCATGGTCATATACAAATTTGTTGGAAGAAAATAAGAAGGAAACAGTGACTCCTGCACCTCTATGCCCTACATCCAAAAGAAGCATCAGCCTGGTGAATTTATGTGAGAAAGGTAGTGTTGTCATTTCCCTCACTGAATTATTTGGAATGTTTGTCAATAAGAACAGCTGCAGAATTTTCCAAAGCACTGTTTGTGGTAATAACTATTTTCTAAATATTGTGCCTATTTTTTTTTTAAAAAAAAGAACACTTAAGTAGTGGCTTTTATGTACAAATAATATTGTTTTAAGTATTCATATTAAATAGATGCATTCTATAGGGAGCTTGGCAGAAACACTAAAAAATAACAGAATTGTAATTCATAATTCATATCAATCAGTGTTGAAACTCACAATGCAAAAGTGGGAGGAAATATCCCGTGATTTAACAACTTCATAGTTTTTGCACATCTGAGAAGTGAGTGCTCAGATGAATTTTACCTTTGGCAACATATTTTTAAAAGAACTGTGGGTGTACCTATTTTAACAATTGTTTTTCTGTATCATGAAAAGTATTCCCCACAATTTTAAATGTTTTAGATTAGAGAATTCTTTAATGCACACTGGTTAAATACACACACATACACACACACAGTACTCATTACCTTTTTATTTTTTGTTTTAGGTTAAGAGCATACACATATGTTTGGGACTTACATAAATTGTTACATTATTTTTTCTTATGTAATACCTTTTTGTGTATACATTCTTCATTTAAACTTTTTTTTTTTTAAAAAGCAACAGTTGCAGATAAGATAGCAGATATTTACAAAAGTGCTTTTACTTTTAAAGGATCCATATTCATCTTAGAAATATTTTCTAATGATGTAAGTGTAGCAAAACTGTCTTTTCTAAATGGAGAAAACCACTTTGATACCATGGAATTCTCACCATCGGTGACAGATGATCCACAGTACCAAAATGTGATGGAAAAAAAAAATCCTTGAAGTTTATCAAGATCAAATGTAGGTAAACCAGTGTATGAAACAACAACTGTAGGCTCTTGGTCCCAGATTCCTTCCTCCTGAGGTTCAGGAAGGAGAGAGCTTGTCTCTCTTAGGATGGCAAAGTAGGTGATTTCTACCAAATATTAATGATGTAGAACCATGTTGTTTCTGCTCCAGGACCTGCAAAGGGGAGCATAAAGTTTGAATTCTCCTAAACGCAGTTGTCAGGGAGTATTACCTGTTTTGAGGGGGATGCTCTAGCTGGGAAAGAAAATGTAAGCACATTTAGGATGGGAGAAGCAGTGAGCTATGTAGAGTTGGGCATCATTACTTTCTTAAGGCAAAACAGCAGACGAGTCCATAGGAAACAAGCTGATTAATAGGAAGATGCCTAGGTAGTTGAAGAAATTTTACAGAACCCTGACTCTGTCTAGTTTGGTCTAGCACTGGAGATGAAAATCTGGAATAATGACATCTCATCTGGCCAGATGACCCACAACTGTCTGCTGTACACCAAGGCAGCATTCCTTACCCGCCCTTGGACAAAAGGGGACAAGTGGTCAGTCAGAGTGAACAATTTACAATTACACAGAGGCACCTTTTGATAATGAAACGTTGCTTGAAAAAGCAGTCTTTGCCCCTCACTTAGCAACAAAATCCCTCCACTTAAGAGAACCAGGAGAATTCTGTTTTACTACATTTGCCAATTTATGAAAGTCAATGGCAAACTACTGATATTTAGTTGCTACATACAAAAGTTGAAGAAAAAATTTTGAAGAAAATGAGGGAAAGTAGCATTTATCACTTATAAAGGCAAGTACATGAACATTCATTTGTCATGCAGTCTGCCTCATATTTTCTCCCAGGTTAACTAAGGTACAAAATAAGGAGGAACAAGACGTAAATGTTAGTTACTATAAAAATGCCTGCATATCTGTAAAATCCAAGGGCTGGCAACTAAAACATAGTCAAATGATTTTAGGATTTTTTTTCAATATTGATACATAAGTAAAAGTATTTGCTTATACTTCCAAATAAGAGAAAAGTTTTCGATTTTTTTTCTTCCTCCTGCAGGAAAATTCCAATAAAGTAATAAACTCGAGGTTTGGGATCTTTTAATTTTTTAGAATTTTAGTGAAAGACCTATAGGTTTCTATCAGCCATGTTCATACCATGTCTAGAAAGCCACCTATTTTGGGAAACTTAATCTGAAAGCTTTTTCTTGAAAATGAAGGCATCAAATTAAAAAATATGTGTGTATATATGTAGTTTTTTAAAATGTGATGCAAAGATAAATCTTTTTTTCCCCTGTTCATATTGTTTTAATCCCTGTCAGATTTAGTTTATGAAGGGAAAGGACAAGTACCCTTGTATAGAATGTACAGACACAGCACGACACCGTGGGACCCATGGGAGCAGCATCTCTAATCCCAGAAGTGGTTCAAGGCGGCAGCCGGGAGCATAGATAGTTTATTAAAGTGCTGCTGCACAGTGGCTTCAACTATTAAACCGTAAACAGTCAATCATCCTCACTTAAACTAGTGCGACTCTTTCTTTCTCATTTTGGGTGTCCCCAGAATCGTGGGTGACAGCTACTAGGATTGACTTCTCAAGGATGCAGGGCAATGCAGAAAATGCTCTAAGGGCTGCCAAGTAATGGATCTAACATTTATGAAATGTCCATTAGATTGAGGCACTGGGACAGATGCTTTTCACTTAATTCACATAATCCTCAAGTGAGTTTAGATGTCTTTATTCTCCTTTTTATGAATTAAAAGAACTGAGACAAGGAAGGTTAAATAACTTGTCAAGATCATTTAGCTGTTACTGAATACTTGGGTTTAGATTTTTAGTGGTTAATCTGATACCGAACCAGTTATTTTGCCATTTTGCATAATCTAAAACCTAAAGTTAATGCAAATTATTTCTATTTGTCAAAAGCTGGAACAAATTCTTATGATTGGGTTGGGTAGGTCACCTTCTGGAGGTGACACTATGTCCCTTTACAAGTGGGGGGATTGTTGATAACTAAGAGGCAAAGAGGATCATTTCTAGGAATAATACCCAAGAGTAGGAGCCCCTCCCACAGCAGTCACCATTTGACAGGGGGTTGATTATCAGATGTTGGGTGAAAACAAGAAAGCAACTGTTTGGGTCATGGCTACACTAGAATCTCAGAGTCAAAGCAGATTAGAAAAGGGGTAATCCTATAACTTCTTTTCTCAAAATCCTTCATTTTGGCATTCTGTTTAATACATTGTAAAGCCAGTTTTTATAGTGGCCTACCAACGCCTTATCCCAACATATCCCTTTCCCCTATTGTCTTTCCAACCTTCTTTTCCACTCTTTTTCTTCTTGATCATTATGCTCCAGCCACTCTGGCATTTGGCTGTTTTTTCGAATACGTCAAGCATATCTCTGCTTGTTCCGTATTCTAGAACTTTGTCTAGATATCCACACGCCTCACTTTCTTTTCTCTTTCAAGTCTTCGGTGAAATGTCATTCTTCTCAATGAGGCTGTCCTGATTATCCTCCTTAAAAATTGCCACACCCCCTATTTCAATGTTCTCTTACCTTGCTATGTTTTTTCCCATAGCACCTATCACCCCCAACATACTATGTAATTTATTTATCATATTTATTATCTTCCCACTCCCTCCCCATTAGAATACAAACTCTATAGGGATTTTTATCTCTCTTATTTATTGATGCAACTCCAGTGCCTAGAAGAGGGCCTGGCACAGAATAAGTGCTTAATAAATATTTGTTGCATGAATGGTTGCTTTAATGAGTGGCCTCTTCTTCATTTTTTTTTTAGAGGTTTCCTGACATCTGCAGCAAGTATTTTGAAAAATTCCTCAGTGTGTTGTCATCAACAATGACCGTGATAAATAGCAGATAAGTCCCAATTTCTCTGAGTGACAATATGGTCAGTTCATTTTTGGTAGAGCGACTTCGCTATGGTGATACTTGAATTAACATAAGTGAAAGATAAGCCTTGATTTTTTGTTCGTTCGTTTGTTTCAGTTTGTATAGTCTTAGATTTTTCTGGTAAAGTTGTTTACTTTGTTGGAAAATTTTGGATATAAACTCAAGTTGGGAAATAGAGTGAACTCTTAGGTACCTGTTACACAGCTTCAACAGTTAATACAGGGCTGGCTTTACTTTGTCAGTACTCTTCTTTGCTCACTGCCCCTTCACCAAGATTATTATGAAGCAAAAAGCAATGTTAGGAAGATAACACATCATTTTATTTGTGAGTTATCTGAAAAGTTTTAGATAAAGTTGAATGGTGTTAAAACTCTTAACATTGCAGCTCATGATTTGTTTTAAAATATAGTTAAATCACTGTTAAAGCAAGTAACTCATATTCTGGAGTTTTACTGTATTTGTATCTTTCCATCTAAGATCTGCTGGACCAGTTTTCTAACTTTGATTTGAATGTGACTTCTTCTCTTTCAGCTATCTAGCTCAATGTACTGGACAAAAAAAACACAACACCCTTTTAAGGTTTTTCATATGAATGGCCTTTTATGCAAAATGATTGGATACTTTAAAAAGGGAAAGCTGTTTGTTTTTAGGGAGGTAGAATTATGGGTAATATGTAATTTTTCCAAAATTGGACTATATTATTACTGTTAAAAGAGAAAAGCATTTTGTAATTAAGGGTTCCCTACTTATCTGTGGAATATGAGATGACCAAATCAGTGATGCATGACAAAGGTCAATTTTGTTGTACCAGTGGCTGAAGAAGAGCTGGATAAAATACTTTGTTCAGAGCAAATGAGCTGTGATTTTTATCTGAAAGCTTATTTTTTGAAGCATAAATTCTGTCTTTGCTCTGGGGTTACTTCAAGACATTCTCAAAGCATGACCAAAGTCAAGTGTTTAATTTGCTGAAAGTTGTTATAGGTCCCTATAATCTGCAGGTATTTTTTAGATTGGAGAGCAGAGGTGAAAGTAAGCAATTTGCGGAACCATCAAAATGTGCACATTATTAAAACAAAGTTTTAAAAAATTAAAATTCCTTAAGTAATATATCTCATGCAATTTTAATCTGTTAGGCTTTACATGTGGTCTTTTTTTCCCCACATTTATTTATTTACTTATTTCCCACCAAATATGTTTATTTTATATTTTTAGTGTTACAAGATTGTTCATGCACTACACCCAGTGCTCCATGCAGTATGTGCCCTCCTCAATATCCACCACCAGGCTCGCCCAACCCCCTAATCCCTCCCCTCCAAAACCCTCAGTTTGTTGCTCAGAGTCCACAGTCTCTCCTGGTTCATCGCCCCCTCTGATTTCCCCCCATTCACCCTTCCCTTCCTTCTCACAATGTCCTCCATGTTTTTCCTTATGTTCCATACGTAAGTGGGACCATAAGATAATTAACTCTCTCTGCTTGACTTATTTCACTGTGCATGATCTCTTCCAGTCCCATCTATGTTGATACAAAAATTGGATATTCATCCTTTCTGATGGAGGCATAATACTCCACTGTATATATATACCACATCTTCTTTATCCATTCATCTGTTGAAGGGCATTTTGGTTCTTTCCACAGTTTGGCGATTGTGACTATTGCTTCAATGAACATTGGGGTACATGTGGCCCTTCTTTGTGCTGCATCTGCTTCTTTGGGGTAAATACCCAGTAGTGCAATTGCAGGGTCATAGGGTAGCTCTATTTTTAATTTCTTTTTTTTTTAATAGGGTGATATATATATTTTTAAAGATTTTATTTATTTATTTGAAACACAGAGAGATCACAGGTAGGCAGAGAGGCAGGCAGAGAGAGAGTGGGGGAAGCAGGCTCCCCGCTGAGCAAAGAGCCCGATGCGGGGCTCGATCCCAGGATCCTGAGATCATGACCTGAGCCTAAGGCAGAGGCTTTAACCCACAGGCGCCACCTAGGCGCCCCCTATTTTTAATTTCTTGAGGAATCTCATACTGTTTTCCAAAGTGGCTGTACCAACTTGCATTCCCTCCAACAGTGGAAGGGTTTCCCCTTTCTCCACATCCTCTCCAGCATTTGTTATTTATTGTCTTGTTGATTTTGGCCATTCTAACTGGTGTAAGGTGGTATCTCAGTGTGGTTTTGATTTGAATCTCCCTGATGGCTAAAGACGAACATTTTTTCATGTGTCTGTTGGCCATTTGTATGTCTTCTTTGGAGAAGTGTCTGTTCATGTCTTCTGCCCATTTTTTGATGTGATTATCTGTTTTGTGAGTATTGAGTTTGAGGAGTTCTTTATAGATCTTAGATATCAGACCTTTGTCTGTAGTGTCATTTGCGAATATCTTCTCCCATTCTGTTGGTCGCCCATTTATTTTGTTGACTGTTTCCTTTGCTGTGCAGAAGCTTTTTATCTTGATGAAGTCCCAAAAGTTCATTTTTGCTTTTGTTTCCTTTGCCTTTGGAGACATGTCCTGAAAGAAGTTGCTGTGGCTGATGTCAAAGAGGTTACTGCATATGTTCTTCTCTAGGGTTTTGATAGATTCCTGTCTCCTGTTGAGGTCTTTTATCCATTTCGAGTTTATCTTCGTGTATGGTGTAAGAGAATGGTCAAGTTTCATTCTTCTACATATCGCTGTCCAGTTTTCCCAGCACAATTTATTGAAGAGACTGTCTTTTTTCCATTAGATATTTTTGCCTGTTTTGTCAAAGATGATTTGACCATAGAGTTGCGGGTCCATGTCTGGGCTCTGTATTCTGTTCCACTGATCTATATGTCTGTTTTTGTGCCAGTACCATGCTGTCTTTGTAATCACAGCTTTGTAGTAAAGCTTGAAATCAGGCACTGTGATGCCCCCAGCTTTGTTTTTCTTTTTCAACATTTCTTTAGCAATTCGGGGTCTTTTCTGGTTCCATACAAATTTTAGGATTGCTTGTTCCAGCCCTTTGAAAAAAACTGGTGGAATTTTGATTGGGATGGCATTGAAAGTATAGATTGCTCTGGGCAGTATAGACATTTTAACAATGTTTATTCTTCCGATCCATGAGCATGGAATGCTTTTCCACCTTTTTGTGTCGTCTTCAGTTTCTTTCATGAGTGTTCTATAGTTCCTCGAGTACAGATCCTTTACCTCTTTGGTTAAGTTTATTCCCAGGTATCTTATGGTTCTTGGTGCTACAGTAAATGGAATTGATTCTCTAATTTCCCTTTCCAAATTTTCATTGTTAGTGTATAGGAAAGCAACTGATTTCTGTGCACTGATTTTGTATCCTGACACATTGCTGAATTCCTATATGAGTTCTAGTAGTTTGTGGGTGGAGTCTTGGGTTTTCCATACAAAGTATCATTTACATGTGGTCTTAATAATTTTCTTAGCTTATCAGTTGTGAAGGTATAATAAAAATTTAGTCATTTGCCGTTCCTAAATTATAGTCCATGTTAAGGAACATAGTCTGCTTAGAAACATTTGAAAGTTTTAAGTGCTGACTAGGACATTTTTAAATGTTATATTATTTTAAAAAGATTTTCTTGACAGACAAATCAGCATCTCTGCCAGTTTTTGCATCATTATTTTTGGCAGGATAATAAGCTGTAATGCCAGGATTCAGATATATGGTAGTTGGAATTATAGATGATCCAAAAATTCATTCTCAAACTGTGATATATCTCACACCCATAGGAAGTAGGGTGTAGATTACAAATAACTAGGTGTATACATGATTTTAAAGCTACTCAAATAAAGATAAGTGGTTTCTAATAAGGCGATAAATTTTGAACTACTGTAACTTTGATCATGAATTTTAAGTTAACAGAACATTCAAAGCCTTAGCACTTTGTCAGGCTTTGGCAGTACATAATGGTAAATATGTAATAATGCTCTCCATTTCCTATGGAGAAAGGCATAACTTTAAACAGTTTCCGATGTGTATGTCCTTTGCTAACGAGGGAGCAGCTGAAGTCACAGGAGAGGGGTTAGTTGATGGAGTACAGTTTCCGAGGAGGCAGTTGGTAAGGCCATCTTTAAATGGTTATGTGTAAGGATGCTGGGCCAAGTGGGTGAGGAGGGGCTGAAATCTGGTGCTTTGCCTGCTAAATTTATGCCCTTGTGTGGGATCATGTGCCCAGAGGAGGCACTTTTCTCTTACACAGTTTATACATGACCTATCAGAGGCTCTGGTGGGTAGAGATGTGCTCCAGAGCTCAGAAGTGATTCCTATTCCATAATGACAATTGGAGAGCAGAAAGCAAAATCTAAGTAGACACTCTATTTTACTGAGGGTAGGAAGATACTGACTTTCTAGTAAAAAATTTTACATGCATACGTTTGTAATAAATTTACCAGATGCGCAAAACATGGCTTACCGTTTTTAACTTTGTTAAAAAAAATTGTTTTCCTATCACTTATGACTAGATAGCATTATCTATATACACACTCATTAAGAATTGAGTGGCCCATAAAGCCTTACTTGGTCTGACTTTTCCCTGCCTTTCTACCATTTTTGCCTACAGTTTGTTCCTTTGCTGATTATATTTCAGCCACAGAGAAGTCTTTCTTCAAAGTCCAAGATCATTTTGGGGGGAGACTTGGTATTCCTTTTGCTTGGATGTGCTGTTTCTGCCCCGGTTCCACCTTTGCATGGTGGATTTCTTTTTATCCTTTAGGTCTTTTGCACCTCACTATGGCCTTCCCCTCCTTACTTTCAGTCTCTAGTAACCTTGCTAGCCCAGTCTTCTCTCTCATATCATCTGTTTTTTACCCGGTAGTATCTACTATTATATATTATTGTCATATATTTATTATCTGCTTCTCCCAGAATGTAAGTCTTCAAGAGCAAGGACCCTTGTTTGTCTTGTTTCCCAGAACAGTAAGTGGCACATAATTGGTGCTCAATATATTGTTGAATAAATTATTAAAGTGGGAAAGACTTGCTCAAAATGTATTTTAAAGTTTTTTTTTTCCTGGTTTTTATGTTGGCAGCATGTGTCTCACTTTTCTATATTTTGGTTCTTTAGTCAGTTTTCTTATGCTGTTTTCTGAACCAGACAGCTTCCTGTGAGGCATACTAAAGTTTTCAAATTTAGGTTAAAAAATAAATTGCTTGTTCCTGGTAAATAGCACCATTCAATGCATGGTTTAATTTCAAATTTTCTGCAGATTTTGAGTGTAAGTTTCAAGTGCCTGTTGGTTATCTAGATCAGGATTGGTAGTGTAGCCTTTAATATCACTGTATGATTTAATAAATAGATACAATTTGCAAAAATACTTGATGGTGATAGGTTAGTGTTAAGAAGTATTTAAAAATTTTCTGCCAAATGCTGTCATTGAAATAGCTATGAACTAGTCGGTTTAAATAGTCTCAGTTGCCAGTTTATTCCAGTGATGTTAAAGTCCTTCTTGTAGATTGATACTCAGGAAGCTACTTGTTCAGTCATCCCTGTAATCCAGCCTTAGGATATGGATAGGTTGGGTATGGGTCAGTTTAGTGTGATAGCAAGAATTTGAGGCGTTCCTGACTAGATGTCCCTTATCAGTGAATTAAGAGGCATGTTCATTTGCTCAGATTAACAGGACAAATAGCTAGATGGGAGGGTTGAGGAAAACAGGTAGAATGGAAAGGAATTGACTAGGAAAGTGGAGAAAGATTATTGGATGGAGCTGAGGGCAGAGATAGATAATGATATATTTCAGTGGTACCAGTCTGTTCATTTGTACAAATAACTGGAATGATAAATTGTTGGGTAACATAATAGACAATTCTTATTTTTTCTCAAGTTCTCTAGCATATGTTTGACAATTTAGGAAAAAAACCCACTATTAGATGGGGTTTTCAATATATGTTAGTGTAGTTGATGAGATAATGACAGTATGAAGGGAGAGGGTCAAGGATCTATATGATGTTAAGATGCTATATTTCATTTGAATTGTAAAAATAGTGATTCTCTGTGATTGCCAGGGGCTCGGGGAGGGAGAACAGGGAGTTATTAACCAACAGGTATACAATTTCAGTAATGCAAAATGGGTAAGTTGTAGTGATTTGCTGTACAACATTTTGCCTATATTAATAGTACTATGTCGTACAGTTAAAAATCTGTTAAGGACATAGACCTCATGTTAAGTCTACTTACTACAGGGCGCCTGGGTGGCTCAGTTGGTTGAGCAACTGCCTTTGGCTCAGGTCATGATCCTTGAGTTCCAGGATTGAGTCCCACATCGGGCTCCCAGCTCCACGGGGAGTCTGCTTCTTCCTCCAACCTTCTCTCCTCTCATGCTCTCTCTCTCAAATAAATAAAATCTTGTTTTTTAAATTTATTTATTAGGAAAGAGAGAGAGTGAGAGAGAGCATGAGAAGGGAGAAGGTCAGAGTGAGAAGCGGACTCCCCATGGAGCTGGGAGCCCGATGTGGGACTCGATCTCGGGACTCCGGGATCATGACCTGAGCCGAAGGCAGTTGCTCAACCAACTGAGCCACCCAGGCACCCTCAAATAAATAAAATCTTAAAAAAAAAAAGTCTACTTACTACAAGAAAACTTGTTTAAAAAGAGAAAAAAGAGTAATTTTAAGAAGTATGCGAAGTTAAGTAAATTTATTGTAAATCTCTACAGCAACCACTAAAAAAAAGACATAATAAAAAAACACAATACATTAAAATGAAATACTGAAAAAATATTCAAATAATCCCAGGAGAAGGCAAGAAAGAGAAAACACGGGAATGAAAATAGAACAAACAGAAAACAATAAAATGGTAGTCTTAATTCTAAACACCAATATTTATATAAATATAAATGGTCTAAATACAACAATTGAAAGATAGCAGTTGTTAGAGTCAATAAAAATTATTAAAAGATTCTATTCTATCCACAAGAAACCCATTTTAAGTTTAATGCTGTAGGAGGTTAAAAGAAAAGGTGGAAAAAGATATACTGTTCAAATACTAGTAAATTATTTGGTGTGGCTATATTACTATTGGGCAAAGTACGCTTCAGAGCAAGGAAAATTACCAGGGATATTACATAATGATAACCAAGAAGACTTAACGATTCTAAATATTTATCTACTTAAGAACAGAGCTTCAAAAAAATACATGATGCAAAAACTGGTAGAACTGAAAGGAGAAATGAGCAAATCCACTTGTAGGTGAAAATTTCAACATTCTTTTCAGTAAGTGATAAAATCAAAAAAGATATAGAACAAATGAATAATATCAACCAACTGGATCTAATTGAAATAGAGAATACAAGACCCAAAAGAATAAAATGTATATTCTTTTCAGGTGCTTGTAGAACAAATACAAAGAATAGGATCAGCAAATGTTTTGTGTAAAAGGCCAGATAGTAAATATTTAGGCACAGTGAGCTGTATGGTCTCTGTCACAACCATTCAAATCTGCCACTGTAATGCAAAAGCAGTCTTAGGTAATTCATAAATAAATGAGTTTGGTTATGTTCCAATAATACTTTATTTATGGATGTTGAAATTTGAATTTCATGTAATTTTCACAGGTCACGAAATGTTCTTTTGATATTTTCATCATTTAAAATGTAAAAATAATTCCTATATCATTGGGCCATACAAAAGCTGTCCAGGGACGCCTGGGTGGCGCAGTTGGTTGGGCAACTGCCTTTGGCTCAGGTCATGATCCCGGCGTCTTGGGATCGAGTCCCGCATTGGGCTCCTTGCTCCGCAGGGAGCCTGCTCCTCTCTCTGCTTCTGCCTGCCTCTCTGCCTGCTTGTGTTCTCTCTCTGTTAAATGAATAAATAAAATCTTTAAAAAAAAAAAACAAAAGCTGTCCAGGACAGAATTTTGGTAGAAAAATAGGCCATAGGTTGCTGTCCCCTAGGCAAGGTAAACCATATCCTGGGACATGAAACAAACCTTAAGAAATTTTTAAAAACTTAGACCATACAAAGTCTGTTCTCTAACAATAATGGAATTAAATTCCAAAACAGTATCAAAAGGTGTCTGGAAAATACACAAATATTTGGAAATTAGAAAACATAGTTCTAAATAACCTGTGGATCAAAGAAGATGAAAGAAGTCTCAAGGGAAATTACAAGTAGTTTGAATTGAATTAAAATGAAAATACAGGGGCAACTGGGCGACTCAGTCATTGAATGTCTGTCTGTGGCTCAGGTCATGATACTGGCATCCTGGGTCCTGGAATCCAGCCTTGTATAAGGGCTCCCTGCTTGGCAGGGAGCCTGCTTCTCCCTTTGCAGCTCTACCATGTTTGTGTTCCCTCTCTTGCTCTCTCTCTCTCTCTCTCTCTGTCATAAATAAAATCTTAAAAAATGAAAATACAGGCAAACAAACACTTGGGTGCAGAAATGGAAATTTGTAGCATTAAATTTATAGCACTAAAATGGAAATTCAGAGTACCAAATGCTTATATTAGAAAATAAGAAAAATCTTAATAATCTAAGCTTTTATCTGTAGGTTTTATCTGTAGGTTTTCTGTATAGAAAGTTCATTTCTTTCATTATGCTGTTATATAATTTTCTAATTGACTTGATATTTCTTTTACTGTGCCTATTCTTAAGATAAGGATCTCTCTTCTGACTTTCGATTTTCTTTAATCCAATATGGCTAAATTCTTGTTGACTTTTTAAAGATTTTTTTAAAAAAAAATTTAAGTAATCTCTACACCTGGTGTGGGGCTCAAACTTACAACCCCAGGATCAAGAGTCACATGGTCCACAGACTTTGCCAGCAATGTACCCCTTCTTGACTTCTGATCTGTGGCCAGGTTATCTTCTCTGAGCTAGAGTGTGGTGGTTGGGTAATGCTTTGTATTTACTTTCTATACTCTTATAGTTGGGAGGGCTAGGGGAATAAGGGTAATTCAGCTGGGATTTGTGTAGCCTTTTCTAAGGGAAATGAATTGTAGGAGCGCCTGGGTGGTTCAGCTGTTAAGCATCTGCCTTCAGCTCAGGTGATGATCCCAGGGTCCTGGAATCAAGCCCCACATCAAGCTGAGCTCTGTGCTCAGCAAGAAGCCTACTTCTCCCTCCCACTCCCCCTACTTGTGTTATTTCTCGCTGTGTCTCTCTCTGTCAAATAAAAAAAAAATCTTAAAAAAAAAAGGAAATGGGTTCTGATTTTTCTTTGAAATTTTATTAAGTATCTGAACCAGGGCTCATTTCTTCTAACAATGGGGTATACTTTTCCTGTGGAGGATATCTCAGATTTCTGAAGGTTTCCTCCATTTTGTTGTGTAATCTTGGTACTTTTTCTTTGACAGGGAAGAAACATTTTACTCCATTTTACTTATGAATTTCTATTTCAACATTTATAGTTTATAATATTTCACTTTCCTTTTAGTTTTTGATTTTGTTATATTCTGATTTACTCTTGTGGACTGTTAGCTATGCTTATGTTTTAAACAGCGGGCCTGAAGTTTCCTCATTTCTTCTCTGGGATATAGGCACTGTATTTGGAGTTTGTCTACTCTGAAGACCTTTTCAGTCCCTTTTTCCTGAGCTACCTACTAACTTCCTCAATCCGCTTTTTTTCAAAGAGGGCACAATTTGTGAGAAATCTCTTGGTTTTTCTGACATTTCTTTTTTCAGAGCTTCTTTAGGGTGGCAGTGGGATGAAGATTATAGCCATCACACACATTTCTTTAGTCAACATTTTTTTAAAATTGTGGCAAATCGTCAGGAAAAAATTTTCCTCTGCCCTCTTAGATTCGCTCTTGAGGGGCCTCTGGATTAAACTACCAGAGACAGATTAGCAAGAGGAAAAAAACAGATTTAATTATGTATGTTGCATTGGAGTTAAATGTGACTGAAGAATTTGGAATTGGGGCTTATAGCATTTTAATAGAGGATGGGAGGATAGAAAGGTATTTTTGGGAGAACAGTGACTTCTTAGAGGAATATGGAGAGAAGGGACCTTTATGCAAAAAAAAATCACTTTTTGGAAAGATAAGTGGGCCCTTAGGAGAAAAGATGATACATAGTTTTGTGACAAAATCTGGGTGTAGTGCTGACTTCATTTTTAGGAAAGAAATTAGAATTGTTCCCTGGGAAAGGCTTTGTGACAATTGATTCTTTTGGGAGCTCTGATTTTGGCAAATAAGGGTTTTTTTTTTGTTTTTATCAATTCTTTATTTAGGTAACAAGTTGGTTATGTTCACTGCATTGTATGAAAGTCAAATGCCTACAGCTCAAATAATTTTTACGTCATAGTGGCTTATTTTGAATCCCTTCATATGGTTATTTCTCCTTTCTTGTTTGATTTCTCTGCCATTTAAAATGTTCTTCAGTTGTTTTTGTTAGATTTTGACAAAGTTTGTGATTCAGTTTTATTCTCCTTTCCCCCTCATTTTCAGAATCTGTAATATTTTGTAGTCGGCAAAATTAACAAAGATATTTCCAAATAGATCAAGAAACAAGTTATAAAAGAATAAATGAAATGCTCATACATATTTTAAAAATTGTTCAAAATAAAAGCAGTGTAGTGAATAATCTATCAAATTAATAAAGAAAAATGTATTGATGAGGTAAAAAAAATCATATTCAAACATGGTTTTTGAGAATTCGTGTTAAACTTTGTGGAAAACAATGTGATATGTTTCAAAATTCTTTTTTTTTTTAAGTATTTTATTTATTTATTTGACAGCAGGAGAGGACAGGCAGGGGGAGTGGCAAGCAAAGGGAAAGGGAGAAGCAAGCCCCCCACTGAGCAGGGAGCTCGATATGGGGCTCCATTCCAGGAGATCATGACCTGAGTGGAAGGCAGTCGCTTAACCAACTGAGCCACCCGGGTGCCACTGTTTCAAAATTCTTAAAAACGTTAATTTTCTTTCACATACCATTTTAACTCTAGGAATTTGATTTAAGGAAATACTCAGAAATAAGTATTTAGAGAGGCGCCTGGGTGGCTCAGCGGGTTAAAGCCTCTGCCTTTGGCTCAGGTCATGATCTCAGGGTCCTGGGATTGAGCCCCGCATGGGGCTCTCTGCTCAGCGAGGAGCCTGCTTCCCCCTCTCTCTCTCTGCCTGCCTCTCTGCCTACTTATGATCTCTCTCTGTCAGATAAATAAAACCTTAAAAAAATATAAGTATTTAGAAATAAGGTAAATATGTCAATGTTAATATAAATTCTAAAATGAAACTTTCCTAAATGCTGATCAACAGCTGAGTGTTTAAGTGTAATTGCAAAATACTCAACTAAAAGCAGGACTCTAAACTATATACGTTATATGATCCCAGTTTTAAAATACAGGCATACCACAGAGGTGTTGCAGGTTCGGTTTTAGACTACTGCAGTTAAGCGAATCAAATGAATTTTTTGGTTACCCAGTGCATTTAAAAGTCATGTTCACACTATAGCTTAATCTGTTAAGTGTACAATAACATTATGTCTAAGAAATAGACATACCTTAATTTAAAAATACTTTATTGCTAAAAAATGCTAACCATCATCTGAGCTTTCACTGAGTTGCAATCTTTGGTGGTGGAAAGTCTTTTCTTGATATTGATGGCTGCTGAATGATCAAGGCGGTTGTTGCTGAAGGTTCAGGTGGCTTTGGCAATTTCTTAAAATAAGACAACAGTAAAGTTTGCCACATTAGTAGACTCTTGCTTTCATGAATGGTTTCTCTGTACTGTGGGGTGCTGTTGGATAGCATTTTACCAACAGTAGCAGACTTCTTTCAAAATTGGCATCTATCCTCTTATACCCCGCCACTGCCTTATTAAGTGAGTTTATGTAATGTTCTAACTCCTTCATTGACATTTCAACAGTCTTCATAGCATCTTCATCAGGAGTAGGTTTCATCTCAAGAAACCACTCTCTTCATACATAAGAAACTTTCCTAATTAAGTTTCATCATAAGATTCAGTCACAGAAATTTAGTCCCATCTTCAGGCTCTGCATCTAGTTCTCATTCTCTTGCTGTTTTCACCACATCTGCATTTCCTGCCTCCATGATGTCTTGAACTACTCCAAGTCATCCACGAGGGTTGGAATAAACTTCTTATAAACTCCTATTCATGTTGACCTCTTCCCATGAATCATGAATGTTCTTTTTTTTTTTTTTAAAGATTTTATTTATTCATTTGACCGAGAGAGATAGAGATCACAAGTAGGCAGAGAGGCAGGCAGAGGGAGAGGGGGAAGCAGGCTCCCCGCCGAGCAGAGAGCCTGTTGCGGGGCTCGATCCCAGGACCCTGAGATCATGACCTGAGCCGAAGATAGAGGCTTTAACCCCCTGAGCCACCCAGGCGCCCCTGAATCATGAATGTTCTTAATGGCATCTACAGTGGTGAATACGTTCCAGAAGGTTTCAGTTTGCCTTGCCAGATCCATCAGAGGAATCAGTATCTATGGCAGCTTATGAAAAATATTTCTTCAATAATAAGACTTGAAAGTTGAAATGACTCATTGATCCTTGGACTGCAGATCGGATTTTGTACCAGCAGGCATGAAGCATAATCTCATTCCACATCTCCATCAGAACTCAGGTGCAGGTAATGAGCAGTAATATTTTCAGAGGAATCTTTTTTTCTGAGCAGTAATTCTCAACAGTGGGCTTAAAATATTCAGCAAACTATGTTGTAAACATATGTGCTATCATTAAGGCGGGCTTTGTTGTTCCATTTCTAGAGCACAGACAGAGAAGATTTAGTGTAATTCTAGAGGGCTCTAGGATTTTGAGAATGGTAAGTGGGCATTGGCATCAACTTCAATTCACCCATAAAAAGAGAGCCTGTCCTGTGAAGCTTGGCATGGGCTTTCCTTCTAGCTATGAAAGTCCTACATGGGACCTTCTTCCAGGAGGAGGTTGTTTTGTTTACATTGACAGTCTGTTTTCTTAGTGGAGCCGCTTTTATTAACGATCTTAGCTAGATCTTCTGGATAACATGGTGCAGCTTCTACATCAGCACCTTCTGCTTCACTTTACACTTTGACGTCATGGAGATGCTTCTTTCCTTAAGTGCATGAGCCAATTTCTGCTAGCTTCAAACTTTTCTTATGCAGTTTCCTCAACTTTCTGAGCCTTCATAGAATTGAAGAGTCAGGACCTTGATCTGGATTAGGTTTTGGCTTCAGGGAATGTTGTGGCTGATTTAATCTTCTATCCAGGCCACAAAAAATTTCTCCATATCAGCAATAAATAAGGCTGTTCCTCTTTCTTACCATTCGTGTGATCACTGTTGTAGCACTTTTCATTTCCTTCAAGGACTACTTTTCCTTTGCATTCACAATGTGGCTAACTCTTAAGTGGAAGAAGCCTAGATTTTGATCTGTTTCAGCTTTTGACGTGCCATCTTTACTAAGTTTAATTATTTCTACCTTCTGATTTATAGTGAGAGACCTGCAACTCCTTGTTTGAGTTGAACACTTTGAGGCCATTGTAGGATTAGTGATGGGCTTTTTAATATTAATATTGCTGTGTTCCAGGTAATAGGGAGATCTAAGGTGAGGGAGAGAGACAGAGGAATGGCCTGTTGATGGAGCAGTCAGAACTCAGAACATTTATTAAGTTTGTCGTCTTTTTTGGGCTCAGTTTGTGGTGCCCCAAGGCAATTACAATAGTAATATCAAAGATCACTGATGATAGATTAGTATAACAAATATAGTAATAATGAAAGAGTTTGAAATATTGGAAGAATTATCAAAATATGACACAGAGACATGAAATAAGCAACAATGGCTGTTGGAAAAATGACTTACTCAATGCAGGGTTGCCACAAAACTTCAGTTTATAAAACAAAACAAAACAAAAAAACCCCATAATTTCTGTGAAACCCAGTAAAGTTAAGTGCAATAAAATGAGGTATACCTCTATTTATAGAAAAAGACAGTAAAAAGAAATAGAAGTTTCAAATTTTATTCTTTAAAAATTTCATGTATTTTATTTATTTATTTTTTCTTCCCCCCCAAATTTTCATGTATTTTAAAAAACATTCTGTAATATATAGTTTAAATACAGGGAAAAAATATATAAGGTTAAAAGGTATTTAATCTGGGGGCACCTGGCGGGCTCAGTTGGTAGAGCATGTAACTCTTGCTTTCAAGGTGATTTCAAGCCCCACGTTGGACCTAGAGTTTACCTAGAAATAAATAAGTAAAAAAAGTTATTTAATATGGATAAAATAAATATAAAGAAACACTTGAATGAAAATTTAAGAAATATTAGATAAGAGGATAAGAATAGGAGTCTAAAGTGGTAAGATAGCAAAAATATTAAGACAATAATGTAAACTAAGAATAACCAATTTAGCATAATCAGTAAGTAAAAGATTAAATTAAAAAAATGATAAAATATGTTCAAGTGATACAAAGAGTAAAATAGTCTAAGATTAAGAGATTGAAAGAAATCACACAAATATGGATGAGGTAGGTAGATACTCAAGTTAAATCTAGACATTAACATCCTAAGATATTAACAGGAAGTTTCACAGCTTGAGTGCTTTACTGCAGATTTTTTTTTAAAGTAAGCTCGATGCTTAATGTGGGGCTCAAACTCACAGCCCCAAGATCCAAAGTTGCATGTTCTACTGACTGAGCCAACCAGGTGCTCCTTTATCACAGATTTTTGAGGGTTAAAGGGCAATATCTATTTAATAGTGTCATTTCTCTCATGCTTTTCATATTTGCAAAAGTAGTAGTTCTCAGATATTTTCAAGGAAATTTGAGTTTGTTTCTTCATTCTGTCTTGTTTTTGTAAGTCCTTAATTATTTTGTGAAACTCTGTGTATGAAATGTTTTCTGAATCATTGTCATAATCAAGGAATGTTTGTTTATGAAAGCAGAAAGCATTCAAAAAGGTTCAAGTAAAACTCTCTTGGAAAGAGTTGATATCTTAAAGGGCATTTCATTTCATTCAATTGCTGGCAACCTCTAGGAAACAGCTCTCTGGAACCAGCTGGCTTGTTGACATTTCTCTGCATGTTTGCTTCTCTCTTCTTATTCATTATAAACTGACTTTCCTGCTCACATATTTACTTGCATATGGCCTTATCAAGACCATTTCAAAATGATAGCCTAAGACCTGTAGTCCACATGACTTCTAGTTCTTCATCCCACAGTTAAGTGTCTCATCTTCTGATTCCAAACTCCCAGGAGAGAATAATAAGTTGCTTCAGTCAGTTGTGTTCTGGAGGTAGGATTGGGAGTGAAGGGACAGGGTCAAACGGCACAAGGGAATCTGTCCCTTCCAGGGTTATGAGCAGTACAGGTTTTCTTTCTTTCTTAAATTTTTTTTAATTAGAGAGAGAGAGAGAATGAGATCACAAGTAGGCAGAGAGAGGAGGGGAGGTGGGCTCCCTGCTGAGCAGAGAGCCTGATGCGGGGCTCGATCCCAGGACCCTGAGCCAAAGGCAGAGGCTTTAACCCACTGAGCCACCCAGGAGCTCCAGAACAGGTTTTCAAAGAAGAAATTAGTGACATCTTTTGTATATGGCAGGAGTAATTTTATTTTTATATATGTAATGTGAATGATTACAGAGTAAAGCAAGGGATCTTCTTTTAGTCTGACAGTGCCTTTTTAGTCTTCTTATGAATTACGTGAGAACATCTCTTCTCTCTCAGTAGTGGTACCTTCATTAAGTGACACAAAATGAGAACATGCTGACTTCTAGCTAGTCCCCCCTTCAATAATTTTCTGTATTTTTAAATTTCTTTTATATAAAATGTTATCAAATGAAGACTTTAATTCTACTTCTTAAAAATTAAATGACATTTATTTGACATTTTAAAATAAAGAAGTCATTTGTTACCTGAGACATTTTTTTGACATTTTTGACATTTTTAAATAAAGTCTATTCATGTTATATAGACATTAAAACTTAATATTTTAGGAAAATCTTACTCTGTGTACATTTCTGGCATCACTTCCTGTATAATTTTTAAATCTGAAATCCTCTTAACATGCAGAATAAATAGATTATGATATACTGAAGGATTAAGCTTTACTGTCTTGTGTCAGATTAATCCCTCCTATATAGATCATCATTTGAACTGACAGAAATATGGCTGCAATTCAGCAAAACTCAATGGATAAATTATTTTATGTAGGATGAATTCTACACTTCTTGACTAGTATAATTCTCCAAATTTAAATAGATCTCACAAACGTTTTTCTTAGACTTTTGTAAAGATTCATGGAAAAGGTGTCTCTGATGGTTTATGTGGTGAAGTAGTGCTATTAAATATTCTATTTGGATTTTCCCACTTTATTGAGGTAACTCACTTGGTAAGGATATTGTAAAAATTTTTTACATGAAAGTTGATATTATTTTGAACTTTATCTCGTAATACAAGTACAAATTTGCTTTTAAACAAAATAGTTAAATCTATAAAAAATATTGCTCCACTTGTTTATGTTTTTGAATGAAACAGGTAAAAGATAAATGCTTATAGGTGAATATTAAAATGGACCACGAAAGATAAAGATAGATCTTATAGTATGAGGATTGTGGTTTGTAATTAATAGACATATATTTTAAAAATATTTAACGGAAATTTAAGTAAAGCATACTTTTTTCCTAACAGGAGGTGGTCTGAAAATGATTTTAAAAAATTTTTTAAAACATTTTTTTGACAGCGACCGAGAGCACAAGTACGGGGGGCAGCAGAAGGAGAGGGAGAAGGAGGTTCTCTGCTGAGCGAGGAGCCAGATATGGGGCTCGATTCCAGGGCCCTGGGATTGTGACCTGAGCCGAAGGCAGCCACTTAACCAAAACTGAGCCACCCAGGCACCCCAAAATTGTTTTAATAAATACTTAAAATATAAAAGTTTTGGGGCGCCAGGGTGACTCAGTTAAACATCCAACTCTTGATCTCAGCTCAGGTCTTGATTTCAGTGTTGTCAGGTCAGGCCCTGTGTCCGTGCCCAGCTGGGAGCCCATCTAAAAATAAATGAATAAATCATATAGCAATAACAATAAAAATAAAAAATAGAAGTTTTAAGGGCTGGCTCAGTTGGTAGAGTGTGTGACTCTTGATCTTGGCGTCATGAGTTCAAGCCCCGCATTGGGCATAGAGCTTACTTATGAGAAAAATTTTAAGAAACTTACGTAACTCATGAAAATATTTGTGTGTAGTTTATATTAGAATAATTGTGAGAGTGGGGTGCCTGGGTGGCTCAGTTGACTTAGCATCCAACTCTTGATTTTTTGCTCAGGTCGTGATCACAGGGCCATGAGATCAAGCCCTGTGTCAGGGCTTAAGATTCTCTTTCACCCCCTCTCTCTGCACCTCTCCTCTCCCTTTCTTAAAAAAAAATGTGAGAGAATTAAGGAATATTGCTTGTTTTCTTTGAGAACGGAAGTAGAATGTTGAAGTAGATTTTTAGCAGAGCAAAATTAAATCTGGATTTTTTTATTTTTTAGTTTATTTATTTGTTTATTTATTTTTCTTAAAAGATTTTATTTATTTATTTTAACAGAGAGAGAACACAAGTAGGCAGAGAGGCAGGCAGAGGCAGAGAGAGGAGCAGGCTCCCTGCTGAGCAAGGAGCCCGACACAGGACTCGATCCCAAGATGCTGGGATCATGACCTGAGCCGAAGGAAGCTGTTCAACCAACTGAGCCACCCAGGCATCCCAATTTTTTAGTTTATTTTTAAGTAGGCTACAAATATGTAATATTTGTAATATGGGGCTTGAACTCATAACCCGAAGAGCAAGAATTGCGTGTTCTACAAGTTAAGCCAGCCAGGTGCCCCTTTCTTTTAAAAAATATTTTATTGTAAGTATATACAGTTCACATACAATGTTACATTAGTTTCAGATGTATAACATAGTGCCTTGACATTTATATACATTATGAAACACTCACCGTAAGTGTAGTTACCATCTATCACACCACAGAGTTATTACAATATTAATGGACTATATTCCGTATGCTGCACATTTCATCCCTGTGACTTATTTTATAACTATTTTGCTCATCTTCCCACATCTCTCTCCTCTAACAATCACCAATTTGTTTTCTGTATTTGAGTCTTTTTATTTTGTAATTGTTTACTCATTTATTTTTTAGATGCTACATATACTGAATCATTTGGTATTTCTCATTCTCCATCTGCGTTATCTCACTTAGCATAACACCCTCTAGGTCCACTCATGTCACAGAAGGCAAGATTTCTTTTTTATGGCTGAGTAATACTCCTTTGTGTACATATCTTAGATATCTTCTTTATTCATTCCTCTATCTATGGATACTTAGGTGGCTTCTGTAGCTTGGCAGTTATAAATAGTGCTCCAGTAAATGTAGGGGTGAATCTTTTTAAATTAATGTTTTTTTTTTCTTTAGGTAAATACCCAAAAGTAGAATTACTAGATCATTATGGTATTTCTGTTTTCAATTGTTTGAGGAATCCTTATTGTTTTCCATAGTGGCTGCACCAGTTTACATTCTTACCAGTGGTGTAGGAGGGCTCTCTTTTCTCCAACTCCTTGCTAATACTTATTTATTGTCATCTTGATAATAGCCATTCCTACTGGTGTGAAGTGATATCTCATTGTGGTTTTATGTTTCCCTGATGATTAATGATGAACATTTTTTTATATGTCTGTTCCATCTGTATGTTTTTGAAAAAATGTTAATTCAGATTGTCTCTGCCTATTTTTTAAACTGGGTTGTTTGGTTTTTTGGTGTTGGTTTCTGAGTTCTTTAAATATTTTGGATATTATCCCTTTATTGGACATATCATTTATAAATCTCTTCTCCCATTAAGTAGGTTGCCTTTTCGTTTTGTTGGCTTCCTTCACTGTGTAAAAGCTTTTTAGTTGATATAGTCCTATTTATGTATTTATGTATGTATTTATGTATGTATGTATTTAGAGTAAGAGAGCAAGTGAGGAGAGGGAGAGAGAGAATCCCAAGGAGGTTCCATGCCCAGCATGGAGTCCAACAGGTGGCTCGCTCTCATGACCCTGAGACCATGACCTGAGCCAAAATCAAGAGATATTTAACAGACTGAGCCACTCAGGTGCCCCTATTTTTGCTTTTTTATTTTATTTTATTTTTTTAAAGATTTTACTTATTTATTTGACAGAGAGAGAGAGAGAGAGAGAGAGAGAGCACAAGCAGGCAGAGAGGCAGGCGGAGAGAGAGGAGGAAGCAGGCTCCCTGCTGAGCAGAGAGCCCTATGTGGGGCTCAATCCCAGGACCCTGAGATCATGACCTGAGCTGAAGGCAGAGGCTTAACCCACTGAGCCACCCTGGTGCCCCTGCTTTTTTTTTTTTTTTAAAGATCATTTACGGGGCACCTGGGTGGCTCAATTGATAAAGCAGTTACCTTCAGCTAAGGTCATGATCCCAGAATCCCAGAGTCCTGAGTCCTACGATTGAGCCCCATATCGGGCTCCCCTGCTTTGTAGGAAGCCTACTTCTCCTTCTCCCTCCGCCTGCCTCTGCCTCCCTCTCCTGCTTGTGTTCTCTATCTCCCTATCAAATAAATAAATACAATCTTAAAAACGATTTGTTTACTTTACTTTTTTTGTCCATGTCTGAGGCATCAGATACAAAAATATTGCTGACAAATGTCCATGGGTTTACTGCACACATTTTCTTCTAGGAGTTTTATGGTTTTGGGTCTCATATTTAGGTCTTTAATCTATTTCGAGTTTATTTTTGTGTGTGGAATAAGAGCATGGTTGTTTCATTCTTTTGCATGTAAATGTCCAGTTTTCCCACTCCCATTTATTAAGGAGATTGTCTTTTCCTCATTGTCTATTTTTGCCTTTGCCTCCTTTGTCATAGATTAATTGACCATATAAATATGGGTTTATTTCTGGGCTGTTTATTCTCTTCCATTAATCTATGTTTCTCTTTTTGTACCAGTACTATATTGTTTTGATTACCATAGTATAGTTGTATAGATTTGTAGTATGGTTTGAAATCTGGGATTATGGTATCTTGGGCTTTTTTCCTCCTTCTTGAGATTGTTTTTGCTATTTGGGATCTTCTGTGGTTCATACAAATTTCAAGATTATTTGCTCTAGTTCTATGAAAATACTATTGATATTTTGATAGGGATTGCATTGAATCTGCAGATTCATTTGGGTAGTATAGATATTTTAACGATATTATTCTTTTAATCCATGAGCATGGAATATTTTTCCATTTCATTATGGCGTCCTTGGTTTGTTCATCAGTATTTTATAGGTTTTTTTTTTTCATCATGGTAAGTGTATTCTTAAATCTCCATCCCCTATTTCCCCTATCCCCCACTAACCTCCTCTCTGGTAACCATCTGTGTATAGTTAAACGTCTCTTTCTTGATTTGTCTTTTTTTTTTTCTTTGCTCATTTGTTTTGTTCAAGTTGCTATTTAAATTCTAGTTAGTTAACGTATAGAGTAATATTGGTTTCAGGAGTAGAATTTAGTGATTCATCACTTATATATAATACCCAGTGCTCATTACAAGTGCCCTCCCTACATCCATCACCCACTTAGCCCACCCCTCCCACCCACCTCCCTCTGTCAACCTTCAATTTGTTCTCTATAATGAAGAGTCTCTTATGGCTTTCTTCCCTCTTTTTTTTCCCCTTCTCCTATGTTTATCTATTTTGTTTCTTGAATTCTGCATATGTGTGAGATCAAATGGTGTTTGTCTTTCTCTGACTGACTTATTTCACTTAGCATTATCCTCCTTAGCTCTCTCTGTGTCATTGCAATTGGCAAGATTTCATTCTTTTGATGACTGAGTAATATTCCAGTGTGTGTGTGTGTGTGTGTGTGTGTGTGTGTGTGTGTGTGTGTGTGTATCCTTTATTGGATATGTCATTTGCAGATATCTTCTCCTATTCATTAGGTTACCTTCTTGTTTTATTTCGTTCACTGTGCAGAGAATTTTTATTTTGATGAAGTCCCAGTTGTTTATTTTTTCTTTTATTTCCTTTGTCTCAGGAGACAGATCTTAAAAAATGTTGCTATGGCTGATGTCAGAGAGATTACTACCTGTGCTCTTTTCAAGGATTTTTATGGTTTCAGGTCTCATGTTTAGTCCTTGGTTTATTTTTGTATATGGTAAAACAAAGTGGTTCAGTTTCATTTTTTTTTTTTCATATTGCTGTCCGGTTTTCCCAACATCCATTTGTTGAAGAGACTTTTTCCCATTGTATATTCATTCCTCCTTTTTCGATTGACTATGTAATTGTGGGTTTATTTCTGAGGTATTTTTTATTCTATTCCATTGATCTATGTGTCTCTTTTTATGCCAATACAATACTGTTTTAATTGCTACCACTTTGTAATATAACTCGGAATCTGGAATTGTGATACATCTTGTTTTTCTTTTTCAAGATTTCTTTGGATATTCACGATCTTTTATGGTTCTATACAAATTTTAGAATTGTTTTAGTTCTGTGAAAGATGTTACTGGTATTTTGGTAGGAATTGCATTTAATCTGGAAATAGTTTTGGATAGTATAGCCATTTTAACAATATTTGTTCTTCTGGGGTGCCTGGGTGGCTCAGTGGGTTGGGGCCTCTGCCTTTGGCTCAGGTCGTGGTCTTGGGGTTCTGGGATCGAGCCCCGCATCAGGTTCTCTGCTCCGCAGGGAACCTGCTTCCCCCTCTCCTTCTGCCTGCCTCTCTGCCTGCTTGTGATCTCTCTCTCTGTCAAATAAGTAAATAAAGTCTTTTCAAAAAAAACAACAATATTTGTTCTTCTAACCCATGAGCATGAAATGTCTTTCCATTGTTTTGTGTGTGTCTTCTTCAATTTCTTTCATTGGTGTTTTATAGTTTTCAGAGAATACTTATTCTTAAAGAGAATATCATCTATTTAAGATACTGTTTTTGGTGTTTTTGGTAATTTCAAATAGGATTGTTTTCTTAATTCCACTTTCTGCTCCTTCATTTTTAATATATAGGAACGAACAGATTTTTGTATGTTGATTTTGTATCCTGCAACATTGCCGAATTCATTTGTCAGTTCTAGTAGTTTTTTGATGGAATCTCTAGGGTTTTCTATATATAGTCTCATGTCATCTACAGATGGAGTTTTACTTCTTTACCAAACTGGGATGTCTTTTATTTCTTTATGTTGTGTAATCATTGTGACTAGGGCTTTTAGTACTATGTTGAATAAAAGTGGTCAAAGTGGACATTCTTATCTTGTTCCTGAACTTAGGGGACAAGCCCTCAATTTTTCACCATTGAGTATAATGTTGGCTATGGGTTTTTCATATAAGGGCTTTATTCTGTTTTCTTCCATTTGCATAGTGTATCTCTTTCCATCCCTTTGTTTTCAGGTTGTATGTATCTTTTGATCTAAAGTGAGTGTCTTGGGGCTTCTGGGTGGCTCAGCCAGTTAAGTGTCCAACTCTTGATCTTAGCTTAGGTCTCAATCTCAGGGTGGTAAGTTGGTGAGTTCAAGCCCAATATTGGGCTTCAAGCTGGGCAAGGAGCCTACTTAAAAAAAAATAAATATAGTGCATCTCTTGTAGACAGCATATGGGTTGGTCTTTTTAAAAATCTTTATTAATCCATTCAGTCTCTTTATTTCTTTGATTGGAGACCTTAGTCCATTTACATTTAAAATGATTACTGATGGTTATGAACTTAAAGCCATTTTGTTAAATTTGTTCTGGTTGTTTTTGTAGTTTTCTGTTCATTCTTGTCTTGCTTGCTTTCCTTGTGGTTTGATGGCTTTGGTGTTATGCTTGGCTTTCTTTCTCTATATTTTCTTGTGTATGTGCTACACGTTTTTGGTCACGGTTACTGTGATGTTCATATGTAACCTCCAATGTATATAGTAGTCCATTTTAAGTTGATGGTTACCTGTGTTTGAACACATTCTAAAAGCACAACATTTTTACTTCCCCTTCCACCTTATATGACACCTACGATGTCATATTTATATCTTTTTATTTTGCACGTCTCAACTAATTTTTGTAGACATAATTGATTTTACTTCTTTTGTCTTTTAAACTTTGTACTAACATTATAAATGATTGCTATGTTTGTTATATGTTTGCTTTTAGTAGTGAAATATTTTTCCTTTCATAATGTTCTTTTAGTTATGGCCTTTCTTTTTCTGCTTAAAGAAGGGTCTTTAACATTTCTTGTACGGCTTAGTGGTGATGAACTTCTTTAACTTTTGTTTGTCATGGAAATCCTATATTGCTTCTTCAATTCTGAATGATAAACTTCCAGGTGGAGTATTCTTGGTTATAGGTTTTTCCCTTTTAGCACTTTGAATATATCATGCCATTCTTCTCTGGCCGGAAAAGGTTCTGCTGAGAAATCAGCCAATAGCCTTATGAGGTATCTCTTCTATGTAACTAATTGCTTTTCTCTCACTGCTTTTAGATTCTCTCCTTTTCTTAATTTTTGGCATTATAGTTATTATGTGTTTTAGTGTGGACCTTCTTGGTTCATCTTGTTTTGGTCTCTGTTTCCTGGATCTAGATGTTTGTTTCCTTTCCCAGGTTAGGGAAGTTTTCATCTGTTATTTCCTCAAATAACTTTTCTACCTCTTTTCCTCTTTCTTCTCCTTCTGGAACACCCATAATGTGAACATTAGTATGCTTGATGTTGTCCCAGAGGTTGCTTAACCTATCTTCGTTTTTAAAATTCTTTTCTCTCTTTGCTGTTCATCTTGGATGATTTCCAGTCCTTTGTCTTCCAGATTGTTAATCTGTTAGGCATCCTCTATCTGCTTTCGATTCCCTCTAGTGTGTTTTTTCATTTCAGTTACTGTAATTCTTTAGCTCTTACTGTTTTTTTTTAAATATTTTATATCTTTGTTGATATTCACACTGATTTCATTCACTCTTCTTTCAAATTTGGTGAGCATCTTTTTTTTTTTAAATTTTATTTATTTATTTATTTATTAGAGAGAGAGAGAGAGACTGAGAATGAGAGGGGGGAAGGTCAGAGGGAGAAGCAGACTTCCCGCAGAGCCGGGGGTCCGATATGGGACTCGATCCCGGGACTCCGGGACCATGACCCGAGCCGAAGGCAGTCGCCCAACCAACTGAGTCACCCAGGCACCCCGGTGAGCATCTTTAAGAACACTTTATCAGTAGATTCCCTACCTACATTTTGTTCAGTTCGTTTTCTGGAATTTGTCCTGTTCTCTTGTTTAGACTGTTCTTCTTTTAATTTTGTCTGACCCGATGTGTTTCTTTCTTTGTATTCGGTAGGTCAGCTATGTCTCCTGGTCTTGAAAATAGCAATGTTGTGTACAAGATATCTGAGGGGCCAAGTAGGGCAGTCCACTGGTCACCAGAACCAGGTGCTTCAGGAATCTCTCCTGTGTGAGCTGCATGCATCCTCTTGTTAAGACTGAGCCACAAGTTTTATGGGCATTCTGGTAGCAGATCTGGGGGTTGGCTCCCAGACTGGCTGACTGCAATGACTGGGTGTGACTACTGCCAGCACACTGGTGAGCAGGGCTATTCCCTGGCACAGATAGTGGAGAGGCCTGACTGTTGCTGCTGAGGGGATACTGGTAGGTGGGATTAGCCTCTGGTATTGCTGGCTGACAGGCTCTGCTATAGCTGTTGTGGACTTGCTGGTGAGTGGTGCTGGACCCCCTTACTGGGGCAGAAGACATTTTGGAGGGGTGCCTGTTGAGGTGGGCATATAGGGTGGGGTGGGTCTTTGGGTGAATGTTGCGGCTGAGAAAGCACTGCTAGCAAGTTAGATGGAGATTGTCAGTACTGTCTTACACCAGTGTTGGGCTAGCTAGGCTGAAGCAGGTCAAGAATAATAGTGCTCATCAGCAATTTCATACTGCTCTGGCCCTCTAGCACATGCCCTAAAGTTAGTCAAAAATTTCCTTCATGTAGAGCCCAGGTGCTTTTTTTTTTTTTTTTTTTTTAAGATTTTATTCATTCATTTGAGAAGGAGAGAGAGAGAGAACACAAGCAGGGGGAGAGGCAGAGGGAGAGGGAGAAGCAGACTCCCTATTGAGCTGGGAGCCTGGCATGGGACTTGATCTCAGGACCTGGGGATCATGAGCTGAGCTACCCAGGTGCCCTGGCCTAGGTGCTTTTTGAAAGCTTGCCCCTCTGATGGGTGTTAGAGTGAATGTTATAGTGTTCTGGTTCTTTAAGAGTGAAATCTCAGTTCCATAGCCCTCTGGTTCTTCTGGAGTCAGGCTCTGCTAATTTTCAAAGCTCCTGGAGTTAAGCCCTGCTGATTTCCAAAGCCAGACATTATGGGGGCATGTCCTCCCAGCACAGATCCCCAGGGTGGGGAACATACCTAATGTCGGGTTTGGTCCTCTTGCTCCTCAGGGAGGACCTCTACACTTTTGATATCCCACTTGCTTGTGGGTCACTGCACCAGGGTTTTGAATCAGCCACATCTCTGGCCCTCCTACCCTTCTTGCTGTTTTTTTTTTCTTACATCTTTAGTTGTAGAAGTGATAGTCTGTTAGTTTTTAGGGCATTTTCAGAGTGAGTTACACTATATGTAGTTGCAGCCTTGAGGTATTCATGGAAGGAGGTGAGTTCAGGATTCTCCTACTTCATCATCTTCCCAAATTCTCCAAAATGTGAGTTTTTTTAGGAATTGTGTTTTAATTCCCATGACTTTTTAAAAAAGCAAATTGGTGTTATTTGACTAAGATTATACTTCTAGGTTATTAAAATTTAGAAAAATCTTGGTACTTGTGAAATTTAGCTCTTCTTTGGTGTTATTTTAAGGAGATAACCAATCTCACTGTACTTCTTTCAGAGTTTCAAGGTCATATAATAAGGTAAACCTGTATGTTGCATACATGTATATATAAATGTATATTTTATAATATATATATGTATTTAAGTAGGCTCCATGCTGAGCTCATGACCCTGAGATCAAGACCTGAGGTGAGATCAAGAGTTGGACACTTAACTGACTGAGCCTCTCAGGTACCTTGTTATATGCATATTTTAAAAATTTTGATAAAATACATATAAACATAAAATTTATCATCTTGATCGGTTTTAAGTGTACAGTTCAGTAGTGTTGGTATATTCACATTGTTGTGAATAATGCTTCTGTAAATATGGGTATACAAATATTTGAATCCCTACTTTATATTCTTTTGGGTATGTGCCAGAAGTGATATTGCTGGATGGCAATTTTATTTTTAATTTCTTGAGGAACCACTGTATATTTTCCATAGCAGCTGTAGCATTTTATATTATAATCAAGAGTTCATAGGGATCCCAGTTTTCTCTATCTTTGCTGACATTTGGTTTTTTTTCTTTTTTAATAATAGTCATTCTAATGTGGTTAAATAGTATCTCATCCCTAGGCTTGATTTGCATTTCCCTAATAATTAATGATGTGTATATTTTCATGTGATTACTGGCGATTTATATATTACCTTTGGAGAAATGTCTCTTCAAGTTCTTAGCCCATTTTTAATAGGTCTGTTTGTTTTTTTGTTGTTGTTGTTGTAGGAGTTCTTACCAGATACATGATTTGCAAATATTTTATCCAATCCTGTAGGTTACTTTCTCACTCTGTTGATAGTATCTTTTGAGTCACAGAGTTTTAAATACTGATGTTGTTCAGTTTAATCTATTTTTAGTTTTGTTGTCTGTACTTCTAGTGTCATATCCAAGAAATCACTGCCAATCCAATGTAATGAACTTTCCCCCCATATTTCCTCCTAAGAGTTTTATTATATAAATTAGATTGTAATGTTTAGGTCTTTGATCCATTTTGAGTAAAATATTTTGTCTGGTCCAAGATAAAGTTCAGCCTCATCCATTGGCATGTGGATATCCCATTTTCCCATCACATTTGTTGAAAAGATTCTTTTCCCCACTGAATGGTCATAATACTCTTGTTGAAAATCAGAATCATTTGATTACATATGTGAGGGTTTATTTTTGGGCTGACCATTCTTTTTTTTTTTTTTTAGAGATTTTATTTATTCATTTGACACAGAGAGAGACAGCGAGAGAGGGAATACAAGCAGGGGGAATGGGAGAGGGAGAAGCAGGCTTCCCGCTGAGCAGGGAGGTCCATGCGGGGCTCGATCCCAGGACCCTGGAATCATGACCCGAGGCTCGATCCCAGGACCCTGGAATCATGACCCGAGCTGAAGGCAGACGCCTAACGACTGAGCCACCCAGGCGCCCCTGGGCTGACCATTCTATTCCATTGGTCTGTGTGTCTGTTTTTATATACTTTAAAAATATAATTAATAAAGTTTAGGATATATTACTTGCAAATTTGATAATTCTTATTTTTATAATTGTATAGATAAGTCAGAAAAAAAGTGTAATATTAGTTAGGGTTATTTGGCTTTTTAATGAACCCAAACCATTAAGAGAGAGGTATTGTAAACAGTTTATTCCAGTAAAAGGCACAGTGTCATAGCTAATGTGAGTAATTGTGGAAATTATTTGAGAACTGGAAATTTTGAAGAGTAGAGAGAAAATCTCATAAATCCATTCCTGAATGAGAAACTGGACCTCTCAGTGCACAGATGCTACCTAGCTGTCCTTGTCTGTGCCACTATTCTTACTTTAGAGCTATGATGGTAGCAGAACAGGAATATTAACTTACTGGAATAATTAATTAGTAAACATCCCCAGGTTCACAGTGTTGGGAAAACACAACATTTATAGATGGATGTTGTCAGGGATCGCTTGTATAATATATTCTTATTACTGTCTAGACTTGGTTTTGTATATATTTGAGTTACACAACATTTATAGATGGATATTGTCAAGGATCTCTTTTTTAATATATTCTTATTTCTGTCTAGACTTGGTTTTCAATATATTTGAGTTAATTTTTCCAGAGGCATGTGAAGTGGGTAAAATGGGCGATTTATCTAAGAATTAAAATTGTTTAGTTTTCATTTAGGTAACTGGGAAACTTAACATCATTATCATTACATAGGACAAAATAGTTTTATTTATATGTATATTTTATCTTAATGTCTCATTTAAATTTTTCTTTTTGCATTGACTATCTCTATTTAGCATAGACTATGTCTACTCAAATAGGACCTAGAAATAAAACTGAACTTTTCTACCAGTCTCTCACATCGTTGTGGAAGACAGTGGTGAAATGAATAAAAAGATATGGTAGATCAGGAAATGTGGTTTATATTTTTGGTTAATGACTCTTTGTTAGAAAATCTGGAGAAAATGTTTGCAGTCTTGACAGAACTATATCTTTCTCAATACAATTTTTTATTTAAAAACATTAGTTAAGTTTTGATTATTGTGATAAAGAAGGATGGGAATAGTAAAATGAAAATTTGCTGGTAACTCTACATCTCTTTTTAGTATGGCTCACATACCATGTATTACTAAATCTTTTCCAGAGCAATAGCAAACTGAAAAATCTAATTTGAGTTTTACTTCCTTTCATCGTCATACCGTCTGGTAGAAGTACAGATGAATAGGAAGCAGGGAGAAAAAGCTGAAGTATAAAAGCCCTCAGTCTAACTTTCAACTATAACTTTTAAGTACATAATTTACTTCATGTACGACATTTGAAAAAGGTGTTGATTATTATAGATATTTACTGTTGTAAAATATATGCTATCTGCTAATGAATTGGTGTCAAGAACTGTGAAGGGTTTGAGATTTTTACTCTATCTGTAAGCTAAGACATTAACAAGCAACAGTTTCATGCTGGTAGAAGACATGAGACTCTAGAGTCAGAAACAAAAGACAGTTTATTACTCATAGTGAAAGTAGCTGGAGTGTCAGCCTTTGGTGGGGGGCATTGTTTCCAAAGCCCATTCCCATAGGGTGATATAAAGAGGGTCAGGTGATACCTACACACTCAGTGGACTATGTAAAGGAGCTTGGGAACTTTAAATCTTTTCAAATGGATGGGAATCCTGCTTGGGTTGGTCAGTGGAGCATGCTTAATCTTGGGGTTGTAAGTTTGAGCCCCATTTGGGCGTAATTCCTTCGAAATAAAATCTTTACCAAAAATAAAATAAAATAAAACTTTTCACGTAGGCAGTAGGCATGCCTGACCTATACTCCAGAAATGGTATCTGTCCCCAAGGGAATTATTTGCCTCACAATAGTAATTCAAGAGACCCATAGACAGTTGTCTCGAATACCGGGTCTGGGCAGAAATTTTTGCTTAATAAACATCTTAGTCATAATGCAAATTAATAATGTAAACAAGATCACAAGAAATGTTTAAAATACTTGGAGAACCAAGTTTAAATATTTCACTTTTTAAGCACCTAATGTACAATTTAAGAAACTTTGAAAATTTTACATTATTGAAAATAAATTAAGGACTTTTACTTGCGATCACTGCTGTTACGCTACATGTTTTTAAAACTAATAAAAGTTTACTTTTGAGAATATTCTGAATTTAAAACTCTTAACTGATTCATATCGTCTTTTTTCTTTTTAAACTGTATAGAGAGATTCTGTACAGTTGGCCATGTCTGTATTAGGCCATGAAAAAGTTTAGATGTGAAAAATAAAGGTTTTTTTTTAAGTAAAAAGAAAATTTTTTCATTGTTTACACCAAGCCAAAGTGAACCATTCTGAGAGAACCACCATCTCTGATGTCCTGAAAGCAAACAAACAAAAACAATTAAAATCATGTTTCAGTAGAGAGTACAAATAATTGACTTAATATTTATATATTTAATATTTTAATTTAAATACCACAAAACATTAAAACAAAATAAAATGCACTAAATATATGTACATAAGAGAACTGTGTATTTTTCTTACTATTAAAATATTGATACAGTGTTAATAAAAGTCAGTAAAGAGAAATAACATAAGAAGCATAAAAAGCAAAGAAGGAAGGACAGGATATTAGTTGAGATTTGGAAGCACGTGAAGGCTCCTGCAGTGAAAACTGCAAACTGTGGGTCGTCATTTGTAATTCTACCTATTACCAGTTTGATTTTACAATACTGTCTGTTCTCAAAAGTCCATATAGCATGTATTTCTTCATGTTGGTGTTTTACTGAGTATTTGATAGTGGCTCTTGAGGTAATGTTTTATAGAAAAGATTATCATTTTCTAAGCCCTTCATTAAATTTTATAAAGCTGCAAAGAGATGCAAAGATTTTATCTCTTTCCCATTTTTTAACTTTCTTTCACTCCTTCCCCCAATCCCATTAAGTATATAAACAAAGAATTTTATGATAGGATTCTGAAGTTGGAGGATGTTTAAACATAACACCAAAGGTGAATAATATTATTTGGAAAACAGTACAGTGGGGACATTTTTGAAAGTTTGGAGATAACCTACTGAGAGTTGAAAGGTAAGGGTGGGGGGCGCTCCTGGGTGGCTCAGTCATTAAGTGTCTGCCTTCAGCTTAGGTCATGATCCCAGGGTTCTGGGATCGAGTCCCCATCGGCTCCCTCCTCAGCGCGAGGCTTGTGTTCTCTCTCTCTTGCTGTCTTTCTCTGCCAAATAAATAAATAAAATCTTAAAAAGAGAAAGGTAAAGGGGAAAAGAGCAGGGATGGTGGTTGGTGCTTAAACTAACATATCGTAATTGGAGACATTTCTTTTATGTAAAAAATTAAAAAATTATTCCTTAATTATATTTGAAAGTTCTTTTTAGTAAGAGAAGCCTTTCAGAAATTTTTCATTTCTAGAAGAAAACAGGTGTGAGGTTGGCAAGTAAGGGGAACATGTATATATGCCTGTGCCTATGGATCCTGATGTACACAAAATTAAAAAAAAAAAAAACACAACCACAAAACCCAACCTGGAAAAACAGGTAACAAGAAGAATGAGTAATTTAATATTGCCTGAGGCATGTGTGTGTGTGCTGGCAAGTTCAGGGGTTTTAGGTAGCTTTGAATTTTAAAACAAAAAACACAGAAAGCACCAGCATTTTAAAAAACATAAGTTCCAATTCTTGGCTTATAAGCTACTATATCAAAAATCTATTCTTTACATCAGTAGAATGGTCATCAAGTAACCTGGATTTAGCTTTCGGTTTTGTTCACTAACTGGCAGAGATCCTAGGTCAATTATTTTATTTTTCTAATATCTATCTGGTTATAGTTGTTGCTGGAAGGCCAGATTTTGCATACTCAGAGGATCTGGTTCAGCCAATTGATGTATATATAGTGTCTTATGTTAAGAATTACATTTTAAAAAGTAGGAATCTCAGAATTAACTTCTCAAGAATCTCCCAGGACTCCAAAAAAAAAAAAAAAAAAAAAGTCTTTGAAGAGTTTCCTTAAAAATTTAGCCTATTTTTAAAATCTTACTTCAGGGCATTTCCAGGATTCCATGATAATGTGTTTCATGCTACATAACATTGACTTGTACCTTATTTAACTTAGAGGAATATTTTGATGATTAATGGAATAATGTACTTTGTGTACTCATTTAAAATAAAGTGTATTAATTAAATAGAGTTTGGGACACAGAAAAGTATAAAAATTTACCCATATTCTCACCAGTCATATGAAATTGTGGTTTACTGTGTATTTGCTTCCAGTCTTCTTTTTCCCCACATTTATTTTTTTTAAATTAATTGAAATCATATTATATACACAATTGAAATCATATTATATACACAATTCTGTATATTTTAGAGGGTTTTGCCTCACTTTGCACACTTTTTTCAATGCTCCCAGAGTATTTGTTTTTTTTTTTTTAAGATTTTATTTATTTATTATTTGAGATAGAGACAGTGAGAGAGAGCATGAGAGGAGAGAAGGTCAGAGGAAGAAGCAGACTCCCTGTGGAGCTGGGAGCCCGATGTGGGACTCGATCCTTGAACTCAAGGATCATGACCTGAGCCAAAGGCAGTTGTTCAACCAACTGAGCCACCCAGGGGCCCTCAGAGTATTTGTTTTTAATGGCTAAATTTTATTCCATTAAATACTATAGCTTTATTTAACTATTCCTTATTTTTTGCTTATATTTATATGGTTCCTAATTTCCTCTTTTTTTTTAATAATAACTCAGTGATAGACATTCCTTTTTTTGTGATAGACATTATTAGACATGAAATTTCTTTCTGTGTTCAGGATTATTTCCTTGGCATAGAGTTGCAGAAATAGAATTATTGGTGCAAAGCTTATGAGATTTTAGACTTCTGGATAAACACTATAGAACTGGTAGTTTTGCTTTGTTTCTTTCCTGGTTTGGGAGGAGGTGATTTTCTCTTTGGTGATAGGAAGTATGGTTTCAGTGGAGGATGATCTTCATCTTACTATGTGCTGAAATTGTGCTCACCCTTGACTGAATGGTTACATGTTAATTCCTGTAATAATTTACTGCAACAGAAGGGTTTTCCCCAGACCCTCATTTGATTTCAACATATATTTATGGGTATTTTTCTAAGCCACACCCTATTGCTGTTACCTAATGTTGGGTGATAGCAGGTCACTCTCTTTTAAATGTACATAGACTTCCATAAGACAAATTCTGTAGACAAGACAACTTGTTCTGTAGACAAGTTAAGCCTTGCTTTGCTACAAACTGGATTTTGACCTGTTCCTCACCTAATTAATACAAATACCTTTTTTTTAAAAAATACTAAGTGATCATCTAATTTTTTTAAAGATTTTTATTTATTTATTTGACAGAGAGAGGGAGAGATCACAAGTAGGCAGAGAGGCAGGCAGAGAGAGAAGGGGAAGCAGGCTCCCTGCTGAGCAGAGAGCCCGATGTGGGGCTCGATCCCAGGACCCTGAGACCATGACCTGAGCCCAAGGCAGAGGCTTTAACCCATTGAGCCACCCAGGCACCCCTCATCTAATTATTTTATATTAGGTTTCCCCTCATGGTCTCATTCAACATTTCTGGTTTGGTTCAACAGTAATTAAATCCCAGAAGTATACTATTTTAGAGATAGAAGAAAGTTTCCTAATTTGCAGTTCTTTCGTTTTACAGATGAGGAAACCGAGGCTCATACAGGTTAAGCGTTTTATCCAAAGTTACTCAGTTAGTGGCAGAACTGGGGTTAGAATTTAGTTATTTCTCTGTGAAGTGCTTTTTTCCACGGTAACAGGGAACATGTGTTCCACAGGCTACTTTATGATTAACTCCTATGATTGCCTTTATTTGTCATTTAAGGCTCTTGTTTATAGGCTTGCCAGTAGCCCATCACTATGTGAGAGGAAATGTCTTTCTTTCCTTCCTTCTTTCTTTCTTTCCTTCTTTCTTTTTTCTTTCCTTCTTTCTTTCTTTCTTTTTTTCTTTCCTTCTTTCCTTCTTTCCTTCTTTCTTTCCTTCTTTCCTTCTTTCCTTCTTTCTTTCTGATTTATTTATTTTAGAGAGAGAGTACACACATGTGTGTGGGGGAGGGACAGACAGAGGAGAAAATCTTCAAACAGACTCCCCACTGAGCATGGGCCCCCCCTCGCCCACGACACCAGGCAGGGCTCTGTCCCACTACCCATGAGATCACGACCTGAGCCAAAATCGAGTCAGAGGCTTAAATGAACTGAGCCACCCAGGTGTCCCCAGGAGATGCTTTCTTGTCCAGTCGAGTTGTCTAGTTACTCAAGTTTCACTATTGACTTTAACTCTGCTTCTTGCATATTTGGTATCATATAAGGATTTCCTTTTAATCAGTATTCCAGAGTTGTGGTGCTTGATGCTTTTTCTAGAAAATGAAATCTTAAAATTGACTACAGTCTAGCAGTTGCCAAAGGTTGGCTTGAGACTTCTGATACTTATGAGAGACAGGCTAATAGATAAGCCAGCTATCTAATTTTCCGACCTGCTCTGTTAAGTAAGCCATTAGAAAGGAATGTACTTGGAACTTGTCCTCTCACCTTTCCACAGAACTGCCTTCACTGAGTTGTGATTCAGTGTTAATTCCAGCTTTTATAGAAGGTTTATAATGCAAATATCTATGTGAATAGGATTTCTTTTTCAAAACTCTACTTGAAAACATGTTTAGTTTTCTAACACAGGCATTCTTTAGTGTGGATCCAGTACTGGAAAAATTTCCATCCAGTTGAATTTACTATTTGCATACTTTAAACTTTTAAGTCAGTAAAGACAATAGTAATGAACGGTGTTTTGGAGTTTATAAAATGCTTTCACATTACCTAATTTGACATAGCAGTCTTGTGATGTTATTAAATATAACTATTCCCATTTTACAGTTTAAGAAATAGGTATAAAGAGGTTGTAGCTCTGAGGAAATAGTGGAACAAAACTGGATCTGAGATAGTTTGCTCATTAATCCTGCCTTTTTTTTTTTTAAGATTTTATTTATTTATTTGAGAGACAGAGAAAGTGAGAGAGAGCATGAGAGGAGAGGTTAGAAGAAGAAGCAAACTCCCCATGGAGCTGGGAGCCCGATGTGGGACTCGATCCTTGAACTCAAGGATCATGACCTGAGCCAAGGCAGTTGCTCAACCAGCTGAGCCACCTAGGCGCCCCCTGCCCTCTTTTTAAAAAAAAATGCATTTAAATTCAGTTTAGTTAACACATAATATAGTATTTGTTTCAGGGGTAGAATTTAATGATTCATCAGTTGCATATAACACTTAATGCTCATTACATCAAGTACCCTCCTTAATGCCCTTCACCCAATTACCCTATCATTCCCCCATCCACATCCCCTCCAGGGACACTCAGTTTGTTTTGCATTCTTTCTATGATACCATGGTACCTCTCAAAGTAAACCTATTTCACTTTTTTGCCTTAGCCTCCCCAAATTCAGAGCTAAACTCCGTTTTAATGTTTGTATGTAACAGCCCAATTATTCAACATCTCTTACTTTGCAAGTTTTAATAGATTTTTGCTTTATGTAATTGTATTTTTGGTATTGTATATAAAATAATTTTGTGAATTCTGCCCCAAATCTTTCAGAAAGTAGATAGGTCATAAATACTAAGATAAATTGGTTTATATCTATGAAGAATGATCACTGTATTATGGCTGTGTTGGCACTTCTGTTTTCTACCTAATTGATCTAACTCTCTGCTTTAGGTAATATGTTGATATACTTAAAAACATTTTTTTTTAAGATTTTATTTATTTATTTGACAGAGATCACAAATAGGCAGAGAGGCAGGCAGAGAGAGAAGGGGAAGCAGGCTCCCCACTGATATTATGTCCTGAATGGAAGGCAGAGGCTTTAATCCACTGAGCCACCCAGGCGCCCCACTTAAAAACATTTTTAAAAAATTTTTCTTTGGGGCGCCTGGGTGGCTCAGTTGGTTGAGCAACTGCCTTCGGCTCAGGTCATGATCCCAGAGTTCCGGGATCGAGTCCCATATCGGACTCCCGGCTCTGCGGGAAAGTCTGCTTCTCCCTCTGACCTTCTCCCCTCTCATTCTCAGTCTCTCGCTCTCTAATAAAAAAAAAAAAAAAAAATCTTTAAAAAAAAAATTTCTTTTTCTTTGGATGAAAGATGTTAAGTATGAGAATAGTTTATCAGTTATCCTATCTCAACAAATATTTGAAGATGTTGTTATCCATCAAGTAGATTAATAATCTTTATTATAGTAGTATCAATATATACAAAAATTGCTACTTTTATCAGACTTTCAGAAATTGCATACTTAACCCTCAGTTATATAAGATGCTCTTTACTAAAGTAGGTAATTGTCAATATGTAAATATATTGGTATTTATGTGTAAATATATATGTGTGTATATTATATGTAAATATATGTGTATATTACATAAAAATGTAAGATATGAATATATGTATGTAATATAAATGTATATGTAAATGTGTGTGTGTATATATATCCCCAATATTTACATATTGACAATATACACACACAAATACACTTTCTGTTCTATTTGTACCGCTCTCTTCTGGCTGGAATCAACCTTCCTGGATGATAGAAGGGCCAAAAGAGCAACATAAACAGCAGATTGGTATATCTGTCATAATTCCACATTAAAAGAATGAGTTTCTGGCATTTCCAAGTCTAAGATTTTTTTCCAGACAGTATGCCAATGAGTAGGGTAGGCCAGACAGTGTAGGTATCTGACTATATGGTTTATTACCTGTTTGTCTGTGACTGAAGTCGGCGGTAGGGAAGAAGAGATGCTGCATACCTAGAAATGTATTCCAACATTGCAAGTCCAATTAACCTCTTTCAAATTTGTCTACTAAAGTTTAATGGAGAACTCAAATTCTTTTCATCAGCTGTTGTCGGTACAAATCCTTCCCAAAATCTTCTCAGGAGCCAGCTGACCTCTAATTGTTTTATTTCTTTATTTTTGTAGTTGTGGTGAAAGATGCATTATAAAATTTGTCATTTTTACCATTAATGACTTTTCTCTTTTGTTTTTTCTTCACTGCGGTTGACTCTTAACTGTATCTCAGCTAAGATCTGTTTAAATGTGTTTTTTAAAATTGTTCTGGAGAAAGTGGGAAAGAATCTTCTTAAAGCGTACCATATCTATCAAAGAACAGTCTACTAAATCGCAGGGCATCTGAGGTTAATAAGATAACTGTGAAGATGGTCTATAAACTTTAAAAGTGAGGAGGAGTTAAGCAGTTGTGGAATTGCCTCTTGCACAGTAAAAATTGTCATCATTTTTTTGTTTTCAGAAAGGCTAATTTAATTGTTCTTCAGATGGTAGTTACTTCAAGTTAAGACATGGAGCATTGTTCCTTTTTCAGGTTTTTCACAAAAGAGAATGTGAACAGGGAAATCTGAAGAACAAACTTTTTCTTGAAAAGTTATAAATAGGCAGTAATATATTCTATTCGAGAAAAATGTAGCTACTCTAGTGACAAAGGTTTTGACAGCCAGCTAATTCAAAGCATCAGAAAACTTTATACCCTGGATCTCTCTATATATTACCCAGCAGATTCTACCTAAAGAATTTTCTTAGAATTGAAGTACATATTCTGTTGAGGCCTAAAACTAAGTTATGGTTAATATAAGCAAGGATTAAATATAGTGCCACTTCTTACTTTAACTAGAAAATAGCTTTAGGTCCAAGCAGAATATGAACTTTAAGTGTTTGGGTAAAAGTCCTCTGGGGATTGATGAAGATAGATAGATAATATATAATAATACCGGTGTAATAAATGTTGTTTTTTTTTAAAAGATGTATTTGTTTTAGAGCACACAAACAGGGGGAAGGGCAAAGTGAGAGGGAAAAAATCTCAAGCCAACTCCCTGTTGAGCGCAGAGCCTGATGCGGGGCTTGATCTCACCACCCTGAGATCATGACCTGAGCCGAAATCAAGAGTTGGCCATTTAACTGACTGAGCCAGGCATATTAGGTAATGGAGAGTCTTGCATACCATAATAAGGAGCTTAGACTTTATCCTATGGCGTTTTAGTCCAGAATGATAGGTAGATCACTCTCTAGCTTTTGTGGAGGGGAGTTTTGAGATAGTGGTGGCAGTGGGTGGGATAGACTAAAGATGAGGATATTAATTGGGAAATACTATTCCAGGTGCAGATGATTGAAACCTAAATTATAGCAGGGTTAGACTCTAGAAATATTTAGGAACAATAATCAATAAAACTTGATGATTAGTTTTAATAGTTGTGAGTAGGTTATAGGGAATCACGAGTGACAAATACCATATAAGAGAAGTAAGTTTGGGTCTGGAGGGTGAAACAATGAGTTTGGTTTTGGATATCTTATGTTCGAGATATGTTAAAGTAACCATAGATGAAATCACTCATGCTAAAACTCCACATCATCAAGGCAGAACTTAACTAAATTTCTGTGTGTGGCCCTCCCAGAAAAGGAAGGCGTAGGTCAACTAGTTAGTGCTTGCCCACTTAACACAAGTTACCTAACCCTTCTTCAAAACTTCCCTTTGCTCCATATAAGGAAAGTAACCCTGCTTTAACCAATTAGCAAATGCCCAGTATAACTTCCTTGTTCCTCCTCACTTTGTGCCGTAAATATCTCTTGCCTCGGGGCACCTGGGTGGCTCAGTCAGTTGAATGTTCAACTTGGTTTCAGCTCAGGCCATGATCTCGTGGGTCCTGGGATTGAGCCCCAAGTCAGGTTCCATACTCATAGGAGAGTCTGTTTGAAGATTCTCTCCCTCTGCCTCTCCCCCTACTCATACTCACACTCTCTCTCTGAAATAAATTAATGAATTAAAAAAATCTCTTGCTTTACAGGTTTTTGGATCTTTCCTTCCTTTTTCCTTTTTCCTTTCCTTTTCCCTTTCCTTCCCTTTTTTTAAAGATTTTATTTATTTATTCAGAGAGAGAAAGAGAGGCACAGGGAGAAGCAAGGCTCCCCTGTGGAACAAGGAACCCTATGAGGGGCTCAATCTCAGGACCCTGAGATCAGGACCTGAGCGAAAGGTAGATGCTTAACCGACTGAGCACTTAGGCATCTCTGGACTTTCTTTCTAACTACCAGGCTGGATTTTGCCTGATTCATGTATCATTGAATAAAAGCTTCCTATGTCAGTAAGTTGTGGAAAAACTTCTTTTATCTTAATTTTAAATTGGAAATAACTGTTACATTTTTTTTAAGACTTTATTTATTTATTTGACAGAGAGGAGAGAGATCAAAAGTAGGCAGAGAGGCAGGCAGAGAGAGAAGGGGAAGCAGGCTCCCTGCTGAGCAGAGAGCCCGATGTGGGGCTCCATCCCAGCACCTGAGATCATGACCCGAGACGAAGGCAGAGGCTTTAACCCACTGAGCCACCCAGGCGCCCCCTGTTACATATTTTTAAAAGAAAAAAGTTTTCTTTGTGTTCACTGAAAAAGCCTAAAAGTTATAAAACCCTAGAGAAAATAAAAATGGAGAAATAGTAGGTTCCACATTTAAAGCAGGGAATATATGATTCTGGGACATCTTACATCATAAAAGTAAAGCAGCTGCCAAAGACTGGTCTATAGCAAAAGGACAAAGGAGCCAAGATGAAGGGAGACACTTGGCACATCAAAACTGATAATGACTACAGGGGATTCAAGCACATCAAGCACCTAAAAATCCAGGAGTTCTTAGATTTTAATTTCTCTCTTTCTTTTATTGGGTGTGTGGAGATTGCTGGGCCATCAACTCATTACTCTAAACCAGGGGTCAGAAAACTGTGGCCCATGGCTCCAATCCAGTCCACTCCCTATTGTAAGGCTGTGAGCCAAGAAGAGTTTCATAATGAAGCAGTTACTATGGTAATCCACTGTAAACTTTTAATAAAATTATGAGGTCTTCTCTGACTTACACCTAACCTTTTTGAAATTGGTGTAATAGTCCTCAAAATGAACTTAGATATGTTAATGGCAGAATATGGGGAGGGACCCCACATGCATTACTTGTAAAAATTATACATAAAAATAATAAAAATGAATTGAATAGCCTTGTCATATTATAAACCTTTTATTTTTAAACTTTTAATTTTGGTGAAATCTTAGCATTTGCAACTATGTGGATGGAGCTAAAGTGTATTATGTTAAGTGAAATAAGTCAGAGAAAGACAAATACCATATGATCTCATTCATATGTGAAATTTAGATGAACATAAGGGAAGGGGGAAAAGAAAGAGAGAGAAATAAGCCGTAAGAAACTCTTAATGATAGAGAACAATCTGAGGGTTGATAGGAGGTGGTGGGGGGCGGAGATGGGCTAGAAGGGTGATGGGGGATTAAAGAAGGCACTTGTTGTGATGAGCGCTGGGTGTTCTATGTAAGTGATGAAATCACTGAATTCTATTCCAGAAACAGATATTGCACTGTGTCTTAACTAAGTAAAATTTAAATAAAAAATAAACTTAATTTTGGATAGTTTCAAACATAGTAGAGAAAATGGTATATGTAAACTGCTATTTTACCCATCACCCACCTTCATCAATTATCAACTCATGATAACTTTAATTCATGTATATCCCTTTTCCTTTCTCCCCACTGGATTATTATGAAGCAAATTCCACATATATAATTTCACTTGTACATATTCCATTATGTACAGTTTTATTTTTCAAAAATAACTTTTAATATATAACCTTGAAACACTGAAAACCTGAATAGTTATTTAGAAAAATGTTTTCCAGTTAATGTATACCAGTAGGTATCTTTTTCTGAGTTCAAAATAATCACATATACTATGCTTTTCTTTTGGAATTTAATTGTCTGATAATAAATGTTAATAGGAAATGTTTTACCTGGTCTATGCAGTCTTCTCTCATTTCTCCTTTAAAAATAAAATATCACAACATTAATTATCTTAAATATAATAAGGGCCTGTAATGAAAATTGTTAACAGAACCTTTTACATAGCCCCTGTAGAAATAAATACTTAAAATAATCCTAATTTAAACCAGGTTGAAATACTGAAAACTCAAGAGATAGCAATAGCCAAAACTCAAAAAATATGAAAGTATCAGATTGTCATACAAACCTTTAGGGCTAATATCTTCACTGAAGTCAAATGAGCAGACTATTGCTCCTTCTGTTCTTAAAATGATACCTTAAAACTTGCATGGCAAGTAAATTTCATCTAAGTGTCAATTCTAGTTGATAAATGGTGGTTACCTAGAGAATTGTGTTGAGAACTTTTATAAGGCCTTTTTTTTTTTCTTCTTGGTAGGAAAGAATACAGTATTTGTAGGTTATTTGCTCTCATAGCAACAATATACCTGGTGGCCCTGGTTTAGAATATCAAATGATGCTTTTAAAAGAGACGTCTTTGTTTAAATTTATATGCCATTATGGCTGAGAGAAAAGCTATGTGATAGTGATAGTTTAATTTCTTATTGATACATATTAGGTAAATATTAATTTACATATTATCATCCTTGAAACAAGTAATTGTGTATAATTGGTGGGTATTTATAAGTACCAGTTACATGTTTCTCTTATAGCTCTTAGTGCATGCATGCATATACCACTCATTTGGCACTATGCTTATGTTAACTTATTATTTACTTGCTTTATTTATTTAGTCTACCTTCCCAAGTAGATTGTTTTCTAAAGCTTATCAGCAGCATTTTACCGTTTTCCTCCCTGTAGTCTTAGCACCAAGAAATGCCTTGATGACGACTGTATTTCTATAAAAATACATGTTACTAAAAAACAAAAACAAAACAAAACATTACTTGTCTGTCATTAACTCAAAATTATTTTCTATTTTGGGATATTTTTATACAGACTGGGGTGTTTTGTTTAGCTATATAGTTCAAAAATTGCATAACACTTCTAATATGATATGGAATCATGCTGTGAAATCGGGATTATAATGCTTTCATAGGACGTCCGAATTTTTTTTTTAAAACAGTAGATGGCTCTTGCCTTTAAGTAGATAAAAGTATAAATCCTACAGTAAGATGGTTATTCTCTTGAAGATCCTTAGGAATGTAAAAGTTAAGTCTCTCTTAGAAAGTTGTTCAACATTCTCTCTTCCCAGTAGTTAATAAATTATTCATTCTTATGACTAAACAAAACTAAAGACAAAAACAAAAAACCCTACCCTGCTTTAACTTATTTTTTTAAAATCTTTCTGGCACTTTAAAAACAGCCCAGGGTACTTTGTGTAGTTTTAAATAGAAATTATTATGTCTGTAATGTTGACATTTTTTGAGCTAACAAATTTTTCAAACCTTTTAAAAATAGATACCGAGTTTCACCATATTAGTCATTATCAATCTTCCTTGAATCCATGCCAATTTTTTTTTATGTAAAGGAAAATTAACTTCCATGGGAGAAGGGTTAAGATCTAAGATTTAGATTCTAGGGCATCTAAAGAGATTGGTGTAATGAAGTGATTGCTTCTGACTCTGGTGTGTTACAGTCTTATACATATATACCACTGCTGTTTATTTTTCTCATAAAAGCCAGTGGTTGCTGCTTCATTTAGTTTCTTGTCAACTGTAACACTCCCCATATCTTACCTATATTTGTCTTAGTCATGATAAGGGGCCTATTAGGTAAAGAGCCAGATAGTAAATATTTTAGGCTTTGCAGGCCAAGGAGCAAAACTGAAGATATTATGTAAGTACTTACATATCAAGAGAGAAAAGTTCTATAAGTTTTTATTGATAAAATTTAAATAATAATTGAGTATTTTGTGAGATACACATCTAATGGGAATGTGGGGATAGCATTTAATTTAATTGGGGTTCAAAGTTAGTGTTTTCTCTTATCAAACTCAACTGCAAATGTTCTGTTAATGCTGATCTCTGTTGGTATTTTGTATATTCTACCTTTGAAAATGCCCTTTCAAACAGGTAGGTACTACCAAAAACTGACACCAGTCTATGAGCAGCATCATATTTTATAGAATTGTGGTAGATTCTTCTCTTGATATTTGCTTTTTAGCATGTCATTACATTGTAGATTCATCATTTCCAGTTACTGGTTCTGGGAAGCTCCTCAATTGCACAGTTGATGGATTTTGAAATAGGGATATTGGCATTTGTATTTAGGTCTGAAAAATGCTGCTGGAATTAGAGAGGCCCATTGTTCTGATATTCTGGGACCAAGTGGTTTCCCAGGATTTGGGACTCAAAGTGCTCAAAGTTGTTTACCCTTACTAGAACTTAGTTTGAGATCAGAAAATTTATCTACTTCAGATTTATGTGGAAATACAGATCTCAGTTCTTTTATTAATTCTTTTTTTTAAAAAATTTTATTTATTTATTTGTCAGCACAAGCAGGGAAGTGGCAGGCAGAGATAGAGGAAGAAGCAGGCTCCCCGCTGAGCAAGGAGCCTGATGTGGGACTAGACCCCAGGACGCCGGGACCCCAGGATAATGACCCGAGCCAAAGGCAGTCGCTTAACCGACTGAGCCACTCAGGCATCCCTCTTTTATTAATTCTTGACAACCCAACTTGACATTACTTTATAATTCAAACAACATTAACAGCTTTACTTCATTCAGCAAAAAGTTCACATATAGTAACTGTTTTGCCTTGTAATTTTAGATATAGTTCATCAAGAAACATGATCAAATTTGAAAGAAAAGCTGATTTCAAAAAGCTATTCAATTTGATAATAGTGATCAGTGGTGGTTCTCGTTCAGAAAAATTTCAGTCTCAGCATAGAGCTAAAAAAAAAAAATCACTGCTTTTACCATTGCTAAGTCTTCGAACTCCTGGATAGAAGGACAAGTCAGGATATTCATCTTCTATTTTTGACAAAAATTCACAAAACTGAAAGTTGTGAAACTCACAGGAGTGAATGAAGTTCACCTTTGACATTTTTGGTTCAGTAACATATGACATATTTACATATTTTCTGCAAGGTAACTGTTGGTTGAGTAATATATTTCAATATTTAAAATTTTAAAATTTTATTTTAAATAATTTAAACATTTTAACTTTTTTTAAAACACCTTTTTACAAGCTTTGTAAATTGTCTTTTTTCCCCTCCACATGTATTATCATAATCAGTTATAGCACATCTTAGCAGATTCCCCTTTAGGTTGTACTGGAGTTTTCTCAACTTTGAAAATATTCTTGCCTGAAGTTGTGTTACACAGATCGTTCATAGAGGCTAATTCTTCAGTTACTTCAAACTTGGCATTGACTCCTCAAATTAAAAAAAAAAAAAAAAAGTTAAACAGTGTACATTTGTTGACCACGGAAGACCACTTGAAATCATCTTCCTTTCTCAGCTTTTTGAGCAAATGTAGTTGCCCAATGGCCAAAGGCTTAAGTTTGTTTTCTCTGGACACATTTCTTCATCTTCTGCAGTCAAACATGATTTAATTAACTCATTATCAGTGAACGGCTTTCTTTTCTTGATTAACAAGTGAGCCACTCAGAAACTTACTTTGGTCATACCTCATGTTTATTTTCTCTGAGTGAAGAAATTCTCCTATGATGAGATACTTTTTTGTAAATTTTCTATTTTTTCTCTCTGTTGCTTGCCTGTGGGCAGGGGATACTATGATGAGGTTTGGTAATATTGCTGTATAGTGGAGTCTTTTGAGCAGAGCTATTGTATCATTACATTATAAACACAGTGCTTTACTTTTAACTCAGGAACAAAAACCACACTCTCCTGTGCCTCAAAAGTATGACATTTTAAATCGAATTTCCCTTCCTTATTTTGATAGGATGAGTATGCACCGGGAATAAAAATAAAATAAAAAGTTGTGGTATGGCAATATGTGTGGCACTTGAAATGCTGTGCATCTATAGCCATTGTCACTACAGTTGGCAGTGTGCTAAATAGCCAGGTGAAGTGCTACTCAGTTCTGTCATTGTAGCATGAAAACAGCCATAAACAATATGGAAAAGAATGAGCATGGCTGTACTCCAATAAAACTTTATTTGTAGACATTGAAATTGAATTTCATATAATTTTTATGTGTCACAAAATTTTGACTTTTCCAAAGTTCTTTTGACTTTTTCCAAACCATTTAAAATGTAAAAACCATTCCAGTTGTGGACTCCACAAAAGCAAGTGACATATGGGCTATACTTTGTGGAACTCTAATCTAGATAGACTTTTTTCAAACTATGGTACTATTACATTTTTTAACCCTTACATTCATTTCTATCAATTTCCCTTCTTCATGTCATTTAAAAATTTATTTCTACTTAAATAAAAGAAAACTGAGTGATAGTTATTCTTTAAATGGAGGATAACTAATTTTAGCATAGCACCTAAAATACTTAGCAGAATGCCTGGCACATTGTAAATACTCAATGATTGCTTTACTATTGACATTCTTATTGAGATTGCCTCCTGATAGTGGTAGAGAGGTGTTTAAGATTAAAAAAGGCAGAAAGAAACAAAAGATGCTTTCTACACACACACAAACCCCCCCCCCCCCTTTCTAGCTTGTTTTGGAATACAGGCCACAATCATGAGCCTTTTAAAATCGGGATATGAAGATTATAACCTAACTATGTAGACTGTGTAGACTGTGGTAGAAATAAACTAAATTGATAGGATGAGAATTGCTTTCCAGAAAAGCCTTGCTGGTTGTGTCCTGGTCTCATTAGTTTTATAGGAAAGATGCTAAATTATTGGATAATTTCTTTCAGTACCTGATCAAGAAAATTGTCAGTGTTAATCTGACCCCTGTGATGCTTTTTTAAAACAGAAACACTTGTGATCATTAGCCATTATTTTATTTTATTTTATTTATTTTATTTATTTTATTTTATTTATTTTATTTTATTTTATTTATTTTATTTTATTTATTTTATTTTTTCCTCCCCAAATATGTTTATTTTAATTTTTCAGTGTTACAAGATTAATTGTTCATGCACCACACCCAGTGCTCCATGTAGTACGTGCCCTTCTCGATACCCACCACCAGGCTCACCCACCCCCCCACCCCCCACTCTGTTGCTCAGAGTCCACAGTATCTCCTGGTTCATCACCCCCTCTGATTTCCCCCCATTCACCCTTCCCTTCCTTCTCATGATGCCCTCCATGATTTTCTTTATACTCCACACGTGAGACCATAAGATAATTGACTCTCTCCGCTTG
>CM052811.1:67898811-67922478 GCA_028533885.1 Nasua narica
ATTTTGTCAAATGCTTTTTCTGCATCTATTGACAGGATCTTGTGGTTCTTCTCTCTTCTATTGTTGATTTGTTCTATCACATGGATTGATTTGCGAATGTTGAACCACCCTTGCATCCCAGGGATAAATCCCACCTGAAATTCATGATGAATAATCTTTTTAATATGCTGTTCATTAGCCATTATTTTAAAGCCCTTACAGTGCATATCCATTAGGTCTTTCTGACTTGAACACATCCAACGTTTCTTTTATTTCATCACAGATTTATTATATGAGCTTCTTCTCTAAGTTTATTGGGCATTATTCTTAGACCACTATTACTCAAAGTATAGGATGAAGATTAATAACTAATCTGCAAACTTTGTTATTGACCTGTTAGCTGTTTATTATTTGTGATATAAAAAATTAGTAGAAGCAATTATAAACTTTTAGGAGTTTGACATAAAAGTTTGGATAAATTTTATGCATGTTTAATACAAATTTGGATATTTTTATTTTTAAAATTTTGATAATTTAAAAAGTTGATATAATTGGTATATAACATAATAGTTTTAGGTGTACTATGAAATGATTTGACATATTGTGGAATGGTCACCACAGTATGTCTAGTTAATATCTAATACCAGTTACAATTTTTTTTCTTGTGATGAGAACTTTTAATATGTATTCTCTTAACACGTTTCAGAAATACAATACAGTATTATTGACCATAGTCTCATGCTGTACATTATATATTTTTGATTTATTTTATAAATGGAAGTTTCTTTTTTTTATGTTAAAGATTTTATTTATTTGTCAGAGAGAGAGAAAGGGAGTACACATAAGCAGGGGGAGTGGCAGAGGGAGAGGGAGAAGCAGGCTCCCTGAGGAGCAGGGAGCCTCATACGGGGCTTGATCCCAGAACCCTGGGATCATAATGTGAGCTGAAGGCAGATGCTTAACCAACTGAACCACCCAGGCATTCCTAAATGGAAGTTTCTACCTTTTGATCACCTTTACCCATTTCTTCCACCACTGCACCCCCCCCCCTTCTCTAGTAAACACTGATGTCTTTTCTGTTTATAGGAGTTTGAGTTTTTGAGTTGTTTTTTAAGATTCTACACGAGTGAGATCATATGGTATCTTTCTCTGTCTGACTTATTTCACTTAATATAGTGACCTCAGGGTCCATCCATGTTGTCATAAATGACAGGTTTTCCTTGATTTTTATGGTTGAATGATATTCCCTTGTTTATTTATACCACATTTCATTTTTTCAACCATTGATGGACACTTAAGTTGTTTCCGTGTTGGCTATTGTGAATGCTGCAATTAACACGGGAGTGCAGATACTTTTTCAAGTTAGTGTTTTTATTTGCTTTGGACAAATACACAGAAGTCAAATTGCTGGTTCAAACAGTAATTCTATTTTTAATTTTTTGAAGAATCTCCATCTTAAAAAAAAAATCTCCATCTTGTTTTCTATAGTGTACATTTGCAATAGTGTACAAGGAAGGGTTCCCTTTCCTTCACATCCTTGCCAACCTTATTATTTGTCTTTTTTCTATTATTTCTTGTCTTGTTCTTTTCTTTATTTTCTTTCTTCCTTCCTTCCTCCTTTCCTTTCCTTTTCCTTTTCCTTTTCCTCTTTTTCTTTTCTTTTCTTTTTTTTCTTTTCTTTTTTTTCTTCCTCTTTCCTTTCCTTTCCCTTTCACTTTCTCTTTCCCTTTCCTTCCCCTCCCCGTGCGTCCCCTGACCTGCCCTTCCCTGACCTCCCCTGACCTTCCCTTCAATTTTATTTATTTATTTGGCAGAGAGAGAGACAGCGAGAGAGGGAACACAAGCAGGGGGAATGGGAGAGGGAGAAGCAGGCTTCCTGCTGAGCTGGGAGCTGGATGCAGGGCTCAATCGCAGGACACTGGGATCATGACCTGAGCCAAAGGCAGACACTTAACCAACTGAGCCACCCAAGTGTCCCATCATCGCCTGTATTTTCTTAAGGAGTTTTACAGTTTCAGGTTTTATGTTCAGGTCTTCAATCCATTTTAGGTTATTTTGTGCCTGTAAGACAGTGGCCTAGTTTCATTCTTTTGTATGTAACTGTGACACTTTTTCCGGCACCACTTATTGAAGAGACTTTTACCTTTTGTATATTTTTGTCTCCAGTGTTGTAAATTAATTCATCATATATATGCTTAGGTTTAATTCTGGGCTCTCTTTTCTTTTCCATTGATCTATGTGTCTTTTTTTTTTTAAATGCCAGTGCCATACTGTTTTGATTACTATAGCTCTGTAATATAGTTTAAAATCAGGAAGTGTGATACTTCCAGCTTGTTTCTTGTTTAAGACTATTTTGGCTATTTGGGATCTTTTGTGCTTTGACACAAATTTTAGGATTGTTTATTCTTTTTCTTTGAATTTTTGAAAAGGATTGCATTAAATTGTAATTCCTTTGAATAGTATGGACATATTAACAATATTATTCCAATCTGATCATGGTTTATCTTTGTGTATTTGTGTCACCTTCAATCTTTCATCAATGCCTTATGGTTTTCAGTGTGCATGTCCTTAAGTTCCTCAGTTAAATTTATTCCTAGGTATTTTATACTTTAGATGCAATTGTAAATGGGATTGTTTTATTTCTTTTTCTGATAGTTCAATATTAGCATATAAAAATACAACAGATTTTTGTATATGGATTTCATAGCCTACAACTTTACTGAACTTGTTTATTCTAACAGCTTTTTGGTGGAGTCTAGATTTTCTATATCCTGTCATCTGCACAGAGTGAGAGTTTTAGTTCTTCATTTTCAATTTGAATACCTTTTATTTATTTATTTTTCTTGCCCAAGTGCTCTGGGTAGGACTTCCAATTCTTCATTGAATAAAATGAAAAGAATGGGCATTCTTGTCTTGTTCCTGATCTCAGAGGAAAAGCTTTCAGTTTTCACCGTTGAGGATAATGTTAGCTGTGGGCTTGTCATACATGGCCTTTATTATGTTGAGGTATGTTCCCTTTATAACCACTTTTTGAGATTTTTTAAAAATCATAAATGGATGTTGAATTTTGTCAGATGCTTTTTCTGTATAGGTTGAGATAATCATTTGTTTTGTTTTGTTCATTTTGTTACTGTGGTGTATCACAATGATTGATTTACAAATGTTGAATCATCCCTTGCATCCCTGGAATAAATTGCACTTGGTCATGGTGAATGATCCTTTTAGTGTTGTTGCTGAATTCAGTTTGCAAATATTCTGTTAAGGTTTTTGCATCTGTGTTCATCAGAGATACCGACCTCTATAGTTTTCTGTTATATGGTGTCATTGTCTACTTTTGGTATCAGAGTAATGCTGGCTTCATAAAATGAGTCTGAAAATGTTCTCTGCTCTTTTTCGAAAGCGTTTCAGAAGAATTGGTATTCTTACTTAAATGTTGGTAGAATTCACCAGTGAAGTCATCTGGTTCTGGACTTTTCTTCTGGGGGAGATTTTTTTAAAATTTTATTTATTTATTAACATATAATGTATTATTTGCCTCAGGGTACATGTCTGTGAATCATCAGGCTTACACATTTCACAGCATTTGCCATAGCACATACCCTCCCCAATGTCCATATCCCTACCCCCCTATCTCCCAGCCACCCTTAGTTTGTTTCGTGAGTTTAGGAGTCTCTTATGGTTTGTCTCCTTCCCCATCCCATCTTGTTTCATTTCTCTTCCCCACCACCCCCACGACCCCCTGTCCTGCCTCTCAAATTCTTCATATCAGAGCGATCATGTGATAATTGTCTTTCTCTGACTGACTTATTTCGCTTAGCATAATACCCTCTAGTTCCATCCATGTCATGCAAATGGCAAGATTTCGTTTCTCTTGATGGCTGCATGGTATTCCATTGTATATATATACCACATCTTCTTTATCCATTCATCTGTTGGTGGACATCTGGGTTCTTTCCATAGTTTGGCTATTGTGGACATTGCTGCTATAAACATCTGGGTGCATGTGCCCCTTCTGATCACTACGTTTGTATCTTTAGGGTAAATACCCAGTAGTGCGATTGCTCGGTCGTAGGGTAGCTCTATTTTCAACTTTTTGAAGAACCTCCATACTGTTTGCCAGAGTGGCTGTACCAGCTTGCATTCCCACCAACAGTGTAGGAGGGTTCTGGGGGAGATTTTTGATTAGAGATTCCATCTACTTACTTGTTATTGGTCTATTATAGGTTTTCTGTATATTCATGATTTGCTTTTGTAGGCTGTATATTTCTAGGGCTTTGTCCATTTCTTCAGATTTTCCAATTTTTTCGGCTTTAGTTGTTCATAGTAGTCTCTCATTCTTTGTAAAGGTTTCTGTGAAATCCATTGTATCTTTCATTTCTGATTTTTTTTTTTTGGTCTTCATTTATTTCTGCTCTGATTATTGTTTTTTCTTTCTTTTCACTAACTTTGGGTTTAGTTTGTTCTTCTTTTTCTAGTTTCTTGAAGTAAAAAGTTAGGTTGTTTGAGATCTTGTTTCCTTTTTTTTTTTTTTTTTTTTTTGAGATCTTGTTTTTTAAGGAAGGCATTTGTCATTTTGACCTTCCCTCTTAGAGCTATTTGTGCTGCGTATCATAAGTTTTGGTATTTTGTATTTCCATTTTCAAATTTCTCAAGATATTTTTGCTTTTTCTTTTGGTTTCTTCTTTGATTCTTTGGTTGTTCAGAATACTGTTCCATCTTCACATATTGATAAATTTTCCACTTTTCTTCTTATAATTGATTTTTAGTTTCATACCATTGTGGTCAGAAAAAATGCTTGATCTGATTCAGTTCTCTTAAAATTTTTGAGACTGTTTTGTGGTCTAACATAGGATTTCTCCTGGCATATGTTCCATGTGCACTTAAGAGTGTATGCTGTTGCTTAGATAGAATGTTCTATATGTGTGTGTTAAGTCCATCTACTCTAAAGTGTCATTTAAGTATAATGTTTTTTAAATAGATTCTCTGTCCGGATGATCTAATTGATGGAAATGGGTAATTTAAGTCCTCTACTATTTTTTAATTGATGTCTATTTCTCCCTTCATGTAGATTAATGTTTACTTCATGTATTTAGTGCTTCTTCACTGAGTGAATATTTACAGATGTTATATCCTCTTGTTTGATTCATTCTTTTATCATTATTTTATGACCTTGTTTGTCTCCTATTATAGTCTTTGTCTTAAAGTGTATTTTGTCAGCTGTATATACAGCTACACCAGCTTTCTTTTGGTTTTTATTTGCATGGAGTATATTTTTTCCACCCTTTCCTTTTGCGTGTCCTTATATCTGAAGTGAGTCTCTTATAGACTGTGTATAGGTAGATCTTGTATTATTATTCACTCCACCACTGTGTGTCTTTGTATTGGAGAGTTTAGTTCATTTTCATTTAAAGCAGTTATTGATGGGTCTGTTGATGGGTTTTCTGGCATTTTGTTCATTGTTTTCTGGCTGTTTTTAAGATTTCATCATTCCTTTCCATTTTTCTTGCTCTCTCCCTTTGTGATTCAATGATTTTTTTGTAGCGATATGCTTAGATTCCTCTTATCTTTTGTGTATCTGCAGGATTTTGCTTTGTGATTACCATGAGACTTACATAAGACAACACATATATATTATATGTATTTACTTATGTATTATATGTATTATACACATATATATACATAATACATATGTATTATATGTATTATACACATATACACAACAGTCTATCTTAAATTTATAGCTTAAGTTCAGACACATTTTAAAACTTTCTTTTTTTTCCCCCTTTCACATTTTATGTTTTGATGTCACAACTTACATCTTTCAGTTTTTTAGTATTCATTTATAAATTATTGCAATTGTAGGTATTTTTATTACTTTTGTCTTTTAACCTTCATACTAAATTTGTAAGTAATTAACCAACCACCTTTATGATATAAGATTACTCTGAATTTTACTATATATTTACCTTGACCAGTGAGATTTATGCTTTCATACATTTTCCTATTACTAATAGTACCCTATGTTTCAGCTTAAGGAAGTCCCTTTAACATTTCTCATAAGTCTGGTCTAGGGGCAATAATTCCTTTAGCTTTGTTTGTCTGGAAAACTTGTATTCCACACCACAACTCCCCCCACCCTGCCCAGCAAAATTTGAAGGACAGCTTTGCTAGGTAGAGTATTCTTGTTGGCAGTTTTCCTCTTTCAATATTTTTAATATATTGTACCCACTTCCTACTGGCATGCCAAGTTTCCACTCAAAAATTTTGATTGTCATGGGCTTTCATTTGTGTGTAACAAATTATTTTTTTCTTGCTGCTTTTAAGATTCTCTCCTTGTCTTAAGAACAAATATTGTTAAAATGTCTGTACTACCCAAGGAAGTCTGCAGGTTTAATGCAATCCCTACCAAGATACCAAGAGCACTTTTCAATGAACTAGAATAAATGATCCCAAAATTTTTTGGAAGAACAAAAGTCATCAGTAGCCAAAGTAATCTTGAAAAAGAAAAGCAGAAACTGGAGGTATCACAATCCTAGATCTCAAGTTATACTACAAAGCTGTAGGAATCAAAACAGTATGGTAATGGCACAAAAACAGACACATAGATCAGGGGAACAGAACAGAAGTCCCAGAAATAAACCCACAATTTTATGGTCAATTAATCCTTGACAAAGGTAACAGGATATGCAATGGGAGAAAGACAGTCTTTTAAACAAATGGTATTGGGAAAACTGTATAGCAACCTGCACGAGGATGGAACTAGACCACTTTTTTATGCCATACACAAAAATAAACTCAAAATGGGAGACTGAAACCATAAAAATCCTAGAAGGGGAGAGCACAGGCCATAAAATCTCTGACTTTGGCCATAGCAACAACTTTCTAGACATGTCTCCTGAGGCAAGGGAAACAAAAGTAAAAATAAACTATCTGGACTATATCAAAATAAGCAGCTTCTACACAGCAAAGGAAACAATCAACCAAACTATAAAAGATAACCTGTCAAGTGGGGGAAGATAATTTGCAAGTGACATATCTGAAAAAGGGTCAGTACCCAAAATACATAAAGAACTGATAAAACCAACACCCAAAAACAACCCAGTTAAAAAATGAGCAGAAGACATGAACAGACATTTCTCCAAAGACATCCTGATGGCCAACAGACATGAAAAGATGCTTAACATCACTCATCTTAGGGGATATGTAAGTCAAAACCATAATAAGATATCACCTCACTTCTGTCAGAATGGCTAAAATAAAAAATACAAGAAATAACAGTGTTGGTGAGGATGTGAAGAAAAAGGAACCCTTATGCACTGCTGGTGAGAATGTGAACTAGTGCAGCCATTGTAGAAAACAGTATGGAGTTTCCTCAAAAAGTTAAAAACAAAACTACCATATGATCTAGTAATTCCACTACTGGGTATTCCCCCCCCCCCGCAAAAAAGCGAATTCAAGATGGTAGGTGTACCCCTGTGTTTATTGTAGCATTATTTATAATAACCAAATTATGGAAGCAGCCCAAGTGCCCATCAACTGATGAATGGATAAAGAAGATGTAGTGTGTGTGTGTGTGTGTGTGTGTGTGTGTGTGTGTAATGGGATATTACTTAGCCATAAAAACAATGAAATTTTACAGGGCACCTGGGTGGCTCAGTGGGTTAAACGCTCTGCCTTCGTCTCAGTCATGATCTCAGGGTCCTGGGATTGAGCACTGCATCGGGCTCTCTGCTCAGTGGGGAGCCTGTTTCCCCCTCTCTGTCTGCCTGCCTCTCTGCCTACTTGTGATCTCTCTCTCTATCTCTCTGTCAAATAAATAAATAAAATCTTTAAAAAAAAAAAGAAAATGGCAAAAATGAAATTTTGCCATTTATAACAATATAGATGGAAATAGAGGGTATAATGCTAAGTGAAATAAGTCAGAGAAAGACAAATACTATATGATTTCATTCATATTTGGAATTGAAGAAACAAATGAGTGGACAAAAAAAAAAAAAGAGCAAGAACCAGACTTTTAACTATAGAGAACAAACTGATCATTACCAGAGGGGAGGCTGGTGGGGGATTGGGTGAAATAGGTGAAGGGGATTAATAGTACCCTTATCTTGATGAGCACTGAGTAGTGTACAGAATTGTTGAATCACTATATTGTACACATGAAACCAATGTAACACTGTACATTAACTAGCTGGTATTAAAAAACAAAACAAAACTACATAGATGTGAGGCTGAACCAATTACCGAAAAAAAAAAAAATTCTTTCCTTGTCTTTAACTTTAGAAATTTAATTATAACGTGTCTTGGAGTGGGTCTCCAAGGGTAGGAAAGTTTTTAGCTTTATCTCTTCAAGTAAGTTTTCTATCCCTTTCTTTCTGTCTCTTCGCATTCTGGGGCCCATATAATATGAATGTTGGTTCACTCCTATAAGCTCCTTAAGTTTTCTGCTCTTTTTTTCTTTTTGTTGCTCTGATTCAGTGAGTTCTGTTGACCTGTATTTGAGTTTGTTGTTTTCTTAGTCATCTAGTCTGCTGCTGAATTCCTCTAGTGTATTTTTCAGTTCTGTTATCATATTTATCAGTTCTGTGACTTCTCTTGGGCACTTTCTTATATTTTCTCTTTGTTAAAATTCTTAACTTCGTTCATGCATTTTTTCTGCCAAGATTGGTAAGCATCTTTATGATCATTTTGAACTTTTAATCAAGCAAATCACTTACCTGTTTCATTAAAATCATTTTCTGGGGTTTCATCTTGTTCTTTCATTTGAAACATAGTCCTCTCTTTCTTCATTTACTTGACTCTATATGTTTCTGTGCATTAGATAAAACAGCTATTTCTACCTGTCTTGAAGCAGCAGCCTCATAAAGGAATGATCTTCACCTTTCAACCCATCGCTCAAACCTTTGTGCCTTTCCAAGCAGCCTACTTCATTCTTAGTGGCTATGAGTAGTTAGTTAAGGGTTTGCCAAGACCTGTCAGAGTCCCAAAGGAGAAGATCTTTGTTGCCCTCATAGATTCAGATGGATTGGAAGCCACATCCTCAGGCAGCAGCTTTTATTTTATTTTATTTTTTTAAAGATTTTTATTTATTTATTTATTAGAGAGTGAGAGACTGAGAATGAGAGGGGAGAAAGTCAGAGAAGCAGACTTCCCGCAGAGCCGGGAGTCCGATATGGGACTCGATCCCGGGACTCTGGGATCATGACCCGAGCCAAAGGCAGTTGCTCAACCAACTGAGCCACCCAGGCGCCCAGGCAGCAGCTTTTAAAGTATGTAAACATACCTCTGCGAGTGGAAGATGAGAATGTTTTTGTTTTTCCCTCTACACTGAATCTTAAGGTGGTAGCCTGTGAATGCAGGTCCCACTGACCAACAAAGTCAGAATATCAAGGGTTTTGTCCTCTGGGCAGGAGACAAAAGTTGGGGCACTAGACATGGAGACAAGCTCCTTTCTCAGAAACATCAGCAACCTGGAGTGAGGCAGAGGGAGAACAAGAAGATAGTGCCCACCCTCTGAGATGTCTAGAGAGGATATAGTTGGCCCCTTTAAGAACTCTTTCCATTTGCTTCAGTGCTGTGGTTTCATGGATACAAGCCCAATTTGCTGTCAAAGCTGTGTGTTTAGGGCCTGTCTCAAGTGTAGGTCATTGTCATCTTTGTCGTCTTTCTACATTTTGCATTTTATGTACTTTTTGCTACTTGATTAGTTACTGGTTTACAGATAGATATGCATTCTAGAATAAAAGGATTTTTTTTGCCACTTTGTTTACTGCCTATATCCACCTGACATCTAGCCAGTAAGACCCTTTAGTTTCATCATCTTACACCTATCCCCTGGAAGAAGCTGTAAAGTACATAATTATCCAGTATTATATATTAATGTACGTTGATCTCTTTGTGTCAGACCCTGTATTAAGACAGGTATGATCCAATGGGCTTAACTTAACATCCTTGAGCCACGGTGCTCTCCTCTATATAATGGCAATAATTATTTAGAACAGTCAAGGTTAGAATGAGGAACTAGGGAGAGTTTCTTATGAGCCACAAGTTGCTGTATAAATGTTAGATTGATGTCATTTTCTTTCCTACCTTTCACTTCATTTAACAAACTCCTTTTTTTTTTTAAAGTCAAGGTCCTGAAGACTTTTTTTTTAATTGAAGTATAATTCACTTAAAGTATTCTAGTAGTTCCAAATATATATGGTAGTGATTTGATATTTATATATATTATGAAATTATCCCTATGGTAAGTCTAGTTATCATCTGTCACCATACAAAGCTATTACAATATTATTGACTATATTCCTTATGCTGTATATTATATCCCCATGATTTATTTATTTTATAACTGGAAGTTTGTGCCTCTTAATCCCCTTCAACTATTTTGCCTTCATCCCAAACCCTTCCCATTCTAGTAACCATCAGTTTGTTTCCTGTATCTGTGAGTCTGTTTTGATTTTTAGATTCCACATATAAGTGTCATATGATATTTGTATTTCTGTTTGACTTATTTCACTTAGCATAAAAGCCTCTGAGATCATCCACGTTGTCACGAATGGCAAAATCTGATTCTTTTTTGTGGTTGAGTTATATTCCATTGTGTGTGTGTGCCTGTGTTTGTGTCTATCTCACCAGTTTGACAGGTGTGGGGTGATACTTCATTGTGGTTTGATTACATTTCCCTGATGATTAAAAATGTTAAGCACATCTTCATGTCTTTTTGGAAAAGTGTCTAAGTCTGCTGCCAATTTTTTACCTGGGTCATTTGTCCGGTGCATGTCTTAAAAATTGGGGTACCACATGTGGGTTTCAAATACTCTGGTTTTTAGGGAGAAGTTTGGAATTGTAAGTTCCCTCCTGATTGTGGGTTGCCAAACTAGGGGTGGAGATTGTGGATTGTAGTAAGATTGTGTCCCAGCCTCTCCTACCTATTTTGGTGTGGGGTTTGTTTGCCCAATATGTAGGGGTCACTGAGATTTTTTTGAGTTTACTTCAGAGGAAAATTTTTCCATATATAGGTGCAGATTTTCCGTCTTTGGTGGGGATGAGGTGGGTTCAAAAACCTCCTACATCACCATCTTGAACCAGAACCTTCTAGCATATTTACTTTTTAAACTTTATATTAATTTTTGTTTTGAGATTATTTTACAAACATACTGATCCATGTTGGATTGGAACTTACTTAAAGAAGGAAAGAAACAAAACTGGTCTTTCTCCACATACAAATTTCATTAATGTAGGATTTCTCTAAAGAAAGAAGGGAAGAAGCTTTGTCCCCTGGTGTACTTCCCCCCTCCTCTCTTGGGCTGATTTCCACTTTTTTTTTTACCCTTCAAATTTCAGTAAAATTCTTAACTTAGACAACATGGTCATTCGTTGGGTTTTTGTTTTTGCTTTTTGGTGTATCAATTTAGTTTATAGTTTCATCATCAGCCTCATCTCTATAGAATTACTGCCTGTTATTTTGCATTAGTAAGTATCACCTTTATAATGGTTTTATACTATGTAAATAAACTTGGCTAGGCAGGACCCATGGACAGTTAAGTGTGTGTCAATTTGGGCTTAGATTTTTGTCATGGTGCCTGGTTGTTTGGTCAAACATTATTGTAGGTGTTTCTATGAAGGTGTTTTGGATGAGTTTTCAAGTTAAATTGATAGACTGAGTAAAGCAGGTTGCCCTTTTTAATGTACCATCCCCCCCAAAGCCTGAATGCCTGAATAAAACAAGAGGCTCACCCTCTCTTGAATGGGAGGGAACCTCTGCTTGTCCACCTTTGAGCTTGGACATTGGTTTTTATCTGCCTTTAGACTTGAACTGAAATATCAGCTCTTCCTGGATTTTGAGCCTTTTGTCATCAGACTGGAATTAGACCATCAGTTCTCCTGGGTTTCCAGCTTGCTGACTTCGGACGTTGGAACTTGTCAGCCTCTAATAGTCAGCCTCTAATAATCACTCCTTATACTAAACACACACACACACACACACACACACACACACACACACACACACACACCCTGTTGGTTCCTGTTTCTGTGGAGAACCCAAATACAACCCATGTTTATTAATTTCTTCTTACTGCATTCATCCTTTGGTACTTAAGTGTGGCAGTTCACACAATGTAAGACACAAAGAGAAGACCTGATATGTCATGTAGCCACCTATTCAGAATTGGTTGTTTAAAAAATTCTTTTTAACTTATCTGAATACTATTTCTAAAATAGTTATTAGAAATGACTAAGATATAAATAGGGCAAAAGAGGATTCAGTGGGCTAGAGAATAAGGAAGGCAAAGATAAGAGTATTTCAAAGAAGGAATAGTCAATAATGTAGAATGCTGCCAGTGGTCATAGGGAGGAGCTCTGGAGAAAGAGCATCAGAATTTGTCAGTAGGAAATGACTAATCATTTTCAAGGTGAATGTTTTTAGAAGCATTGGGTAGGAGGTGTCGTATGCATATTGTCTTACTTGATGAAGAAAAAGTTAAAATGTGTAGTAGTAAATAAGGATGGATAGAGATGATAGGGACAGATTATACAAGGTCTAAATGGCTTAAGGTCACTCTAATGTAAGTTTGGAGAATGCCTCAAAGCCTTCTACCAGAGTTTTTGCCTATGAACACATTGTAGACAGGGATTATGACTTTTACGTCTATTTCCAAAGCATAACATAGTTTCTGGTACATAGTAGGCACTTAATTATTTGTTGAATGCCAGATAAAAGAATGTAAAAAGTCGTATTAAATCTTTTATCATAATCTCTCTCAAATTTAACCTTTTTTGTTCTTACTATCAGCATTTTCACACAGATCTACTACCAAATTATTATAATAAACTTGCTATGTAGGTTTTCCTTCTGTCATTTCTCATTTGAGCCAACTTGGGATGAGGCTGTCAGATTAATGTTTTTATACCATGCTTTTGATTATATCACTCTCCTGCTTGACAACTTTATTCTTTATTTTTTTTTTCTGTTTGACAACTTTAAAAAGCCATATAAATCCCATTGAAATAAATGTAAAGTCTTTAGCCTCAAACGAAAGCCTATCCAAAATCTGGCCCATAACCTGGGTTTCAGTCCTTATTTTCCACTGCTCCTTTACACCTTGGCATCATTAAGTTTAGAAAACATATAAAGCTATGATCTGCTAGCCAAATACAGTGACTGTCTCTATCAAAATGACAGAATCCCACAACCAAATATTGGTTGTTCTAAAATAAGTCAAGTTCTTCAATTACATTTCTTTAGTACAATTAAGGAAACTATATTAACCAGAGTGATACAACAAAGCTATACATGTTTAAATGTATACAGTATAATGCTTTTGGAGATAAGCAAACACCTGTGAAACCATCCTTACTATAATTGGCATAAACTTACCCCTTACTTCCAAAAGTTTCCTCCCATAGTCCCTTTGTTGTTTGTCCTTTTTTTTACTTTGTGGTAAGAGCACTTAAAGTAAGATCTACTCTTTTAGCAAATTTTAAAGTATATAATACAGTATTATTCATCATAGGTCCTGTATTGTACAGTAGATCTCCAGAACTTCTTTTGCATAAATGAAATTTTGTTCTCTTTCACCAACACTTTCCCATTTCCTCCTCTCCCCAGGCCCCTGGCAACGACCATTCTACTCACTGCTTCTGTGTGTTTGTTTTAAATTCCACATGTAAGTGAGATTGTGTAAGATTTGTCTTTCTGTGTCTGGCTTATTTTACTTAGCATCCTGTCCTTAATGTTGTAGCAAATAGCAGGATTTCCTTAAGACTAACACTCCATTGTATACCATGAGTTGTAGTTATTTATGAATTTTGAGTATTAACCCCTTATCTGATATTTGGTTTGCAAATATTTTCTCCCATTCTGTAGGTTGCCTTTTTATTTTGTGGAGGATTTCTTTTGCTGTGAAGAAGCCTTTTAGTTTGATCTAATCGCACTTGTCTGTTTTTTTCTTTTGTTGCCTGTGTTTTTATTGTCCTATCCAGGAAATCATTGTCTAGTCCAATGTCTGGTAGTTTTTCCCCTAGATTTTCTTTTAAGACTTTATTGTTTAGGTTTTTAAGTTTAGGTCTTTAATCCATTTTAAGGTTTTTTGTTTCTTTTTTTAAGAACTTATTTATTCGAGAGTGAGAGACAACATGAGCTGGGTGGGAGAAGGCAGAGAGAGAGGAAGAAGCACACTCCCTGCTGAGCAGGGAGCCTGGTATGGGGCTCAATCCCAGGACCCTGCTGTCATGGCCTGAGCTGAAGGCAGACACTTAACTTACTGAGCCACCCAGGCACCCCTGAGTTGATTTTTACAGATGGAGTGAGATAAGAGTCCAATTTCATTTGTTTACATGTAAATTTCTAATTCCTCCACCAGCATTTATGGAAGAGACTCTTTTCCCCTGTATGTACATGCCATCCTTGTTAAAGACCAGTTGCTCCTTATACATGGACTTAGTTCTGGACTCTCTATTCTGCTTCGTTAGTTTGTATTTGTTTTTATGCCAGTACCATACTGTTTTGATTATAACTTTGTAATATGCTTTGAAATTGGGCAGTGTGACACCTCCAGCTTTATTCTTCTTGATCAATATTGCTTTGGCTATTTGGGGTCTGTTGTAGTTCCAAATGAATTTTTTATTTCTGTAAAAAATGACATTGGGATTTTTTTGTTGTTGTTGTTACATAAATTAACCCATTTATTACAGGCTAGCAACGTTTCAAATGGTGGAGCTTCTACTGGTCTTTCAACTCCTTCAGTCTTCTGATGGCAGACTTTACTGTGACAGCAGAAGTGGTATTGTAGGTCCAGGCGCCACCAGCGACGGTTTTCATGCAGGAGCCACAATGCCAGATCCCCATAGCTCGTCTCTTCATCTTGGTTTTGCCACAGAAGGAGCAAGTGTACTTGGCGTGCTGGCTTATCTCAATCTTCTTCACCATTTTCCTGAGGGAGGCACCATAACGGGTCCTGTATTTGCCCACGATTCCGACCTTCTTGGTGCGTTTAGCCATGTTGCCGCAAACTAGGTCTGAGCCCAGAGAGGCCATTGGGATTTTTTAAAAAAAGATTTTATTTGTTTATTTGAGAAAGAGACTAAGCACAAGCAGGGGTAGAGGCAGAGGGAGAGGGACAAGCAGACTTCCTGCTGAGTGGGGAGCCAGACTTGGGGTTTAATCCCAGGATCCCAAGATCATGATCTCAGCTGAAGTTAGATGTTTAACTGACTGAGTCACCCAGGTACCCCACCACTGGGATATTGATAAGATTGCATTGAATGTACAAATTAATTGGGAAATAGGGACTTTTTAACAATACTAAGTCTTCTAGTCCATGAACATGGGGTGTCCTTCCATTTATATGTCTGTTTTTTAATTGAAGAGTTTTATTTAAAAAAATTTTTTTATTATATCCAGTTAGCCACTGTATAGTACATCATTAGTTTTCAATGTAGTTTGATTCTTGTTACATATAGTTTGATTCTTTAGTTACATACAGCACTTGGTGCTCATCACAACACGTGCCCTCTTTAATACCCATCACCCTGTTATCCCCTGCCCCCAACTCCCTCTTCTCTGAAACCCTCAGTCTGTTTCTGTCGGTTCATAGCTTTCTCATGGTTCTTCTCCCTCTCTGATTTCTCCCCCTTCAGATTTCCCTCCCTTCCCTTATGGTCCTCTGTGCTATTGTTTATGTTCCACATATTAGTGAAACTATATGATAATTATCTTTCTCTGCTTGACTTACTTCACTTAGTATAACCCCCTCCAGTTCCATTCATGTTGATAGAAATGGTGGGTATTTATCCTTTCTGATGGCTGAATAATATTCCATTGCATATATGTACCACATTTTCTTTATCCATTCATCTGTTGAAGGGCATCTTGGTTCCTTCCACAGTTTGGCTATTGTTAACATTGCTGTTAAGAACATTGGGGTGCATGTGCCCCTTCTTTTCAGTACATCTATATCTTTGGGGTAAATGCCTTTTACTGCAATTGCTGTGTCATAGGGTAGCAGAATCACTTGCATTTCTGGGCTCTCTCTTCTGTTCCATTGATCTAAGTGTCTGTTTTTGTGCCAATACCACACTGTCTTGATGAGTACAGTTTTGTAATAGAGCTTGAGGTCTAGAATTGTGATGCTGCCGACTTTGGTTTTCTTTTTCAACATTCCTCTGACTATTCGTGGTCTTTTCTGGTTTCATATAAATTTTAGGATTATTTGTTCCATTTCTTTGAAATAAATTGATGGTATTTTGATAGGGATTGAATTAAATGTGTAGATTGCTTTAGGTAGCATAGACATTTTCACAAAATTGTTCTTCCAATCCATGAGCATGGAACGTTTTTCCATTTCTTTGTATCTTCCTGAATTTCTTTCATGAGCACTTTGTAGTTTTCTGAGTACAGATTCTTTGTCTCTTTGGTTAGGTTTATTCCTAGGTATCTTATGGTTTTGGGTGCAATTGTAAATGGAATTGACTTCTTAATTTCTCTTTCTTCTGTCTTGCTGTTGGTGTATAGAAATGCAAGTGATTTCTGCACATTAATTTTGTATCCTGACACTTGATTGAATTCCTGTATGAGTTCTAGCAGTCTTGGAGTGGAGTCTTTTGTGTTTTCCACATCAAGTACCATATCATCTGCAAAGAGTGAGAGTTTGACTTCTTCTTTGCCAATTTGGATGCCTTTTATTTCTTTTTGTTGTCTAATTGCTGAGGGTAGGACTTCTAGTACTGTGTTGAATAGCAGTGGGGATAGTGGGCATCCCTGCCGTGTTTCTGATCTCAGGGGAAAAGCTCTCAGCTTTTCCCCACTGAGAATAATATTCGCTGTGGGTTTTTCATAGATGATTTTGATGATATTGAGGAATGCACCCTCTATGCCTACACTATGAAGAGTTTTGATCAAGAAAGGATGTTGTACTTTGTCAAATGCTTTTTTAGCATCTGTCGAGAGTGTCATATGGTTCTTTTTCTTTCTATTAATGTATCACATTGATTGATTTGCAGATGTTGAACCAATCTTGCAGCCCAGCAATAAATCTCACTGGTGAATAATCCTTTTAATGTACTGTTGGATCCTAGTGGCTAGTATTTTGGTGAGAATTTGTACGTCCATGTTCATCAAGGATATTGGTCTGTGATTCTCCTTGTTGATGAGGTCTTTGGTTTTGGGATCAAGGTAATGCTTGCCTCATAAAATGAGTTTGGAAGTTGCCCTTCCATTTCTATTTTTTGGAACAATTTCAGGAGAATAGGTATTAATTCTTCTTTAAATGTTTGGTAGAATTCTCCTGGGAAGCCGTCTGGCCCTGGTCTCTTGTTTTGTGGGAGATTTTTGATGACTGCTTCAATCTCCTTACTAGTTATGGGTCTGTTCAGGTTTTCTGTTTCTTGCTGGTTCAGTTTTGGTAGTTTGTGTGTCTCTAGGAATGTATCCATTTCTTCCAGATTGTCTATTTTGCTGACGTATAGTTGCTCACAATATGCTGTTATGGTTGTTTGTATTTCTTTGGTGTTGGTTGTGATTTTTCCTCTTTCATTCATGATTTTATTAATTTGGGTCCTTTCTCTTTTCTTTTTGGTACATCTGGCCAGGGGTTTATCAATTTTATTAATTCTTTCAAAGAATCAGCTCCTTCTTTTGTTGATTTGTTCTACTCTTCTTTTAGTTTCTATTTCATTGATTTCTGCTCCGATCTTTATTATTTCTCTTCTTCTGCTGGATTTAGGCTTTCTTTGCTGTTCTTCTCCAGCTCCTTTAGGTGTAGTGTTAGGTTATGTATTTGAGATCTTTCTTGTTTCTTGAGAAGGGCTTGTATTGCTATATACTTTCCTCTCAGGACTGCCTTTGCTGTGTCCCCAAGATTTTGAACAATTGTGTTTTCATTTTCATTTGTTTCCATGAATTTTAAAAATTTTTCTGTAATTTCTTGGTTAACCCATTCATTCTTTAGTAGGATGTTCTTTACCCTCCATGTATTTGAGTTCTTTCCAACTTTCCTCTTATGATTGAGTTCTAGTTTCATGGCACTGTGGTCTGAAAATATGCAGGGAATGATCCCAGTTTGGTACTGATAGAGATATGATTTGTGTTTCAGGATGTGATCTATTCTAGAGGATGTTCCATGTGCACTGGAGAAGAATGTGTATTCTGTTGCTTTGTGATGGAATATTCTAAATATATCTGTGATGTTCATCTGGTCCAGTGTGTCATTTAGAGCCTTTATTTCCTTCTTAATCTTTTGCTTAGATGATCTTACCATTTCGGTGAGGGGGGTATTAAATTTCCCTACTATTATTGTATTATTGTTGATGTGTTTCTTTGACTTTCCTATTAATTGGTTTATATAATTGGCTGCTCCCATGTTAGGGGCATAGATATTTACAATTATTAGATCTTCTTGTTGGACAGTCCCTTTAAGTATGATTTGATGTCCTTCCTTATCTCTTAGTGTAGTCTTTGGCTTAAAATCTAATTTATCTGATATAAGGATTGCCACTCCAGCTTTCTTTTGATGTCCATTAGCATGGTAAATTGTTTTCCACCACCTCACTTTAAATTTGGATTTGTCTTTGGGTCTAAGATGAGTTTCTTGTAGATAGCATATTTTTTTTTATCCATTCTGATACTGTGTGTCTTTTTTGTGGCATTTAGCCCATTTACATTCAAGGTATCTATTGACAGATATGAATTTAGTGCCATTGTATTTCCTGTAAGGTAACTGTTAAGTGCATATTGTCTCTGTTCCTTTCTGGTCTATGTTCCTTTTAGGCTCTCTCTTTGCTTAGAGGACCCCTTTCAATATTTCCTGTAGGGCTGGTTTGGTGTTTGCAAATTCTTTTAGTTTTTGTTTGTCCTGGAAGCTTTTTATCTCTCCATCTATTTTCAATGACAGCCTAGCTGGATATAGTATTCTTGGCTGCATATTTTTCTCATTTAGTGCTCTGAATATATCATGCCAGTCCTTTCTGGCCTACCAGGTCTCTGTGGATAGGTCTGCTGCCAGTCTGATATTTCTGCCTTTGTATGTTACAGGCTTCTTGTCCCGAGCTTCATTGAGGATTTTCTCTTTGTCACTAAGACTTGTAAGTTTTCCTATTAGATTAGGGTGTAGATCTATTTTTATTCATTTTGAGGGGGGTTCTCTGTGCCTCCTGGATTTTGATGCTTGTTCCCCTCAGCAGTTTAGAGAAATTGTCTACAATAATTTGCTCCAATATACCTTCTGCCCCCCTCTCTCTTTCTTCTTCTTCTGGGATCCCAATTATTCTAAAATTGTTGCATCTTATGATATCACTTATCTCTCGAATTCTCCCCTCCTGGTCCAGTAGTTGTTTGTCTCTCTTTTTCTCAGCTTATTTATTTTCCGCAGTTTGGTCTTCTATATCACTAATTCTCTCTTTTACCTCTTTTATGCTAGCAGTAAGAGCCTCCATTTTTTATTGTACCTCATTAGTAGTTTTTTTTTTTTTTATTTCAGCTTGGTTAGATTTTAGTTCTTTTATTTTTCCACAAAGGGATTTTATTTCTCCAGAAAGGGATTCTCTAATATCTTCCATGATTTTTTCAAGCCCAGCTAGCACCTTGATAATTGTCATTTTGAACTCTATTTCTGACCTATTACTGATGTCCATATTGATTAGGTCCCTAGCTGTCGGCACTGCCTCTTGTTCTTTTTTTTGTCGTGAGTTTTCCACCTTGTCATTTTATCGAGATAAGAATAGATAAATGAGAGAGCAAAATACTAAAAGGGTAACAACAACCCCAGAAAAATCAGAAGGGAGCCGAGTGCAGGGCTTGAAGAAAAAAATGGGGGATGAAAAAAGAGAAAAAAATTAAAAGAAAAAAATATATATGTATTAGATTTGTGATTAGAACAGAGCCCCACACCAGATTTTGGGTGTTTTTGGTCTTTTAGAAGAAACTATGTCCCAAAATTTAAAGAAAGGAAAAACTTAATAAATATACTAAAATAAGGGTAAACACTATGAAGGGATTGGATATGAGTGTAAAGATGAAAATTTGAAAAGATTCTAAAAAAGGGATTGGTAAGAGGTTGGTTGAAAAAAGAGAAAAAAAGGAATAAAGGAGGAAAGAATGTGATCAGGCTAGAGACTAGAACCAAGCTGTGTGCTAGATTTAGGGTATATTTTGATCTATTAGAAGAAAGTGTATCCCAAAATTTTAAAGAAAAAAAAACCCTATATGTGTACAAAAAATAAGGTTAAATACAATGAGAGGATAAAATATGAATGTAACAGTGAAAATTAGAAATTATTTTTAAAAAGATATTGATATTAGTTAAAATGCCAAAATAGGAAAGAGGAAAAATAAAAAAATAAAACAAGAAAAAAAACAAAATTTAAAAAATTCACTCAGAAATAGTAAGGATCATGGGGAAAAAAGCCATGAATTCCATGTGTCGCTTTTTTTCCCCCCCTAACTCTGGAGTTACGCGGTTTTCACTGATTGATGAACTTGGTCTTGGCTGGATATTATCCCCGATCTTCAGGGGGAGGGGCCTGTTGTAGTGATTCTCAAATGCCTTTGCCGGAGGCTGTATTACACCACCTTTTCCAGGGGCCAGGCTAGGCAAGTTGCTCGGGTGGGTTCGCTCTTGGGGGCCTCTGTTCCCTGCATGCTTTCTGTACCGCCCTGGAGGCCGGGAATGAAAATGGCGGCCTCCCAGTCTCCGGCTCAGAGGAGCCCAGCGATCAGGGCCCTCTCAGAGAAAAGCAGTCAGTCCCTCCTGTCTCCCTGGTGTCTGGCTGCACTCAGAGCTCAGCCGGCCCCTGAACAAGCGTTTCTATCTCTGGCATACGTCACAGTTTGGAGTCTCCAAACCCAGCTGATTCCTGCAGGACACTCCCATGCCGCTTCTCCTGGAGGGTGAAGGAAGGGCTCTTTCCAGAGCTGCCCCTCGTGTGGTCGCTGCTCAAAGAGCAGTAGCCCGACTGTGTCTCGGATCATGGTGTAAGGTAAGTCTGAGCTGAGACTGCACTGCTCAACTTTGTCTCCGCCCTTGGCTTCCCTGGTCTAATACCTAGGGGTTCCGCCACTCTCAGACACCCCCGGTCCTTCTATGACCTCAGGCATCCTGAAACCACACTTTGCCCTCAGGGCTAAACATTCCGCTTAGCCTCTGGAGTGACATCCCTCAGTGAAGCAGACTTCTAAAAGTTCCGATTTTGTGCTACGTTGTTCTGTGGCTGCTGGGAGTTGGCCCCCCCCCCCCCCCCCGCCGTGGTCTATCTTCCTATCGATTTGGATTTACTTTTCCACACTTTCTATCTTATAGAAAGTGGTTGATTTTCTGCTCCTAGAATTGCTGTTCTTCTTCTCTTCTATCTCCTGTTGAGTTTGCAGGCATTTAGAATGGTTTAACAACTATCCTGCTGAACTTCTGGGCTCCGCCACTATCTCAACCTACTTCTCCGCCATCTTGCTCCTCCCCTCATTTTTATTTTATTATTTATTTCTAATTTCATTCTAATTTCATTCCATTTCAGTCCATTAAGTATCAGAAACAATATTTCAAATGATTCCAGTCTTTTTAAATTTGTTAAGACCTGTTTTGTGACCTAGCATGTGATCTGTCCGGGAGAATGTTCCAAGTGCACTTCAGAAGAATGAGTATTCTGTTTTAGGGGGGAATGTTCTGTATGTCTTTAGTTTCCATTTGGTCTATAGAGTTGTTTAGTTCTGCTGTATTCCTACTGAGTTTTTTTGTTTGTAGATATATTATCAAGGCAGGGGATTAAATTATACTAGTATTGTTATCTATTTAGATCTGTAAATGTTTGCTTTACATACTAATATATATTGATAGGTTTATATTTTATGTTGGGTGTTTGTTTATAATTATTACATCTTTCTGGTAAACTGACCCTTTTATCATTATAAAATGTTAACTTTATCTTTTCCAAAATAAATTCTTAATTTGTCTTGTGATAGTTTGTGTGTTAAATTTATATTTTGTCCACTATTTAGTGACTCCTCTCTTTTGCTTATTGTTTGTATGGAATATCTAGTTACCACTGGACTTACATCAAACACTTTCTAGGTAAAGCAGTCTGTTTTAAACTAATAACTTAATTTCAATTATGTACAGAATGTGTACACTTTCCATATAATCTCACACAAAGTTTGAGTTGATTCTAGGTTTTACTTATATTTTTTAACAAATTTTTAAAATATTTTATTTTTTGTCAGAGAGAGAGTGCATACACATGCAGGGGGAGCAGGAGGCAGAGGGAGAAGCAGGCTTCCTGCTGAGCAAAGGGCCCAGTATATGACTTGATTCCAGGATGCTGGGATCATGACCTGAGCCAAAGGCAGATGCTTAAGCAACTGAGTCACCCAGGCATGCTAATATTTTACTTATTTCTGTTTAGTGTTTCATTTCAGTGTTTATAATTATTCTTACTACATGTGTCTTAATTTTGTACACTAGAGTTAAAAGTGATTTACTTGCTACCATTACAGTATTTCCTTTAACAGCAGTAGTTATATTTTCATATCCTTTCATGTTACTGTTTAGCTTTTTGTTTGGTTCAACATGAATTCCCTTTAGCACTTGTTGTAAAGCAGAACTAGTTTACTTCCCCAGGTTATTTTGGTCTGGGGAAATTCTCTCTTTTATTCTTTTTATTTTTAAATTTGGGTTTTTGGGGGGTTTTTGTTTGTTTTTTGTTTTCTTTTTTTTTAGTTTTCATTTAAATGTCAATCATTTCAGATACAGTGTAAAATCGTTTCAGGAATAGAATTTATTGATTCATTACTTACACATAATACCTAGTGCTCATCACAAGTGCCTGCCATAATACCCATGACATATTAGATTCATCTTCTTGCCCACTTCCTCTCCAGCAAACCTCAGTTTTTCTCTGTTGTTAAGAGTATGTTTTCTGGCTTGACTCTTTTTTTTTTTTAACCCCGGTATGTTCAACTGTTTCATTTCTTTCTTTCTTTTTTTTTTTCAAATTTTTTATTTATTTGTTTGACAGAGAGAGGGCACAAGCAGGGGGAATGGTGGGGAGAGACGCAGACTCCCCACCAAGCAGGGAGTCTGATGCGGGGCTCCATTCCTGGACCCTGAGACCATGACTCGAGCCAAAGGCAGACCCCCAAACTTCAGAGCCCCTCAACTGTTTCATTTCTTCAATTCCACGTATGAGTGAAATCATACAGTATTTGTCTTTGACTGACTTATTTTGCTTAACAAAATACACTCTAGCTCCATCCACTACATGCAAATGGCAAGATTTCTTTGTTTCCTTTTGATGGCTAAATAATATTCCATTGTATACAGATCCCACCCCTTCTTTATCCATTCATCAGTTGATGGACATTTGGGTTCTTTCCATAGTTTGGCTATTGTTGATAATGCTGCTACAAACATCAGGGTGCATGTGTCCCTTCAAATCTGTATTTTTCTATCATTTGGGTAAATACCCAGCAGTGCAATTGCTAGGTCATAGGGTAGTTCTATTTTTAACTTTTTGAGAAACCTCTGTACTGTTTTCCAGGGTGCCTGCACCAGTTTGCATTCCCGCCAACAGTGTAAGAGGGTTCCCCTTTCTCTGCATTCTCACCAACACCTTTTGTTTCCTGTGTTCTTAATTTTAGCCATTCTGATTGGTGTGAGGTGATATTTAATTATAGTTTTGATTTGTATTTCCCTGATGATGAGTGAT
>CM052811.1:67922978-67992124 GCA_028533885.1 Nasua narica
ATATATTTGATTAAGGACTTATAATTAATAATATATAAAGAGGTCTTATAATTCAATAAATAGAGAACTTATTTTAAAAATGAACAAAGTTTTTTTTTTGAAGATTTTATTTATTTATTTGACAGAGAGAAAGAGATCACAAGTAGCAAAGAGGCAGGCAGAGGGAGAAGGGGAACAGGCTCCCTGCTGAGCAGACAGCCCGATGCGGGGCTCAATCCCAGGACCCTGAGATCATGACCTGAGCTGAAGGCAGAAGCCTAACCCACTGAGCCACCCAGGTGCCCCAAAAATGAACAAAGTTTTGAAAAGATGTTTCACCAAAGAAGATACACTAATGGCTAATAATCACATAAAAATGCTCAACATCATTAATCATTAGGGAAATTCAAATTAAAATCATCATGAGATACTACTGTATACCCAGTAGAATGATTACAATCAAAAAGACTGACAGTACAGCCACAGGTGAGGATATGGAGAAACTGGAGCCCTCGTACATTGCTGATGGGTATATAAAATGTTATAGTCACTTTGGAAAAGCCATTTGGTAGTTTCTAAAAACTAACAAGATAAATATAAACTTAAAATATGATCCAACAATTCCACTCCTAGATATCTACCCATGGGGAATGAAAACATTGTGTCCCCTTGAAGACTTAAATGTGACTATTTATAACAATATTATTCATAATAGCCCCAATCTGGAAGCAATTAAAAATATCTAGCAGCTGGTGAGTAGTAAACAAAATACGGTAGATCCCTACAATGGAATACTATTCAGAAATGGAAAAGGAATAAACTATATGATACAACATGTATGAACCTCAGAAACCATAATGCTAAGTGAAAGAAGCCTGACGCAAAAGACAACATATTGTATAAATTCATTTAGATGAAGTATCCAGACTATATGATTTCATTTATATCAAATTCCTCTAGAGACAGAAAGCAGACCAGTGACTGGCTCAGGCTGGAGGTAGGAATGGGAATGCACTGTAAGTTGGCACAGGGGAACTTCGTGGCAATGGAAATGTTCCAAAACCACTCTGTGGTAGTAGCTGCATAACTTTCTAAGTTTAGCAAACATCATTGAATTGTATACTTATAAGGGGCAAATTTTATGGTGCATGTAAATTATACCCCAGTGAAATCATTTTTAAAAACGTATATAAAGTAGGCTTCCAGGTAGTTGAAGATCATAGTGGCTGCCTTCCTTTCCATTTCCCAGTACTTCCTCTATAAATGATGTAGAACATAATGATGAAAAGAAACTACATGAAAGCTCCACTTTCAGCATGACTTGACAGAGAACTTCCAGACAATTGTAAATAAGATGGAAAAAATGCCAATCCCAGTGCATGATGTCTACTTTCTGGTGGTATTGTAGATGAGAGCAGGCGGTGTGAAAGGATAGTTTTTTAAATGCACAGCTTCTGTGGTGGGGAGATGGGTGGGTGAAAAAGGGCAAAAAGGGAGAGGCACCTTCTGGCAGTTGCAAAAGGGGAAGATTTAGGGTCCTGCAAGATAAAAAGGAGCCAAAAAATAAGAGGTCCTACAACTCTTTCAGGAACGTGTAGAGAGCTTAATTAGACCCTCTTTGATTCTCTTATTCCAGGATCTTCCTGTTAAAATTTTTTTGACTGGTCTCCCATTCTGTCACTCGACCTAAGCAGGCTAGTAGAGCTGTGGCTTTCCAGGTTCATTTCATATCAGATTTGTTACTTTTACTTACAGTTAGTTTGCTGTTTTTATTTGTAATGCTGTGAGCAGTGTTTTTCCACTCTAAGCTCCAAATCAAGTCAGCTGTTGTTTTGCACAGCCCGTCCTACCTCAGTAGAACTAGAAGACTGAACTAGTTTGGGGGTCAAGAAAGGATGGGAGCAGCCCCAGAACATAAGATTTCCCCTTTATTACTAGAAGTTCAGCATTTTTTTCATGAATAAATGCTTATCAAACTGTCGTTTGCCCCTATTTGATTTCCAGAGCTCTGAAATGGTAATATTTGTCCAGTTTTATAACTGTTTCCTGGGGAGAGGATTTACTTACCTCTAAACTCTGCCGTACCTGGAAATTCTGCTCCTTTATTTAACTTTAATCAAACTATGTAGTTTGAGGCATTTTCCTCCAGGATATTATAAGTCTATATGCATAATTGATATGAAATTCATATATATGTATATATATAAATATGGCCTTTTCACAATTATCGCATATAGTTGGGATCCCCAAGAGCAGGTATGTAAAGTGCAGAACAGGGGCCAAATCCTGCCCACTGCCTGCCTTTGTTAATACAGTTTTATTGTAACACAGCCCCTCTAATTTATGTGTTTTCTGTGGCTGCTTTCATACTACAATGGCAGAGTTGAGTGTTATGATAGAGTCTTTATGATCCACAGAGCCTAATATCTGGTGCTTTACACAAAAAGTTTGCTGACCTTTGCTTCAGAGCAAATTCTAACAGTAACTAACATAATTACCATTATAAATAATATTACTTTGTCTAGTATTGTTCACATTTATCCTGTTTATTTTCTCAATAACCTATATAACCAGCTAGATATGAAATTATCATTTATCAGATTTCAGAAACTAATGGCAAAGTTGAATAAGTATGAGCATATGAATTATAAACTAAATATACTAAACATACTAAATATAAAAAATTAATATTTTAAGCTAATAATCTAACAAATCTAAAGTTTAACAACAGAATAAAAACAGACTTTGATATGTTATAGTAATTTCATGTTCATCTTGGCCTGGAATAACATTCATTCTAACAATATTGTGTTTACATTGAATTCTTCCTCCATCATACCTGCTCTTACATGACCAAACTCCTGCAAAGTCATCACCATGAGAAAATGCCCATTTTTTCTTTAACATTTTGAAATATTCTTGCTTAATTATTAGTTTGCTTTTAAACAGAGAATATTTAAATTATTTAATACTAAATACTCTGTGGAGCACTTTTCTCAATTCAACACATCTTACCTATTAGAAGAGACATTCAGTGTTCTTTGTTGAATAATATGTTTGTGGATTGAACAAAAGGGAGGCAAGTTATCTGGAAGTATATCTTCTTGAGGAGCTAAAGACAGGCCAACAAAAGCTTCATTTAGCATATCTCCTCTGTCCAAAGGCCCCAGGAGTTCTGTTAAAAAATGATAAAGATGTGAGTCAAAATAAATAAAATTTCTGGTAACTCCTTTATAAGTATATTACAGGAAAACTTCTGCATAGCTCAATAAAACTTTTTAAAAATTTGTCAGTTAACTATATAGTGTAAATCTTGTAGTCCTAGTCCCTGTATGACTTCTGTCATTCTGACACTTAGCTCAACCAGAATTTGGTAACTGAATAATTAACGTTTTCAAGTTCACATTTAAAAAATTCATTTATAACTTTCCCATAGTGGTTTTTTCTTTTTTTTTTTTAAGATTTTATTTATTTATTTGACAGAGAGAGAGAAACAGTGAGAGAGGGAACACAAGCAGGGGGGTGGGAGAGGGAGAAACAGGCTTCCCACAGAGCAGGAAGCTGGAGGGGCTCAATCCCAAGACCCAGGGAATCATGACCTGAGCCAAAGGCAGATGCTTAATGACTGAGCCACCCGGCACCCCTCGCCCATCATAATGTTTTAACCAGCACTTTATTAATCAAATATTTTTTGTTGTTGGTTAACCAACTACTGGAATACTTTATTATATTGGAAAATGATGAGAAGTAAATTATTTTACATCCCACATATAGAACACAATTTGAAAGCAAAAAAGGAAAATATTTTTTACAGTAATGTATTTTTCCCAATATTTGCTCATCTTAATTGGAATTTTAAAGTATATAGAGAGTTTGCTATTCCCACATCATTCTGATGTATAGAGCAAACTTTAAAATTGGCAGCCTAGGGCATTATTTTGAAAAATTGTGCAACAGTTGAACTTGTGAAAAGTATATCTGAAGAAACATAAATTTTATTAAAGGCTAAAAACTCTTAGGAGCACACTATGTGTGTGTGTAATTTTTTTTTTTACCATGTTAACCATTTTTTTTTAAAGATTTTATTTATTTATTTAACAGAGAGAGAACACAAGCAGGCAGAGAGGCAGGCAGAGGCAGAGAGAGGAGCAGGCTCCCTGCTGAGCAAGGAGCCCGATGTGGTACTCGATCCCAGGACGCTGGGATCATGACCTGAGCCGAAGGCAGCTGCTCAACCAACTGAGCCACCTAGGCGTCCCATGTTAACCATTTTTTAAGTGTGCAGTTCAGTAGTATTAAGTATATTCATCTTATTGTGCCACAGATCTCCAAAATTATTTTCTGCTTATAAAATTGACACTGTACTCCCATTAAACAGCTCCCTGTTTATTTCTTTTTCCCTTCCTCTAGGCCCTGGTAACCACCATTTTGCTTTTTGTTTCTATAAATTTGACTACTTTGGATACTTCATTTAAGTGGTATCATGTAGTATTTGTATTTATGGACTGGCATATTTCCCTTTGTAGAATGTCTTCATGGTTTATCCATGTTTTAGTATTTCCTTCCTTTTTAAAGGCTGAATGATATTCCACCCTATATATATATACACCACATTTTGCTTATCCATCTGTCCATGTATGGAAATTTGGATTGCTTCCAGCTTTTGGTTGTTGTGAATAATTCTATTATAAAGATGGGTGTGCAGATATCTTTTTGATACCCTGATTATAATTCCTTCAGATATATACCTATAAGTGGGGTCACTGGGTCATATGTAAGTTCTCTTTTAATTTCTTAAATTAATTTCTTTAGTTAAGTTTTATTTAGGTAATCTCTATGCCCATTTTAATTTTTCTTGATGCTCTTGAAAATGGAATTAAAAAAATTTTTCTTTACAAATTTTTCGTTAAATTTTTTTTATTTAAATTCCAGTTAGTGAACATACAGTGTAATATTAGTTTCAGGTGTACTATATAGTGATTCAACACTTGCACACAACTTGTACCCATTGCTCATCACAGCAAGCATACTCCTTAATCCCCAAGACCTATTTTACCCATCCTTCCACCTGCTTCCCCTCTGGCAATCATCAGTTTCTTCTCTATAGTTAAGAGTCTGTTTCTGATTTGGATGCCTTTTATTTATTTCCTAATTTCTCTGGGTGGGATTTCCAGTACTGTGTTGAAAAGAAATAGAGAGAGGGCATCCTTGTCTTGTTCATGATTATAGAGGAAAAGCTTTTAGTTTTTCACTATTGACTATGATGTTAGCTGTGGGCTTTTAATAGTTTTGGTATGGATCTTTTTAGGTCAAGGTAGTTTCCTTCTAGATTTAGTTTCTATCACGAAAGGGTATTGAGTTTTGCTAAATGCTTTTTCTGTATCAATTGAGAAATATGTAGTTTCTGTTCTTTATTCTGTTAATGTGTAATACATCAATTTATTTTTGTAGGTTGAACTGTTTCTTGTGTTTCAGAAATAAATTACTTGGAGTATAGTCATTTTAATAATGCTGACTCCATCAGCATTTGGATGATGCTGAATTCAGCAATTCAGCTGCTGAATTTGGTTTAGTAGTATTTTAAGAATTTTGTATCAATATTTATCAGAGATAGTGGTCTATTCTTTAGTGTCTTTGGCTTTGGTATTTGGGTGCTAGAAAGTGGGGGAGGGACATCAAAGTACCCTAAATTGAGAAGGCACTTTGAGATGGGAAAACAAAGGAGGTAACTCCTTAGAGTTTACACAGAGTTCTATTAAGGGTAAGTTATTGATGGGGGGAGATCAGGTGGAAGATGATCCATGGCAACTGCACAGTTATTCTCCACAAAATCCAGACCTTAGTCCACAGTTTTTATTAGAGCAAGGGGACACAAAGGATAGTGCAGTGAGATCAAAGGGTTCACACGTACCACAAAGGGTTTGCATGCACCTAATTGACAGCTAACCTTTAATTAGATCCTGTGGCACCACCTGTGTGTCAGGCAAGGGAAAAGACTATTATTGCTGACAGATTCATGGGAGCCCAGAACATGGCTCCCCCTATCCTGATCTTGGAAGGTATGTGTATTAATTTCCAAGGGGCCTGGAACATGTAACCCCAGAGAGGTCATCAAGTAAACATGAACAAGATGGAGGGCCAAAGATAGAATCAGTATTGTCAGCACTCCTACAAAGAGTAATGATGGCTTCATAGAATGAGTTTGGGATGTTATTTCCTCTTCAGTTTTTGTGCAAGTTTGATGATTGGTGTTAATTCTTCTTTTAATGTGTAGTACAATTTTCCGTGAAGCCATCAAGTCCTGGACATTTCTTTTTGATTTATCCATTTCTATAATTTATCCATTTCTTCTAGGATTTACAGTTTGTTGGCACGCAGTTGTTCATAGTACACCTAGAATCCTTTTTATTTCTGTAGTATTGGTTGTAATAGCCCCTTTCACTTTTGATTTTCATTTTTGAGTCATTCCTTTTTTTTTTCATAATCTAGCTAATGATTTGTCCATTTTTGTGAAGTTAAAAAAAAAAAAACCCTTAGTTTCCTTGGTCTTTTCTATTGTACTTCTGGTCTTCATTTATTTCAGCTTTGATATTTGTTATTTCCTTCCTTCTATTAACTTGGGACTTAGATCTTTTTCTAGCTCCTGAGGTGTAAAGTTAGGTTGTTGATCTGAGATCTTTCCTCTTTTTTAATGTAAACATTTACTAATATAAACTTCTCTCTTAGCACTGCTTTTGCTGCATCCTATAAATTTTGGTATGTTGTGTTTTCATTTTCATTTGTCTCAAGATATTTTCTAATTTCCCTTGTGATTTCTTCTTTGACCCATTGGTTATTTAAAAGTGAATGGTTTAATCTCCATGTCGTGCTGGTTGACTTTATGGGTCAACTATACTGAGCTAAGGGATGCCTGAATAGGCAGTAAAACATTTTTGGGTATGTCTGTGAGTGGGTTCAGGAAGCAATTAGCATTTGAATCAGAAGACTAAGTAAAGAAGTCTACTCTCACCAATGTGGACAGTTGTCTTCCCGTCTATTCAAGGCCCAAATAGAACAAAAAGGCAGAGAAAGGACAAATTGTCCCTCTCTCTTCTTGAACTGGTATATCCATCTTCTCCTGCCTTCTGATATTGGAACTCCTGGTTCATGGGCCTTTAGACTCTGGGACTTGTACCAGTGGTGCCCAATCCATTCCCCTCCTCTCCCCCCCCCGTCCCCCCTATTCTCAAACCTTTGGCCCCAGACTGGGAGTTATACCATTGGTTGTTCTGGTTCTCAGGCCTTCACATTTGAACTGAATTACACCACCAGCTTTCTTGGTTCTCAAGCTTGCAGATAGCATATTGTGGGACTTCTGAATCTCCACAGTCATGTGAACCAATTCCCATAATAAATCCCCTCATGTATCTATATATATAGATAGATCTAAGTAGATCTATCTATTTATATGTATTCTATTTGTGCTGTTTCTCTGGAGAACCCTAATATACATATATTTACAGATTTTTTAGTTTTTCTTCTGTTGATTTCTAGTTGTATTCCATTGTATTAAGAAAAGATACCTTTTATGATTTCAGTCTTAATATTGTTAAGACTTGGGGGTTTTTTGGCCTGGCTTAAGATCTGTCCAGCAGAATGTTCCATGTGCCCTTGAGAAGAGTGTATTTTACATTATTGTGTCAGTGTTCTGCATATGTCTGTTAGGTCCACTTGATGTACAGTATTGTTCGAGTCCTCTCTTACTGATCTTCTGCCTGGTTGTTTTATTATTGAAAAGGGTATTGAAGTCTCCCCCTATTATTCTGTTACTCTCTATTTCTCCTATTAATTCCGTCAGTGTTCGCTAAATATTTATAATTGTTATATCCTTTTTGTGAGTTGTTTCCTTTATCATTATATAATACACTTCTTTATCTCTTGTGACAATTTTTGCCTTAAAATCAATTTGTCTGATATTAGACAACTTTGCTGTCTTATCATTTGTACAGAATACCTTTTTCCATCCTATCACTATCAGCCTGTTGTTGGATCTTGTTTTTTTAATCCATTCAGCAAATCTATGTTTTTTCACTGGGGATTTTAATCCATTTACTTTAAACTAATTATTGATACAGAAGGATTTACCATGGCCATTTTGTTACTTATTTTCTAATGTCTTACAGCTTTTGTCCTTTATTTTCCTTACTGCATTTTTTTTTTTTTTAAATTTCTTTGTGGCTGTTTTTATTTGTTTTTTGGTAGTCATATGCTGATACACTGCGATTTCTTTCTCATTTCCATTTTTGTGTATTCTGTAGTTTTTCTTTTGGCTATAATTTTGATTACATAAAATATCCTAAAAGTTAAAAAATCTATTTTAAACTGATTACTTTAATTACATACAAACACCTTAGTCCTTTAGAGTTCTGCCCCCCAATTTGTTATTGTTACAAATTATATCTTTATATATTGTATACCTGTTAACATAGATTTATAGGGTTTTGGGGTTTTTTGTCTTTTATACTCTATGTAAGAATTAAAAGTAGATTATGCCACAGTAGTACAGGATTCTGTATTTGTTCATTTTGATCAGCTTTCTTTACTTGGTAACCTTATACTTTCATATGACTTCATGTTGCTGGCTAGCATTTTTCTGCTTCAATTTGCAGGACTCTAGTATTTTTTTGTATGGCAGGTTAGTGGTACTGACTTTCTTCAGCTTTTATTTGGGAAGATCTTAATTTCTTCAGTTTCAAAGCACATTTTTACAGGACCTGGTAATCTTGGTTGATAGTATTTTTCTTCTAGCACTTTTAGTATATTATCCCATTCTCTTGTAATCTGCAAGGTTTCTGCTGAGAAATCTGATACTCTTACTGAGGCTCCTCTGTACCTGATGAGTCATTTTCTCTTGCTGTTTTCAAGATTCTCTTTGACTTTTAACAGTTTGGTTATAATGTAGGTCTCTTTGTGTTTTTGCTAGTTGGAGTTCATTGAGTTCTTGAATGTGTTTTCATTTCTTTCCTTAGATTTGGGATGTTTTCAGCAATTATCTTTTTCAAATGAGCTCTCTGTCCTTTTTCTTTTTCTTTCTGGGACTCCTGTAATGGATATTGTGGCCTCTTTGATGGTGTCCCATAAGTCTCTTAGGCTCTCTTCATTTTTCTTCATTCTTTTTTCTTTTTGTTCCTCTGACTCAATGATTTCAAATGACCTGTGTTCAGGTTTGCCAGTTCTTTCTTCTGCTTGATCAAGTATGTTTTTCAACTCCTTTGGTGAATTTTTCAGTTTGATTATTGTATTTTTCATCTGCACAATCTGTTTTTTTTTTAATATTTTCTATCTCTTCACAGATATTCTTATATTGTTCATGCATTGTTTTCCTCATTTGTGTAGTTATCTATATTCTCACTAAGGTTACTGATCATCATTATGATAATTACTTTAAGTTCTTAGGAACTTTATACATATGTATTTCTTTAATCTTCTTTAATCTTCAATTTTTGGGGCTTATTTTTTTTTATTTTCTTTTTTTTTTATTAACATATAATGTATTATTTGCCCCAGGATACATGTCTGTGAATCATCAGGCTTACACATTTCACAGCATTTTCCATAGCACATACCGTCTTTGGGGCTTATTTTTAATCCTCCGATCAGACCATCTTTCCCTGTTTCTTTATATACCTTGTAGTCTTTTCTCGAGATTTCGTCATTAAAAAAATAACCATATCTCCTAGTCTTTATGGACTGGTTTTGTTGAGGGAAAGATCTTTATCAAACAGACTAGTAGAGGTTCTGGGGCCTCTCAGACCTTTTCTGATGTGTCTTCTTTGAGGTTGTGTGTGTGCTTTTATTTTAGTATATATGGGTGATTTTGACTCTTGATTTCTTGTTTTTTCCCTTCCTCAGGAGATTTCAGTTTCTCTTTCTGTTTAATTCCTCTGCCTTTATTCTCTTGTTCTGTCTAGGGTCTGCCTGCATGACTGCAGAGCCTCCATTCCATGGAGGCTGCAGTTCCATTCCACCAAGGCCCTCACCTGGCCTCCAACCTGATATGCAAACTATACTGCTGTCATTCTCAAGAACACCCTGAGCCAGGAAGGACAGAAATCAGTTCCTTGTCCAGCCAGGAAGCCAGACACTACTTTTAAGTTCCACTCTATTTCTTCTGTCTCAAGGGAGGGACTGGTTCCTGGGTGATATCCTTCCTTATTGTACCACACTGCCCAACAAGAGGGGCATTGTGTAGGTGAGCAAAATGCAATGAACTTTTTTACTGTTATTGGAAACCACCCCTTTTCTTGTTTATGCATTGGTGTGGGTCCTGTATCCCCTAACTAGTTTCTAAAGTTCTTACAAGGGTATTTTGTTCTTTGTATTGCTGTTAAGTTGGTGTCTCCAAAGGAGAACAGGGGCCTGAAGCTTCCTATTTTTCTGAAGTCACTCCTTCCACAGTGAAGTCACTAGTTTCCACAATATGTGTATAAAACTGTAACAGATAAAAAGTAAATGCTTTTACACAAAGATGATTGCATTTATTCTCACATTGGGTCCTTTTTCCAATTCTTATTTTTACCAGTTTTTTCCATTTCCATTACAAAATACATGGTTGGGATTCCAATAATTTTCAGTAATAAATTATTCTTGGAGATCTATTAGTATTATCTTAAGGGAGAAAATGTTTGTAGGAAGCGTTTTAATCTGCAAACTTATTTTCCAGAATACCATTACATGTGCCATTTTTACTCTTTGCTATTCACAAACCTGAAATGAGAATGTATAAATCTCTGCCAATAAATGGAGTTCTCCAGTGGTTCCATTTTCAAATGTGAAAATAAGCTTTGGCTATTCATATAAGCAAACTTTTATTAAGAGTGCACTATGCAGATTGCTCTACTGATAGGGGGATATAAACATGAAAAGGAAATAATCCCTGTCCTTGATGGGCTTACAGTTTGATAGCAGGATTGGGAAAATGGTCAGAAGAAATAAAGATTAACAACATAGAGACAGAGAAGAAAAGTTCTTGGAAGATACTACTAAAAGGCTTATTTTGGGTTCTTTGTGCTTATAGAAATGCTTAAATTGTGCTTTCTTGAATATAAAGTGAAAGTCAGATCCACAGTAGCAGCAAATGATTATTATTGCAGTTGGGGGAAATGTCAGCAGAAGGAAAGAAAAGTTAGTAAAAAAGAATTAATTAAAGTCTCTTTATTCTTAAAATAACTATTTTAAGTCAGACGGTCTTAGATTATAACTATACTACTGTGGCTTTATTTAAAAATATAATATTGAGCTTACTGAATTTCTGGGAAGGTTGTAGGCATGACTAGTAGTTTGGTGCCACCTAGTAAACAAAGCATAAAGTCTTAAACTAGCAAACTATAAAGAGGCAGAATTTTGTCTGTGGTAAAGCCAGAGGATAGGGTAGGGAAGGTTATAGCCTTCAAAGGCAGAGAGAGGAAGAGTTTGGGCTAAAGTTTACTGAATTGGATAACTTATGTGTTTGCCAGAAAGCAGGAATTATCTAGAATTTTGTTTCATTTTCCTAGAGCAGATTTTAAACTGGTAGTCCATATGCCCAAATCAGTTTCTAGATGTATACATGTATATAATTATCTTCTAAGAACAAAGCTTATTTAAAAGAAAAAAACAAAAACCTAACACTTCTTAAAAGATTATGTCTGGGGGCTTTCTAAATTGTTTAAAAGATCAGTATGAAGAATTCTTGTAAACAGTTCTTATTTGGTCTGTGTCCTTTTAACTTAAAAGGCTTTACAGTATAATTGCTCTGTAAATATCAGAATTTTCTGTATGTTGTGCAGTGTACACAAAGAAGCCGTCAAATGGCTTACCTTGTACTTATCAACTTGTTTATTTTTATGCCTCCAAAAAGCTGTATTTTTTTTTACAAGAGCAGCTGCTACTTTGTAAATATTTTAATGGCTTCTGTTAAGTAGAGCTGTCAGTTTAACAAACAATGTTATAAAAGATTTTCATTCTTCCGTGTATTGCATATCTTGAAATGTGTTTTACCCTAAAATCTTTGGGAGATTTTAGATTGGAATGGACATCTCCTTTGAAGGTGCAAAGCCAACAAAAAAAGAGACAGATTTAAAGAACAGTGTATAATAAGATAACCAAGGAAACAGTGCCATTTATTTCAGAAGACAAATGTATGACAGCAGGGCGCCTGGGTGGCTCAGTGGGTTAAAGCCTCTGCCTTCAGCTCAGGTCATGATCTCAGGGTCCAGGAATCGAGTCCTGCATCGGGCTCTCTGCTCAGCAGGGAGCCTGCTTTTCTCTCTCTCTCTCTGCCTGCCTCTCTGCCTACTTGTGATCTCTCTCTCTGTCAAATAAATAAATAACATCTTAAAAAAAAAGTATGACAGCAGTAAGTTCTCCTAGCATACATCTCCTTTTTTGAACTCAATTGCAAATTTTTTTTATTAACATATAATGTATTATTTGCCCCAGGGGTACAGGTCTGTGAATCATCAGGCTTACACATTTCACAGCACTCACCATAGCACATACCCTCCTCAATGTCTATAACCCAGCCACCCTATCCCTACCCTCCCACCCCCTAGCCACCCTGTTTGTTTTCGTGAGTCAATTGCAAATTTAAACACTGTTCAAATTAATAAACTGACTCAGGCAATATGACAATTACTGACCATTATCTGAGTTTTATTCTTAGGTATGCCATCTGATCTTGAGCAGATCATCTAACTTTTCAGATTGTTGGTAAGGGTTTTAGAAATGGGCATCTTGTCTACTGTTGATTATATATTGTAAATCAACACTTAATTTGGCAGTGTGCATAAAAATAAAAATATTTCTCTGTTTGGCCTAGAAATACTGTACCTTGAAATTTATCCTAAACACTAGAATAATGTGTACAAAGATATTTACAAGGGTATTTTTATTTTTATCAGCTTATTATTTAAACATACCCCCCCACACACACACATCTTATCATGGAATTTCAACATGTCTGAAACCAAAGAGAACAGTATAACGAATCCTTAGCTAGTTCTCCATCATCTAGCTTCAGCAGTTACCAATTATGGTCAGTCTTATTTCTTCTCAATCCTCTACCACTTCCACACACTACTCGCTGGAATAATGGAATAATTAAAGCAAATCCTAGACAAGTCATTTTATTTGAAATATTTTATATTGTATCTCTTAAAAGATAGGTGCTTCTCCCTTTTAATTTTTATTGAAGTATAATTAATATATTAGTTTCTGGTGTACAATCTTTATGCATTTCCTCAGTGCTTATCAAGGTAAGTGTACTCTCTTAATCCACTCTATTTTACCCGTTCCCCCATTCACCTCTTCTCTGGCAACCACTAGTTCATTCTGTGTATTTAAGAGTGTGTTTTCTTGTTTCTCTTTTTTTCTTTGGTTGTTCATTTGTTTCTTAAATTCGACATATGAGTGCACTCATATGGTATCTGTATCTGATATGGTATTCATACCATATGGCATTGGTATCTGACTCATTTCACTTAGTATCATATTCCCTAGGTCCATCTATGTTGTTGCAAATGGCAAGATTTCATTCATTTTTTTTTATAACAAAGTAATATTCTTCTGTGTGTGTATACACACTACGTCTTCTTTACTCATAGACACTTGTTTCCATATATTGCCTATTGTAAATAATGGCTGTAATAGATATAGGAGTGCATATATCTTTGTGCAATAGTGTTTTCATTTTAAGTAGATATAAGAAATATTGGATTGTATGCCATTTCTATTTTTAATTTTTAAAAGATTTTATTTATGTGTGAGAGAAAAAGACATAGCAAGAGAGAGCATGATTGGGGAGAGGGAGAGGGAGAAGCAGGCTCCTCACAGAGCAGGGAGCCCAGTGTGGAGCTCCATCCCAGGACCCTGGGACCATGACCTGAGCCGAAGGCAGACGTTTAACTGACTGAGCCATCCAGGTACCCCTATTTTTAATTTCTTGAGGAATCTCTATACTGTTTTCCACAGTGGCTGCACCAATTTGCATTCCCGTCAGCAGTGCACAAGGGTTCCTTTTTCTCTACATCCTCTCCAACGCGTTACTTCTTGTCTTTGATATTAGACATTCTGACAGGTGTGAGATGGTATGTATGTCTTTGTAGTTTCAGTTTGATGATTAATTATGCTGAGCATCTTTTCATGTGTCCATTGGCCATCTGTATGACTTCTTTGGAAAAATTTCTATTCAGGTCCTCTCCCATATTTCAATTCTATTATTTGGGGGCAGGGTTAAGATGCCTTATATATAAAATTCTTTATATATTTTTGTTATTAACCCTTATATGTCATTTGCAAATATATTCGCCCATTCAGTAGGTTGTCTTTTTGTTTTGTGGATGGTTTCCTTCACTTTACAGAAGCCTTTTATTTTGGTGTAGTTCAGCAAAAGTAATTTTGCTTTTGCTTCCCTTACCAGAGGAGACATATCTAGAAAAAATGTTTCTGCAGTCACTGTAAAAGATATTACTGCCTATATATTCTTATAGGAGTTTTATGATTTCAGGTCTCCGAATTTAGGTCTTTCATTCATTTTGAGTTTATATATGGCTTAAGAAAGTGGTCCGTTTTCATCCTTTTGTATGTAGTTGTCCAGTCTTCCCAACACTACTTGTTGAAGAGACTATCTTTCCCCCATTGCATATTCTTGCCTCCTTTGTCGTAGATTAATTGACTATAAAAGTATGAGTTTATCCCTGGACTCTCTATTCTGCTCCATGGATCTGTGTGTCTGTCATTATGCCAGTATCATACTGCTTTGATTCTCACAGCTTTGTAGTATATCTTGAAATTTGGAGTTTTATACCTCCAGCTTTATTCTTGTCTTCTTGAGATTGCTTTGGCAATATCAGTATTAACTAATGATGCAGTATCTATTTTTAATCAAAGAGAAACTAAACCAAGCATCAAACAAGATAACACAACAAATGGAAAAATATTCCATGCCCATGGACTGGAAAAACCAATACTGTTAAAACGTCCATACTACCTCTTTCTGCTTATCAGATAGGACCATTTCTTTGCTCCTAGAGTTTCCCTCCCAAGCTCTCCATGAGGATTCCTCCAGCAGGAGAAGTTCAAATTTCTTTCACACTTCAAAACTTTCTGACCTCTTTTAACTGTCACATTTTTTTTTTTTTTTGACTCTGGCTCATTTGATAGATTGTGCCCAAATGGATAATGCAACTATAATTACATTTTTTTGTTAATTAACATTTTATTCTTAGAAGATTGTACTATGAGAAAAAAATATATATATATACAGTTTCTAAAAATCATGAAACATATTTATAAAATTGCCAATCTAAAGAATTCTGGTATAACATTTGCAAAGTCCCTTTTGCCATGTAGCATAGCATAGTCACAGGTTCTAGGGATTCAGATATGGACATCTTTGGAGGATCCATTTTGCCTACCACCCTTCTGAAAGTTTCCCTAATTCTAGCTTATACTGGACTTCACCCATGTTTTTTCTAGTGCTTACAAGGTTTAGATTTAAATCCTTCATCCTTCTTGAATTTATTATGGTGTGTGAGGAGTGAATCCAATTTTAACAAATCCAATATAATCATTACATTTATTAGATTCCACTTACTAAAAAGTTGAAGTTCATCTTTACCTCACTGATTTGAATGGCTCTTATCATACTAATTTTCATAGGAATTGTCTACTCTGTTCCATTAGGATACCAACATAATACTTTTAATTATAGAGTCTTTATGGTATGCTTAAATGTCTGTGGGATCATTCCCTCTCATTCTTCTTTCGCAGGATCTTCCTGGCTTTTCTTGCTTATTCATCTTTCCAAACAATTTTACAAGTAAGTTGTTGATATTGGGGGGAAAAGGTCTGATGGTATTTTTATAAGCACACAGTATTAAATTTATAAGTTAACCTGGGGAGAGCTCACTGGGTCAAATGTCCTTTCTGTATCTGTGAGAATGATCATAACGTTTTACTTCTTAGTTCTATAAATATAATGAATTAATAGGTTTCTTAACATAAAAGCACTCTTGCAAATAGGAATAAACCATACTTGGTCATGATTTTTTAAATGTGCTATTAGATCCATTTGCTAATATTTCATTTAAGAGTCGTAATAATGATACTCATAAGTGAAAATGGTCTGAAGTAATGCCTATGAAAGGTAAACAATCAATGGTTTACTTGTAAAAGAGAAACTTTGAAATCTGCCCCCTTTTTAATGGCCTGAGAAAGGTTAACAGCCATTGAGATACTCTCAGTTTTACATATTTGGTAGAATTTTCCTACTGGAGCGAGGTTTCTTAGTGTGTGTGGGGGAGCATTTTAGTTCTATTTTCTCATATGGTAACTTGTCATTTAAGACTTAATGCTAGTCTGGTAAATTATAGTCGTCTTAAAAATTATCCATTTCAATGAAGTCTTCAAATTTATGCACAGAGTTCTGTAAATAGTCTTTTATGATACTTTGAATTTCTTCTGTTTTGATCATCATTCCTCAAAATTCTTTGTGTGTCCTTCCTTTTCCCCTTAAAAAGGGGTAGCTAGTGATTTGTGTACATTATGATCCTGTCAATAGATGCAGAAAAAGCATTTGATGATTTTTTTCAAATGAGCAAATTTTGGATATATTCTGTTGCTTTTCTGTTTTCTAGCTTCAATTTCTAGAAATTAAATGCTAGAAACTCTATTATTAATTTTTGCTTTCACTTTTATTATCTTTCCTTCTGTTTTTTTTTTTTTTCTTTGAGGGGTAGAAGATTGCTGTGTTTTTGTTTCTTAGCTTTTAAGTTCTGTATGAGTCTTTGAATTTCATTTTTTAAAAATTTTATTTATTTGACAGAGAGAGAGAGAGAGATCACAAGTAGGCAGAGAGACAGGCAGACAGGGGAGGAGGAGAAGCAGGCTCCCTGCTAAGCAGAGAGCCCCATGCGGGGCTTGATCCCAGGACCCTGAGATCATGATCTGAGCCAAAGGCAGAGGCTTAACCCACTGAGCAACCCAGCCACCCCTGTATTTCATTTTTAATATAACTTAAATACTATAATTTTCCTGTGATAAGTCAAAGATTTTGATATATTAGATATTATTTTTATTTTTAAGAAATTCTGCAATTTAACTTGATCTAAGAATATGCAATACTATGTTTTCAAATTTCCAGATAACTGAACTTTAAATTAAAAAAAAAAATAATCTCTACATCCAGTGTGAGGCTTAAATTCACAATCCTGAGGTCAAGACTTGCACACTCTACTGATTGTGCCAGCCATGAACCCCAACAGGCCTTTTAATTTTTATTTTATTATTCATTTCTCATTTTATTCTCTCAGGTCAGAGTACACTTTCCGGTATTTCTCTTTACCTCAGATTCACAGGCTTATTGCAGTTTCCCTTGTATGTAGCCTAAGATAGGGCTAATTTTCCTGAATGTTTCCATGAGCATTTACCAAAAGGTAACCCTCCATTATCAGAGTTCAGAGTTATAGATCTAAAAGATCTAACTCACTGATTATGTTGTTTAGGTCTCCTACATCCTAATTTTTTGTCCACTTGATCTTTGTTAAATTGAAAGTATATTCTCCTTATATTTCTTGTAATTTCTGCTTAATGATGGCTGTTGTCATGTTGTTTGCAATTTTCAGAAGTATTACATCTTCGTTATGAATTGCATCTTTTAGCATTATGAAGTGTCCTTGTTTCTCTTTTTGGTATGGATTCTACCTTATGAGTTATCAAAATGTACTTACCATTTGTTTTAATTTGCATTTGTCCACATCTCCACTTACTCTTTTAATCTTTCTGAATCAGTCTCTCCTTTTCCTTCTCACTGCATCCCTTTATTCCTCCCTCCCTGAGAGAGTGTGTGTATCCATCTTGCATGCAGCATAGTATTGGATTTTGCTTTGTTAGCTAATCTGAACTTCGTCTTTTTATAAATGAGTTTAATTCATTTATATTTATTGATATGATCTTTATGTTTGCCCTCAAATTTGTCATGTTTCACTGTATACATATACAGGAACTATGTTATCTGCTTTATTTAATGTGTCTATAAACTTTTAGTGCTTGGGAAGGCTTGTTTTTACTCTGATAGTTACATTTGTATGTATACGTTTATATAATATCCTTGACACCTACCTTTTTTTAGGAGAGCACTTCTATTGGTTCCCTACTGTAACCAATACTGGCATTAGGTCCAAGCCCATTTTACTTTTTACCCTTTTCTTTTATGTCAGATTTGAAGTAATCTCTTACTTCTAGCCAGTATCTATAAGGTAGGCATTTTTTGATAGTTGTACTGTGTTATGTCTTCCCTTATAACCATTAGTTTTTATTGATTGTGGTAAAAATATGTAACTTAAGATTTACCATCACAACAGTTTTTTTTTAAATTTTATTTATTTATTTGACAGAGAGAGAGAGAGAGAGATCACAAGCAGGCAGAGAGAGAGGGGGGAAGCAGGCCCCCCACTGAGCAGACTTCCCCCCCGCTGAGCAGAGAGCCTGATGCGGGGCTCGATCCTAGGACCCCGAGACCATGACCCGAGCCGAAGGCAGAGGCTTTAACCCACTGAGCCACCCAGGCACCCCAACAGTTTTTAAGCATATAGTTCAGCAGTGTTAAGTGTATTCACACTGTTTTGCAAGAGAGCTCTAGAACCTTTTCACCTAGTAAAGCTGAAATGTTATACCCATTAAACAACAATTGCCCCACTCGGCAAACACCTTTCTACTTAGACTATTTGCAATACTTTGTATGAGTAGAATCATATGGGGTTTGTCCTTTTGTGACTGGTTATTCATCATTTAGATTTAAAAAAAATACTCATTATTTTATTTTAATTCAAGTATATTTACAGTGTTATATTAGTTTCAGGTGTACAATATAGGGATTCAACAATTCTATACATTACTCAGAACTTATCATGGTAAGTGTACTCTTTAATCCCCATCACCTATTTCACCCATCCATCCATCCTCCCCTCTGGTAACCATCAGTTTGCTCTCTATAGTTAAGAGTTTATATCTTGGTTTGTCTCTTGTCTTTGTTCATCTGGTCTGTTTCTTAAATTCCATATGAGTGAAATCATATGGTATGTCTTTCTGACTTACTTCACTTAGTATTATACTCTTTAGCTCCATCCATCCATGTTGTTGCAAATGGCTAGATTTCAATTTTTAAAAAATCATCGTTGACACAGAACCTAAGTTTCAGGTATACAAAAAAATTGATTTGACAGGTCTGTATGTCGTGCTATGCTCACCACAAGTGTAGCTACCATATGTCACCATACAACACTACTGCAATACCACTGATTACATTCCCTGTGTTTATACCTTTCATGCCCAAGACTTTTATTCATTCCATAACTGAAAGCCTATACTTTCCATTCCTTTTCACCCCATTCCTTCATTCTCCTCTCCTCTGGCAATCCTCAGTTTTATGGGTCTGTTTCTGCTTTTGGTTTGTTCGTTCATTTGTTTGGTTTTTTAGATTCCACATAAACATGAAGTCATATGGTATGTCTTTCTCTCATTTCACTTAACATAATACTTTTTAAGTTGTTGTTGGAACTTAAGTTGTTGTTGCAACAACAACTATGTTGTTGCAAATGGCGGGATTTCATTCTTTTTTATGGGTGAATAATACTCCATTGTGTGTATGTGTTTGTGTGTATAAACATCGCATTTTCTTTATCCATTGATCCATCAATGGACACAGGTCGCTTGGCTATGTGAATGATGCTGCAATGAACATGGAGATGTAGATATCTCTTCAAGATCTTGATTTTACTTCCTTTGGCTTTATACCTAGAAGTGGGATTCCTGGATCATATGGTAGTTCTATTTTTATTTTTTATTCTTTTAAGATTTTATTTACTTATTTGACAGAGAGAAATCACAAGTAGGTGGAGAGGCAGGCAGAGAGAGAGAGGGAAGCAGGCTTCCCACTGAGCAGAGAGCCAGATGCAGGGTTCAATCCCAGGACCGTTAGATCATGACCTGAGCCAAAGGCAGAGGCTTTAACCCACTAAACCACCAAGGCACCCCTGATTTTTATATTTTTAATGGTTAGAAAAAAATCAAAAGAAAAATAATGTTTCATGACAAGTGAAGTTTACATAAAATTTATATTGCTGTGCTCACCAGTAAAGTTTTATTGGAACTCAGCCTTGACCATTCATTTATATATTATGGCTGCTTTTGAGGAGTTGTGACAGAAACTATGGCCCACAAAGTCTAAAATATTTACCATATAGCACTTTATAGAACAAACCAAGATAGGATATCTCATTAACCTGGAAGAGCTGGGTCCTTTAGAATCTTAGGTTTTTAGATCATCTCTTCAAATTTATTTTGGTTCTATCAGAGTGATCAGTAAAACAATTGGTTTGATCCTCAATTCAAAATTTTCATTTTCATTCATCACCTTGGTAGGACCAACAAATAAAGTTTTTGAAATAGTTTTCTTTCTTCCTAACTAAACCTTACCTCACAGCTGTCATCCTGGAGTAAAAGGGAAGACTAACATATCATTTTGTGCTGGGCCACATAATTAATGGACCAGTGCACACATTGATGGGTTTAGATGAAAAGTGACTGAAATTTGAACTGTTAGCTTTCCCTTTCTTGTTACTTCAAAACTAGTTGGGCTTTAAACATCAACTTACAGGTGTTTATCTTTTCTTACTTGTCAGATAAATAGGCTTCCTGAGACATAGTTGTGTGGTTTGGTCCACCTCAAAAAGAAAAGCCCAGTAATCCTGCAGTTGAATCCATGGACAAAGACTAAACTATCTAATATCTCTTAAGGTTGCCTCCATCCATTGACATACGCTTCATATCCAGTCAGATATGAAAAATTAGAAGTGTCATTATTGAATACTAAGTCATTTTAGCAATCACAGTGAAAGATCTTGCCTCATAGTTTAAGCACTGACCAGAATTCAATTTGGTAATTTATGGTAAAGGATTAAAACCTTAATATTTACCTAAAAGCTAGACATTTGAATTATTACATTATTGAAATTTAAACCATAAAAGTTATTTTGTTGCAAGTAAGGCTTTTGGTCTGGGAAGGAGAGCGTTATGAGGAATTCTCATGGACTATATTGTATTCTGTACAATTGGAATTTTTTCAGTAGTTCATAGTTTATTAAGACTAGTTAAGATTTAAAAAAAAAGACTAGTTAAGATTTAATTATCTAACATTCAGTAGTAAATGTTTAGAATATTATTAGTAAGAACCCGATAAACTGTAATACTGGTTTTTATCCCTTATTTCAGTTCAGTATTACACAGGAAAGTATAATGTAAATGTATATTTTTTCTGCACCTATTTTAATGTTTTAATGTAAAGTTAGGCATTTCTTATAAAATACAGAATGCTTTAAAACAGTTTTTCACCATAGGTCTCCAGTGAAGCTTTTGGTATTGATAGCAATTTCAATTCAGTATATATTAATAGTGTTTTAAAATACTGGTTCAAAACCTGCCAACAATTAATAAAATTATTATCACTATTTTTTAAAGATTTTATTTATTTGACAGAGAGAGAGATCACAAGTAGGCTGAGAGGCAGGCAGAGAGAGAAGGGGAAGCGGGCTTCCCGCTGAGCAGAGAGCCTGATGCGGGGCTCGATCCCAGGACCCTGAGATCATGACCTGAGCCGAAAGCAGAGGCTTTAATCCATTGAGCTCCCCAGGTGCCCCAATAAAATTATTTTCTTTGTCCTCAATCTGAAATAGCTTTAGTATAAGGAAGGGTGAATTAGCTAATTGTAATGTTTAAATGGGTAAAATATATATCTGTGTGTTTGTATGTGTGCGTGTATATATATGTGATAAATCTTCTTTGCATTGCTCCTTGCTATTTGGGTTTATCATTTCATTTTTTTTCCAGATGAATGCTTTTATGACCCAAAGCATAGGAGCAGTTTCTGAATTTTACCTTTAGGCATTAAGACAAAAGAAGTAGATGTATTATAACTCAACTTGTTTAAAACATCACTATGCTACTTCGAATGACAATTTACAATTTACAAGTAGGGTGTGGCTAATAAAGTCACTGACACAGACATAAGCATAGGTTTCTTTTATACACACTCCTGGCCTGTCAGTTACATATCCCAAATGCTTTGTTGCACAGGCATGCCAATAACTAAAACCACATTTTATCATTCTTGTACCCAAAGGCTTTTAAAAGGCCATACAACCATATTAGTTTGAAAATTCCAGATTAAAGTTGAAGTCCTCATGCAGAGACTTCCATCTAAAAGAATAAAATTTCCTTGTAATTGATATAATGTATTATAGGAATGATGAAAATTATAATTGAACAGAATTGTTAAAACTTTGACTTTAAAGTACTTATTCTGCCTTTGTTTCCAACATTTTTATATATTAACTTTTACGCATCTAGAAAATACAGATGACTCAAACATGAATGTATATTATCTTCAGTGGTTTAATACATATTTTATGCAAATTAAGGTACACTAAAAACAAAGAACAGCAACAACAACAGAAAAAAAACTATGGCTATGCTGACTGCATGCCCTTTCCCAGCTACCCTGAACATGGCATCCTCAATAATTTTTCTTATTTATTATCTGTATGTATTTTAAATTTTGTGTGGTAATCTGGTACATAAATTTAAGGCATAGATTTGGGTGGTACAAGCAGAGTTTAAACCAAAAAAAGTTTTAGCACTTTGTAGTTTAAGAAAATTGGTTCCCACAATAGCAGACTTCAACACGATATGAGGCTGTTAGGCGTGTGTTACTTCTTGTGGACGCTCTGTGGTTGAGAGAGGCAGGGAGCATGCTGCAGAAGAGTGGGTGAATCTGACTGAACAGTACAACCCTAAGCTGAATGAGAAGCAGTTGGTTACAACTATGACTGTGAAAGGCTCAAGGGAACGTTTAGCTAAAATGAGTACTTTGGATATGTTCTGGAGGAAAATGGTTTTTCCAGCTTTGGTTATGTCTCTTGATGACTGTTGTCTATTGCTTGCTACATAAGAAGATTTTCTCTAAGTCTTTTTAGGTTTCTTAGTGTGAAGTCCTTCCTAAACTCATGATTTGTAAGGCTTTGTGAAATTTTCCAAAGGTGGAAAAAAAAAAAAATCCCACAGAACAGGCTAGTATCTTTTTGAATTAGTATTCCCGTTTTCTTTGGGTAATTCCAGTAGTGGAGTTATTGGATCGTATGGTATTTCTGCTTCTGAGTTTTTGAGGAAACTCCATACTGTTTTCCACAGTGGCTGCACCGAGTTACATTTTCACCAGCAGTACCTTCCTTTTCCCCCACATCCTCACCAACACTTGTTGTTTCTTGTCTTTTTATTTTAGCTATTCTGAGAAGGCTGACAGGTGATACATCTCATTGTGGTTTTGATTTGCATGTCCTTGATGATGTGATGTTGAGCATCTTTTCATTTGTCTTTTGGCTCTATGTCTTCTTTGGGAAAATGTCCATTTTTTAATTAGATTGTGGATTTTTTGAAGTTGTATAAATTCTCTATATTTTAGATATTCACCCCTTTTTATATATATCATTTGCAAATATCTTCTATTCAGTAGGCTGCCTTGTTTCCTTGATAGTTTCCTTCATTGTGCAAAAGCTTTTTATTTTGATGTAGCATTATCTTCCATAGCCAAGATATGGAATCAATCTAGGTGTCCATCAGTAAACAAATGGATAAGGAAGATGTGATGTATAGACACAAACATGCATACATGCACACGCACATATATACAATGGAATATTACACCGCCATAAGGATGAGATCATGCCACTTGTGACAACATTGATAAACCTTGAGGGTGCTATGCTAAGTGAAAAAAGTCAGAGAAAGACAAATGCCATATGATTTAACTCACACATGGACTCAAAAAAACCCCAAATGAATAAACAAACAAAAAGCAGAATCAGACCTATAAGTACAGAGAACAAACTGATGGTTGCCAGAGGGGAGAGGGTGGCAGGATGGGTAAAATGAGTGAAAAGGAGTAGGAGATACAGGCTTCCAGATATGGAATGAGTAAGTCACAAGAATAAAAGGAACAGCATAAGGAATGTAGTCGTATTGTAATAGCCTTGTATGGTGACAGACAGTGGCTACACTTGGGGTGAGCACAGCACAATGTATAAACTTGTGGAATCACTATGTTGTATGTGTGAATTGGATGTAACATTATATGTCAGTGTAACCTCAAATAATTTTTTTAAAAGGTGAAAAAACCAGGCATGGAACTCAGAATTACTATGCAGTGACATTCCGTAAATGAATGCACTAAGTTATTATTTACTGGCATTGTCACCCTTCAGTACAGAGCTTATGTTTGAGATTTTTTTTAGATATGTAGAACTACATATACTGCCACATGACTTCCCCATCTTCTGGCCTATATCCTGTAACTTTAGGGGCTCAACTCTAAAATATTCTTGATTAGGTTAGGCATTGCTATGTGTAGGTGTCCATTTGTTTCCTCCTAATTGTCTTTGTTAATTAAAATTATGTGGAGAATTTAGAACTAGAACTCAGGCAAAGTCTTAACACTTTTTTGAGAAGGTTCGTTAAACAAAGCAATAAGATTAGAAAAATAGGGTGTGCAAGTAACCTGTAAATCCCGAAAAGTGTAGCTATCTTTGAGGAGAGAGTGTGGGTTGTGCCACTCTGGGTTAGATCCTTTCCCATAGTTAGAACATTGCTGAGGATAGTCATCTCTGGGCTCTCCAAAGGTACATCCTTAGGGATTGGTCCAGTCACTTCAGCTTTGCCAAGGCAGAGACTCAGATAAAATTGAAAGCTAAGGATAAAAATAAAAATTTAACACACACACACACATATACACACATGTAGTCACACACATTCACATACTTGGGTGCAAACACATGATCATTCGTAATATAAAAGATCAAACTTCAAATTTAAGTATCTGGCTGAAGCAACCATAGTGGGCTTAAGGACATCACAAATTACTTTTAGCTTAAGAGTTTCTGGAAGGCTTTTCTACTTACACGTCTCCCCTGTAAGTACAGCTTATTTAAGACACAGATCTCACATTGAAGAGTGCTGGCACAATAGGAGTTCCTTCATGCCCCACCCCCTTCCTTTTTTTAAAATAAGACATTAGAAAAAACTCAAGATCTCATGAGCCATTGATCAGGAATGTAGTAATAGAAGCATCTGGCTTGGATAATGACTACATTGTTTGCCATGTTAAGCACTGAGTCCTTCACTTACAGCTCTAGTGACAGAGTAAGTCCTTTTGTTTTTTGGTTTGTTGACTGTTGAAGGCTCTGCCTAGAGGTGAAGCTTGCAGTAGTTGAGTCAACAGTATAATACAGCCTGCATTTGTAGCTGTTAAATTTACAGTGATTCTAAGCACAGATATTAGCAATTTAATATTTCATTATGCCTTTTAGTCTAGAAGTATCACAAAGATATTTTTAATATTGTCAATGCATTGTTTTATTAAAATTATGTATGTGTTATATATATCTATTCATCACCTATGAGTTTGATTTTGGCGGTTTATTTTTTATTTTTATTGAGAGAGAGCAAGATCAGGGGAAGGGGAAGTACGAGAGGGAGAAGCAGACTCCCTGCTGAGCAGGGAGCCCAGTGCAGGCTTGATCCAAGGACTCCAGGGCTATGACCCTAACGGGAGTCAGATGCTTAACCAACTGAACCATCGAGGTGCCCCTCAACAGTTTTAAAAAGAGGAAGAAGTCTATCAAGGTTGAGAACAACTGATCTAACCTATAAAGCCTAAAAAAAAAAAAAATGGGGAAGTGGCCCAAACAAAGAGTTTTCTTTTCTCTTTTTTAAAGATTTTATTTATGTATTTGATGGAGAGATCACAAGCAGGCAGAGAGGCAGGCAGAGAGAGAGGGGGAAGCAGGCTCCCTGCTGAGCAGAAAGCCCGATGCTGGGCTTGATCCCAGGACTCCGAGATCATGACCTGAGCTGAAGGCAGAGGCTTTAACCATTGAGCCACCCAGGCGCCCCCCCCCCAAAGCAGTTTTCTATATAGACAATATAAAATATATATTTTAATTACTTTAGTCTCTCATTAAAGAAAAATGAAAAATGACTATCAGTTTTAAATAAATATAAATAAGTCTGAATGTAGGAAACCTTAAGTCTTTAAACTAGGAATTCCCATTTAAGGGAAACAACCCATCTTCATCGTGCTCATGAATTCTGTTCATACCTGAACGTTGGGGTCATTTTGACTAAATTGTGCAAATGCATTTGTGATCAGATAATTTCTGAAAGAAAAATGATAATCAGCAAAGGCTCAGATTTTCCATTAACCCAGTGATATTATCAGAGAACATTTTACTACCCACCTACATGAGTATCACTAGACAGCAGAGGTCTAATTTTGAAAATCTAGGTAGCACTCACAAACCTGGTTATGTAAAGAGAACATAGTATTGCTACAATTATATGAAGGCTCCTTGAAAGAGGGAAGCTGAACAATAATAGTATAGTTTCTACTTTCCTATAGCATTTATAAGAGCCCCATTCTAGGAAAGTCAGTGGGCAAGGTTTAAGTGAATTCTGCAACAACTTCACATAGAGTAATTTGTTTTGTTTTTCAAATTTTTATTTAAATTCTAGTTAGTTAACATATAGTGTAATACTGTTTTCAGGAGAATTTATTGATTCATCATTTATATATAACACTCAGTGCTCAACATGACTAGTGCCCTCCTTGATACCCACCATCCATCTAGTCCATCCCCCACTCCCCTTCCTCCATCAACCCTTAATTGTTCTCTATCATTAAGAGTCCTTTATGGTGTGTTTCCCTTTCTCTCTCTCTTTTTTCCCCCTTCCCCTATGTTCATCTGTTTTGTTTCTTAAATTCCACATATGAATGAGATCATTGGTATTTGTCTTTCTCCGATTTATTTCGCTTAGCATCATAGCCTCTAGCTCCATCCACATAATTGTAAATGGCAAGAAATTATTCCTTTTTACGGCTGAGTAATATTCTGTTACACACACATACACCATCTTCTTTATTGATTCATCATTGATGGACATTTGGGCTATTTCCATAGTTTAGCTATTGTTGACAATGCTGCTATTAACATCAGGGTACATGTACTCCTTTGAATCTGTATTTTTATATCCTTGGGTTAAATAATCTAGTAGTGCAGTTGTTCAATTATAGCCTAGTTCTACTTTTAACTTTTTGAGGAACCTCCATACTGTTTTCCAGAATGGCTTCACCAGTGCGTTCCCAGCAACAGTGCAATAGGGTTCCCCTCTCTTTGCATCCTTGCCAGCACTTATTTCATGAGTTGTTAATTTTAGCCATTCTGACAGGTATCTCATTAAGGTGGTATCTCACTGTGGTTTTGGTTTGTATTGCCCTGATGGTGAGCAATGTTGAGCATCTTTTCATGCCTCTGTTAGCCATCTGTATGTCTTCTTTGGAAAAAAGTCTATTCATGTCTTCTGCCTATTTCTTAACTGGATTATGTATTTTTGGGGTATTGAGTTTTGTAAGTTCTTTATAGATTTTAGATACTTCACTTGCAAATATCTTCTCCCATTCTGTTAGTTGCCTGTAGTTTTGTTGCCTTTGTGTGCAGAATTTTTATCTTGATGAAATCCCAAATGTTCTTTTTTTAAATTTTTTTAAGATTTTCTTTATTTATTTGACAGAGAGAGAGAGAGAGAGAGAGAGAGCGCACAAATAGGCAGAGAGGCAGGCAGAGAGAGAGAGGGGGAAGCAGGCTCCCCGCTGAGCAGAGAGCCCGATGTGGGGCTCGATCCCAGGACCCTGAGATCATGACCGGAGCTGAAGGCAGAGGCCTTAACCCACTGAGCCACCCAGGCGCCCCCCAAATGTTCATTTTTAAAGCTTTTTTTCCCTTGCTTCTGGAGACATGTCTAGTAAGGAGTTGGTATAGCCAAGGTCAAGAAGGTTGCCACCCGTGTTCTCCTCTAGGATTTTGATGATTTGCTGTCTCACATTTGGGGCTTTCATCCATTTTGAGTTTATTTTTGTGTATGCTGTAAGAAAGTGGTCCTCATTCTTTTGCATGTTGTCCAGTTTTTTCCCAACACCATTTGTTGAAGAGATTGTCTTTTTACCTTTGCATAGTCTTTCCTGTTTTGTCAAAGATTAGTTGACCATATAGTTGTGGGTCCATTTCTGGTTGTTCTAATCTGTTCCATTGATCTCTGTGTTTTTTGTGCCAGAATCACACTGTCTTGATGATTACAACTTCATAATACACCTCGAAGTCTGGAAACATGACGCCTCCAGCTTTGTTTTTCTTTTTAAGGATTGCTTTAGGTAATATAGACATTTTAACAATATTCTTCCAATCCATGAGCATGGAATGTTTTTCCAATTCTATGTGTCCTCTTCAATTTCTTTCATCAGTGTTCTGTAGTTTTCAGAGTACAGCTCTCTTATCCCCTCAGTTAGTTTTATTAGGTATCTTATGGTTTTTGGTGTAATTTTAAGTGGGATTGATTCCTTTATATCTCTTCCTGCTGATTCATTATTGGTGTATAGAAATACAATAGATTGCTGAACATTGATTTTATATCTTGCATCCTCGCTGAATTTCATGTATTAGTTCTAGCAATTTTTTGGTGGAGTCTTTTGGGTTTTCCACATAGAGTATCGTGTCACCTGTGAAGAGTTAAAGTTTGACTTCTTCCTTGCCAACTTGGATGCCTTTCATTTTTTTGTTATCTGATTGTGGAAGCTACTAAGATTTTGAGTACTATGTTAAATAACAATGGTGAGGGATGCCTGGGTGTCTCAGTTAAGCATCTGCCTTTGGCTCAGGGTTGATCCCAGGATCCTGGGACCTAGTCTTGCATCGGGCTCCTTGTTCAGTGGGAAGCCTCCTGCTCCCCCAGCTTCTGCTTTTTCTTCTTTCTCCCTTTCTTTGACAAACAGATAGATAGATAGATAGATAATAAAATCTTTAAAAAAATAATAATGGTGAGAATGGACATCCCCATCTTCTTGTTCTTGACCATAGAAGAAAACCTCTCAGTTTTTCCCCATTGAGGATGATAATAGTTGTGGGTCTTTCATATATGATCTTTATGATGTTGATGTATGTTCTATCTATACATACTTTGTTCAGAGTTTTTATCAAGACATATGGTAATTTGGGCAGTGGGGAGCATGTGTTGGGGAGCCCAGGATGTTAGTACCTTTGTAGATGTAACAGGTCTTTACTATTTGAGCAATTTTGAAAGGTCTTGTCTGGAAATTATGTACTGATTGACAGTGTTTCTGGAGCCAAGTAAGAAAAGACCACCAGTGATCTAAGCATTTCTTAGTTGCATACCATAACTTAATCCCCGTTTGTAGCATGGTACTCACCCCGGGGTCTCATTCTCTTTTACACTGTCCAGAGAAACCCCTAGAAAATAAACCTCTACTTTACTGCCTGGGTGGAGAAGGTCAGTCGTCTTATGGAATTGGGATCAAACTACTTCTATAGGAGCTTTCCCCTGTTTGTCCTTTTTATCCCCTCTTTCTACCCTGACATCATAGTTACCTGTTACTGCCATTTCTTTTAGCATTTTGAGGACTCTCCCTTATAATCTGAGAGTTTTAGTGAGTAAATAATTGCTCTTGTGAAGTTTGAAGGTATTGATCCACTGTTGTCTTGCTTCCAGTGTTGCTGTTAAAAATTCAAAGTAGGTCCTATCCTTTGGTTTTGTAAAATTTGACTTGGTTCTCAGCCTTTGGCAGGCTAGGGTCTTTTATCAGTTTGTCAGTTATCTACCCTTTACTTCTCTTCCTCCTCATTGTAGTTTTGGGAGACAGCAAAATGAGATGAGTATAGCCTGCCATTTTCTAGGAGCTTAAACAAAATTCTCAAGTTCACTCATAGCTCTGGCTCCCTTGCCGTCTCACTAAAGAAAGGACTTTGAGAAAAATCAGCTATTTTTAAGTGTAAAGGGTAGATAGATAACTGGAAGACAAAAAATTTTTAATGATACCACAACTCAGAACACTTACATCCTCTCAAATAATTCAGTTCTCAAGTAAGTCTCTTTATATTTCTTCTATAACATTCTGTGTTGCTTAGTAATATTAAAATTTTCTCCTTTGGAAAAAAGTTTTTGTTTCAAAATGCCATATAAATAGTCAAAGGAATGCATAGTGGGGATTCCTTTATTCTACCTTCTAGTCTTTTATTAGTAGCCAAATCTGAACTTCATGTGCTTGCCCAGAGAGCTGTACTATGGGGGCCTGTCAGATAATGACCAGAATTTTACCACAATCTACAAATAGGAAACATGTTTAGTGGATATATGGTATGCTTTGACAGAAGTTATATAGGTTTTAAAAATATGATTTTCCTTCAGAGGTTAAGCTGAAATTTTTTTCTAAATTTCAAAAAAATTCCTGCTCTAAGATATTTTTGCTGTGATTGCTTTCTGATTATTTCTAATGTTATCGTGAAGGGTACCAATACCACGTTGCTCTCCCAATTTGGTAGGTAGGAAAACTAAGGCATACAGTATTGGTTTTTTTTTTTTGTATATATTAATTTTTAGGAGATATGCTCATGTAATGAAGTTTAATAATACTTAATGCTCATGTAATGAAGTTTAATAATACTTAATGTATTATTATTGTATTATTAAGAGCAAAGTAAAAAAAAAAATCTCTTTCCTGACCTCTCTCCAGTTACCTCCAAGCAATACCTCTGGGCCTTAAAAAAAAAAATAAATAACATGGGGAATATAGAATGATTCATTTTTTTCATATTTCATAGGGAAATAACTAGATAATGCAGTGGGTGCTTATAATGTGCTTTTGTGAGCTGCAATGCACATGGCTGAAACAGATGTATTAGTTACAAATGCCCAAGAATACTGTTTTCCTTTGCATTGTCACAAAACTTCTTTGGAAGGTTGCCGATGACTCTTCTGGAACATTTTGTGTATTTAGAGGAAAGATAATCATTGGCCATGTTTTTTCATTAAACCTAACACCTTTGAGGTCCATCCTAGTTTTCCATATATCAATAGTTGACTTTTTTTTGCTTAGTGCAATTTCATGATTCGTACGTGCCACAGTTTAATTATTCACCATATTAGTTTCTAGTTTTTGGGCTACTGCAAATAAAAGTGCTGTGAACAACTGTGTATAGATTTTGTGTGGGCAGTTGCTGAATCATTGGTAAATGTATGTTTAGTTTTGTTAGAAACTGTCCAACTATTTTCCTGAAGGGGGGGGGAATACCATTTTAACCTCTCATAAACAATGTATGAGAGATCTAATTTATCTACATCATTGCCAGCCTTTTTTATTATATTTTTTATTTTAGTTCTAATGGGTGTTTGATTATCTTTTCATATGCTTATTTGCTAGCCTATATTCTCTTTCTAAAAAATTTTAAAAGATTTTATTATTTTAGAGGGAGAGAGCAGGGGTGACGAGCAGAGGGAGAGGGACAAGCAGACTCTGCACTCTAGCCCACAACCCTGAGATCCTGACCTGAGGGAAAACCAAGTCAGATGCCTACTGAGCCACCCTGTGTTGAGTTTTCCAATCAGTGAACACAGTATGTCTCTACATTGATTTAAATATTTGTTTTTTTCATCATTGTGTTGTACTTTTCAGCAGAAGAGTCTTGAAGGTGTGTGTTGGCCGAGTATTTTGTTGTTTTGAGCAACTGTATATGGTGTTACATTTTTAATTCTGGTGTCTGTGTTCATTGCTCTTTATCAAAATAAGCTGAATTTTCAAATTTGATCTCTTAATCCTGCATCCTGCTGAGCTCATTTATTAGCCCTAGGAGGTTTTTCAAGATTTCTGGAGTTTTCTACATAGACCATCATGTCATTAGCAAACAGACGGTTTTCAGTTTTCTTTGTTTTCCATCTGTATGCCTTTTATTTCCTTTTTTACCTTACTGCACTAGCTAGAACTTTAAGTACTTTGTTGAGTAACAGTGGTGAGAGTAGGTATCTTTGCTTCATTCCCAATCCAGGGAGAAAACTTTCAGTCTTTGATCCTTAATTGTAATGCTTAAAATAGGGGCTCTTTTATCAAGAGAAGTTCCTCTCTTCTGATATTCCTGAGAGTTTTTATGATGAATTTTTATGATGATTAATTTCTCAGAAGCTTTCTCTGCCTTATTATGATCATATGAGTCTTTAGTCTCTCCATATAGTGGACTACATTGAGTTTCAAATATATCAGTATTTCATGCCTGGGGTACTCCACTTGACCACACAGTGTAATTTTTTTTTTTTTTTTACATATTGCTGAATTTCTTTTGTTGATGTTAAGCATTTTACTCATTTACATTGATGAGGACTAATAGTATGTAGATTTTTGGTTTTGTTTTGTTTTTGTACTCAGTTTGCCTGGCTTTGGTATCAGGGTAATACTGGCTTCATAAAATGAGTGGGAGCATTTTCTCTTCTCTGTTTTCTATAAAAGACTGTGTAGAACTGGTGTTAATTCTTCTTTAAAAGTTTGGTAGACTCTCGGAGCTCCTGAGTGGCTTAGTTGGTTAAGCTTCTGACTCTTGATTTTGGCTCAGGTCATGATCTCAGGGTGGTGAGATTGAGCCCCAATTTTGGGCTCCATGCTTAGTGTGGAGCCTGCTTAAGATTCCATCTCTCCCACTCTTTCTGCCCCCCTGCCCCTCGTTTGTACTCTTGCTTGCTCACTCCCTTCCTCCCCACCAAAAAAAGTTTGATAGATTCCAGTTTATGCCACCTGGGCCTGGAGTTCTCAAATTATGGATTTTATTTCTTAATATTATGAGATCAAATTATCCATTTCATATTGGGCAAGTTTGGGTAGTTTGTTTATACTTGGTTTATTTATACAATAGACTTGGTCTATTTCATCTAAGTTGGCAAATTTAGTTCTGGAGAGTTCAAATTTAATTATTTGTAGTATTCCTTTATGAGCCATTTCATGTCTGCAAGGTATGTGGCAAGATTTCTTTTTTCAGTGTTGATAGTAGCATGATGAATCTTCTCTTTTTGTTGTGTTTTCGGTCAGTCTTGCTAGAAGTTTTTCACTTACTGATTTTTTCAAAGAACCAGGCTTAGTTTCTCTGCTATTTTCTGTTTTCAATTTATTGATTTCTGCTCTTCTTTTTCTAGTTTCTTGTGAGAACGTAGATTGAGACTTTTAATCTTTTTGTAAGTGTTCAATTCTATAAATTTGCCTCTTGACGACATATTTTTAGCTGTGTCCCACAAATTTCATTGTCATAGTTTGTTTTCTTCAGTTTGATGTAATTTTTAATTTCCCCTGAGACTTCCTCTTTTGTGACCCATGGGTTATTTGGAAGGGTATTGTTTGGGTTCCAAGTGCTCAGGGGATTTTCCTGTTATATTTAGATTGTTTTTATTGTTTAGTGACTTCTGTGATTCCACTAAATGCAAGAACACATGCTCTATGATTTCAATTCTTTTAAATTTATTGAGGTTTGTTAGTTCAGGATTTGGTCTATCTTAGTATATGTTTTATGAGCAATTGAGAAGAATATTCTAATGTTGGATAGTTGGTGATGTGTTTGAGTTCTTCTGTGTCCTTGCTGATTTTCTGTCTAGTTGTTCTATCAAGTGTTCAGAGAGTCTAACAATTGTGGGCTTGTCTAATTCTTCCTCCAATTCTGTCATTTTAGCTTCACTTATTTGACAACTCTGTTTTGTTGGGTATACATTTCTAGGCTTATTAGTATGCCATCTTGGTGGATTGCTCTTTTAGATTATGTAATGTCTCTAGTAATTTGCTCTGAAGTAAGTCTACTTTATCTGATATTAACAGAGCCACTCCTGATTTCTTTTGACTAATGTTTGAATGATACATCTTTTTCCATTTTTACACTAAACTACCTCTATTATTGTTGAAAAAAAGAAGAGTTTCTGGTAAGCAGAATACATATAAGGTCTTTTTTTTTTAACTACTCTACAGATCTGTTTAATTGATACATTTATACATTGACATTTAATTATTACTATGTTGTGGCTTATTTTTTTATTCTCTCTCCCTTAATGAGACACAAATGACATATAACATTGTATTAGTTTAGGTATGCAACATAATGATTTTATATATATATATATACATATAAATATTGTGAAATGATTGCCAAATAAGATTAGTTAACATCACCACACAATTTTTTTCTTATGATGAGAACTGATAAGATTTAGTCACTCTGTAACTTTCAAATATACAATACAGTATAGTTAAATATAGTCACCATGCTTTATGTTACATCTCCAGGATTTTTTTTTTTTTATAACTGGAAGTTTGTACTTTTGACCACCAATTTGGCCCACCTCTGGTAATCACCAGCCTGTTCACTGAGAATCATTTTTCTTAGAGTCCACATATATATGAGATGATGTGGTATTTGTCTTTTACTGTCTTATTTCACTTAGATGGACTTGAAGGCATTATGTTGTTGCAAATCCTTTGTGTTTATGGATGAATAACATTCCATTGTACAGGTTTCCACATTTTCTTTATCCATTCATCCATCGATAGAAAACAACTTAGGTTGTTTCCTTATCTTGGCTACTGTAATGCTGCAGTAAACATGGGGGTGCAGGTTATCTTTTCAAGTACGTATCTTTGTTTCCTTCAGATAAATGCCGATAAGTAGAATTGCTGGATTATAGAGTAGTACTATTTTAATTTTTTTCAGGAAATTCCATGATGTTTTCCATGGTGGTTGCACCAATTCACATTCCCACTAACCATGTACAAGAGTTCCCTTTTCTCTGTATTGTCATCAACACTTATTTCTTGTCTTTTTGATAATAGCCGTTTTCACAAGTGTGAGATACTTCACTGCAGTTTTGATTTGCATTTCCCTGACCATTAAAGATGTCGAATACCTTCTCATGTATCTGTTGGCCCTCTGTGTGTCATCTTTGGAGAAATGTCTTCAGATCATCTGCCTGCCTACTTTAAAATCAGATTATTTGTTTACTGCTGTTAAGTTGTATAAGTTCTTAATGTCTAAAATACATAAAGTCCTTATCAGATATATTATTTGCAAATTTTCTCCCATTTGGCAGGTAACCTTTTCATTTTGTTGATGGTTTCTTTTTAGTTTGATATAGTCCTCCGTATTTATTTTTGCTTTTGTTCCCAAATCCAAAGAAATCTTTGCCATCATTGATGTCAAGAAGCTTACCAGCTGTTTTCTTTTAAGAGTTCTTTGGTTTCAGGTCATGTTCAAGCCTTAAATCCATTTTGAATTAATTTTTGTGTATGGGGTAAGATTATGGCCTAGTTTATTTTTCTAGACTGATTTGAGAGGGAGTGGGGGAGCAGCAGAGGGAGACACTGTCAAGCAGACTCCCTGCTGAGTGCAGAGTCTGATGTGGGGCCCAATCCCAGGACTCCAAGATCATAACCTGAGTTGAAATGAGTCAGATGCTCAACCAACAGAGCCACCCACGTGCCCCTAGTTGCAGTTTTTTGCATATGGCTGTCCTGGCACCACTTATTGAAGAGATGATCCTTTTCTCCAATGAGTATTCTCAACTCTCTTGTCAAATATAGTTGATGTATATGCATGAATTTATTCCTAGGTTCTCTATTCTCTTCCATTGATCTGTGTTTGCAATGTAATGATTCAATGCAATCCCTATCAAAATTCTAATGGGATGTTCCACAGAACTAGAACAAATAATCCTAAGATTTGTATGGAACCACAAAAGATAGCCAAAGCAATGTTGAGAAAGAAGAACAAAGCTGGAGGTATCACAATCCAAGATTTCAGGATATACTATAAAGCTGTAGGAATCAAAAACCATATGGTACTGGCACAAAACACACAGATCAATGGAACAGAATAGAGAACTGAGAAACCCATGCTTATATGGTTAATCTTTAACAAAAGAGGCGAGAATATATAATGGGGAAAAGATAGTCCCTTCAACAAATTGTGTTGGGAAAACTGGATAACTACATGGAAAAAGAATGAAACTTGGGGTGCCTGGGTGGCTCAGTCATTAAGCATCTGCCTTTGGCTTAGGTCATGATCCCAGGGTCCTGGGATTGAGCCCCGCATCGGGCTCCCTGCTTGGCAGGAAGCCTGCTTCTCCCGCTACCATTCCCTCTCTTGATGTGTTTCTGTCAAATAAATAAAATCTTAAAAAAAAAATGAAACGATCACTTTCTTACACCATATACAAATAAACTTAAAATGGATTAAGGATGTAAATGTGAGACCTGAAACCATAAAAATCCTAGAAGAGAGTACAGGCAATAAATTTCTCTGACATCAGTCATAGCAACATTTTTCTAGCTATGTCTCCTCCTTAGGCAAGGGAAACAAAACCAAAAACTATTGGGACTACACCAAAATGAAAAGCTATTATACAGCGAACGAAACTGTCAACAGAATGAAAAGGCAACATAGTGATTGAAAGAAGGTATTTGCAGAGATATATCTGAAAAGCAGTTAATATTCCAGAATATATAAATAACGTATACGACTCAACACCAGAAAAAATAATTTGATTAAAGAATGGACAAAGGATCTTAATAGATGTTTTCTCAAAGAAGATGTACATGGCCAGCATACACATGAAAAGATACTCATCATCAGGGAAATACAAATCAAAACCAGTGAGATACCACCTTACACTTGTTAGAATGGCTATCAAAAAGACATGAAATAACAAATGTTGGTGAAGGTGTGGAGAAAAAGGAATCCTCATGTACTGCTGGTGGGAATGTAAATTGGTGCAGCCATGTAAAGACAGGATGGAGAGTCCTCAACAAATTAAAAATAGAAATACTCTATGATCTAGTAATGCCACTATGGGTATTTCTTTACAACAAAACACACTACTGTAAAAAGATAAATGTATCTCTGTGTTTACTGAAACATTATTTTCAATAGCCAAAACATGGAAACAACCAAAATACCCATCAAGAGATGAATCAATAAAGATGTGGTATGTGTATATTTATACACAATAGAATTTTAGCCATAGAAAAGAATGAGATCTCGCCTTTTTTAACAGCATGGATAGACAGAGTGTGTTATGCTAAATGAAATAAGACTAAGAAAGACAAACTACATATTATTTCACTCAATAAATAAAAAGCAGAAACAGACCCATGAATACAGAACTAGCGGTTGCCAAAGGGGATAGGGATGGGGCCTGGGCAAAATGGGTGAAGTGGAGAGGACGATAGATGCTTCCAAATATGGAATGAATAAGTCATTCATTGTATGGTATTGCAGTCACATTGGAAGGTGACAGATGGTAACTACTTTTGTGGTGAGCACAGTATAAAGTATAGACTTTTCAAATGACTGTTGTACAGCTGAAACTAAAGTAACATTGTATGTCATGCATACCTAAGTAAAATTTTTCTGTCTGAAGAAAATGAAACTCAAAAATATACTGTTTACAAAAGCATAAATATCCTAAATAGAAATAAATTTATGGAAAGACATGTAAGATGTCTACATGGAAAATTATAAAATATTATAAGTCAAATTGAAGACTTCCATAAATGGGAAGATACATACCATGTGGATGGTTGGCTGCTCTAAACATACTAGTTCTCTATATTGATTTTTTAAAATTCAGTGTAAACCCAATTAGAGTCCTGATCATATTTTAATGTAAAATGACAATTGATTGTAAAATTAAAATGCAAGGGACCAACAAATAGTCAAGGCAATTCTAAACAACAGAGTCAGAAGACTTATAGTACTGAAAATCCAGGCCTTTTACAAATCTATAGTAATGGCAACAGTGATTGATGAAAGACAGATATAATGTAGTCACCCGACTTATGATATGGATGACACTGCAGTGGAGAAAGGATTATCTTTTAACTAAATGGTGCTGGGTTATCTGGATACCTATGTGGTTAAAACATCAATTTCTAAGTCCTGCCCCACAGTGTATACAAAAATCAATTTTAGAATAGATTACAGATCTAAATATGAAAGGTAAAATATCTTAAAGAAGATATAAGAAATTTCTTCAAGACCTTTGAGTCTCACTCAAGACTTTTTTTTAAAACAGGGCACAAAATGTAATAAACATAATGGAAAAAATGGGTACTTTGTAGTACACAAATTGGAGTACATTAATACTAAAAACTTCTGTTCTCACAAGAATATTAAAAGAGGCAATCCAAGAGTATGACAAAATATCTGTAGTATATATACCCAATAGTGGATTTGTATCAGAATATTTTAAGAACTCTTAAAAAATCATGAGGAAAAGAATGATAATTCAATAGAGCATGATTGGAAGTTTTGAAAGGCACCGCACAACACATATATCCACATTTCCAAAAAACATCCAAAACGATAATCAACTTCATGAATCATCAGGAAAGATACAAGTTAGATCTAATATGCCTTCCAGAATAAGTAAAATTGTGGCAGGGGATAACAAGTGTTGGCAAGGGTGGGATGACCTGGAATTCTCATGTACTGTTAATAAAAATGTAAACTGCTTCAGCTACGCTGGAGAAATCTTTGGAGGTATCTACTGAAGTTGAATGTATGTGGAAATAGGTATATTTGCAAATGACATGAAGAAAAATATTTGTAAGAATCCCAAACTGAAAACAATCCAAATGTTGTTTCACATTTGATGACAAAATAAGTAAATAGTGGTACACATTTGTAGGATACAGTACACTAATACATATAAACATATGGATGCATTTCACAAACACTGTTAAATGAAATAAGACCCCAACCATCCCAAGACCCTAATATTCATCTCTGTACATTACTGCAGTCCATATATTTGTGAGTGCACCTATTTCTAGATAAGAATACAGGATTCCCTTACAAGATCAGGTAAAACTGATTTGTAGTATTAGAAGTCAGGTGTGTTTATCCTTTGGAGGTAAGAGAAGGCAGGACAAGGAAGCCTTTTGGGGGTGCTGATTAAGTTTCATTATTGGGATTTATAGTTATATGAGTGTGTTCACTGAGTTGAACATTTACAAGCATGTATACCCCTCCAGATATATATTTTTTAATATCTACTTCAAAAAGTACACACTCATTTTCCTATGACAGAAACAAAATTCAGCCCCTAGAAGCAAATATTGTGATCTAACCAAATTCTTTTTGAAACCCCATACTTTGGGATAGGAGTGTATAATGACGTTGAAATAACTGCAGAGGCTATAGGAGAAAAGGAAAAGTAGGTGATAGAACAAATTTAGCATTTGAATTGTCTGGTCAACAAATAAATATGTGAACACGAAATAGAAAGAGTACCTACCGGCAGATATATCTAACAGTAAGGGACCCTAGAGATTCCTCCCCTACCTTCATTGCCAAATATTTTTTTTTCTGAGTAAAAGACTTTCCTAAGCATTTAAGCATTTGAAGTCAATTCTTTATAGTCTCATACTCTATATATCTTTAAAATACTATTTATTTAAATACTTTTTAAATATTTTGTTTTTAAGATTTCTTGAAATTCCTGACCTGAGTCATCTCTGTGATATGTCATACCCTGTCACATCAAGTTACCTTACATTGAATAAACACAAGAAAGGTTATAAACTTAGCATGCATACCACCTGACAGGAAAGTATTTGCCAGCTGCTTTTTCTGCTTAAATGATTGTTTCAGTGTCTAGATTACTGCTTTAGAAGAACTGTGAGTTTTATAAAAACAATTTAATAGTCCTCTCTGTACAGTATTCTAGTGCATACATTTATGAGTGCACCTAATTCTAGATAAGTAGTTTTTCTAGCAACAACATGTTTTCTTTCACATTTTCTTTTCTTTTGTCCTTGCATATATGTGTATGTTTTCAAGTTTGTTTTACTTCCTCCTTAGAGGCAGTTTACCAGGAACATGGTAATTATCTAGTACACATGGAATTTAGCCAGAAAATAAAGATAAAAGAACTAATTGAATTTTAACAGAAAATTTACCCTAGAACTATTGCAAGACTGACATGATCATTAAATGAAGTAATGTACCATGTTCAACATATTCTCTAACATCGAGTAAGAATTTACTAAATTAATGGCTACAATCGTAATACCTGGATTCAGGTTCCAGCTCTTACACTGATCATTGTGTAACTATGGCCAAGTCTCTTAGCTTTCTTCAGTATCATCCCCAAAATGGGCCTAACAACACCTGTCCTGTTTCTTTTAGGTTGTTGATATAATAAAATGATGCGGTAAGCACTTTGAAAACTATAAAGCCAGTAAAAATGGATGGTATTATTATGGTTCTGATAGCATTTTAGAGGTTAAGTACCACAAAAATGAGATTTGAAAATCAAGAGAGCTGTACTTGACTTTTGTTAGTTTTGCAGATAATGCAGAAGGCATGAACATTATAGAAGCACCATTTTTCTCCTTTGGGATTGGTTTATTATGTACTCAGGATCAGAACTACAACTTCAAGTACCTCTCAAAGCAGAAGTTACTTAATATGAATATTTTGTCCTGTTCATCACTCAGGTATAAAACCCTAACACTGGAATTTATGTAGTATAGAGCGTATGACAAGTGTATTGAAGTTTTTGTTGAGCAGAAAGTTCTTTGGGCTCAGGAATTCACTTCTAACAAAAATGATATGTTATTAGCATAATTGCAATCTAAAGCGCTTCAAAGATGGAAAACATTCTATAAATGCTTAGCATTTATTGCTACTAACACTTTAAATGAGGTTCAACTTTTCTTCAAAATGCAGTTACTTTTTGATGAATTGGTTAAATAACATGACACGACAAAAATGGTGGCTGCTGTAAATTATGACTGATTTCAGGATTATAGCAATCATTAGAACTTCTGTTATTAAATAGTTATAACTATTAATCCATTATTCTACTAAGATTATTATTATCTCAGAAAATTGAGGCACTGAGATAATTCATTTGATCACAGACTTTAAGCAGGCACAGAATAAGGCCCAAACCTCTGGGAAACTTCTGTAGTGCAGATGTCACAGAGCTACACTGGCCAGTCGGCTGACCACTAGCATGTGTGGCTGGTGAACGCTTGAAAGGTGACGAGCATGAATGAGAAAGTAACTTCTAAATCATTTAATTTTAAACAATTTAAAGTTAAAAACTGATAGTTTAAAAAAAACCTGATAGTTTAGTAATTATATAAAAAAATGTGTAGACCAACCTAGGTACCTAAAATTACTGCAGCTATAAATTTTATGAAATCTAAATGCAGTTAAAGTGTTTCCAGTGATAATTTAACATCTGATTTGAGATGTATTTTGCAGTTATAGTTGAAAATTTAAAGTTATGCATATGGCTTGCATTCTGTTTCTGTTGGACAACAGTTAAACAGGTTCAAAGACATGCAATAAATTATATATGCCATGAGGTTTACTCCCTCTTTTATCATTCCAAATTATAGGAAGTTGGAGGATACGTGAATGTTCAAAATTTTATTATAAAATCAGGTACAGTTATAGATCTTTGCTAGGTGGAAATTTTGCTCTCATGAACTATAACCTGGGATCACTTCAGTGATGGTCTCTTAAATGATTAATAACTAAAACAAAAGCAAAAAAAAAAACAACCACGCAATGTGCTTATTTCTGTGATTGACTACGCCTACTGTGGCCGTTTTCAATCTACCAACATGATGTCACTGAACTTTCAGTGTATCTCTTCCCGGCTCTGTTGGCACTTGCAAAGCCATAAAAGCGCATGCTAATGCATCACTAGGATACTTTCTGAATCCCTTACATCTACATTTTGAAAGGTGTGTATGTATGTGGCTGGTAGCAGCTGAAATAGGTCGGCTTTAAACTAAATTCTACCTCACAGCAAACTATAAGGATGATTAGATCTGGGAATATAGGGCATTTTATTTTCTTTAAGCCTTTGGGACGTGACTATAAAAACTCTGATTGTTCCCTGATTCCCTTAGGAATATAGATTTATGGTAATATGAAGCCATTTTGTAAACTTTAAAATGGTTAAAAGGAGGTATTTTGATAAAACAGATGTATGTTTTTAACTCATAAACTTTATAGATCAAGTATATAACAGATTGTTTTGTGAACAGTGGTTTCCAGGGCACATGCTAAGGGTTCAGGAAGATGACCTTAAGAAGTGATTGATAGAAATTTTGACACATTACATAGAGAATTTTATACATGCAAAATAAGTGTAAGAGGTCCAAGTTTGGCTCAAAAGTAATAATTTTATGATTTTTGTCAGCTAGTATGTGAAATCATCATTTATTTAGAAATTATTCAGTTCCTATATTAGCTTCTCTGCTTTAGCACCTTGATGTTACTTTACACTGAAATTTCTTGTAGCATAACAAGCACTATATAAGAGGATTTAAACCAAAAGAATCTTTTGAATAGATCAATTCTCCTGCTAAGACAATATTCAAACTAACTTTTTTCGGTATGGGTTTGTACAATTAGGTAGATATGAGTAAATGATTTTTTTTTTAGAGTTCTATGTTGTCTAGAATTCTTTAGAATCTTGATTGGCTTCTACCCGGTCATCTAATCATATGCATAACATTTTAGTGCTGAAAAGATTTAGACTCTTCTAGGTCTCCTTATCTTAAATTTGAGCAAACTAAGACACGAAAAAGTGACTTTTAAAATGTTAGATGGTTAGTCTTGACTAGTTTTAGCCAGAACTAGAACTTAATTTCCCTACCACCCTTGTATTAAAATTTATAGCATATAACTGCATGAATCTATTTATCCACTTATTGATAGAAGATACTTTTGTTGTACTCTACACTGGTCAAATTAGCACATATTCTGTTTATTCTTAATATTACATACCATTCCTCAAGTAAAATTTTCATTATTGCAGCCTGGATCAGCACAATTTACTATTCTGAAAATAAGACAGAAGAATGCTTAAAACACTGACTCCTTTTTGAAAAGGAGAAAAATAGGGTTAAAGCCCAAATAGTGTACTCCTTTCTCCACAAGACAATTAACATCTTTTACTGAGTGTCAAACTTATGACTAGGTGAGTTCTGAAAAGATGACATCTTGTTTCATTATATAGTTAACATATTTTAGAATTCTAAATACTATTTAACTGTTTAAATAATGGAAAGGTCTGGCCTGAAAATAAATACCTATTAGAGAAAATCTATACTTAAGGTAATTCTTTAACATGTCACATTTTGTGACTGACAGTGTTATGTTGCCACAAAGAAAGCAACAAAGGTTGGATACACATGAGTTCTAAGGAACTTTACTGTAAACTATAAATGTCTTTTAAGTTATACAATAGTCTTGTAGAGACCTCTGCAGCTAAGCAAAGCAGTTAGTCTTTGATGCTGCTTATAATCATGAAGGGTTTAGGATTATATCTTTAGGCAAAGATGCCTAGAGATAGGAAGGTATAGATCAAACCTGACCTCATGACACAAAAAACATAGGTGAAGTGGAGCAAAAAGTAGGTTGGCTTGAACGAATCTCCTAAGTCAAACAAGTAACAGAATATGGCCTCTCAAGCACTGGTGGAAGGTAGGTAGATAGGTAGGTAAACAGTTAGACCCAATTTTAAATTGTAGAATTTAAAACTTCTTTTGTAGATTGAAGTTCTACCTTCATTTGTCTGGTACCATGATTTTATAGTAAAGTCAAAAAAGACCTAGTTAAAAAGAAGAAAACACTAAAAATCAGCCTTCTGAATGATTTTTAATGACATGGGAACACTATCACAATGTACCACTGGGTAACAAAAAGGAAAATAAATGATTTGATTTTGTTAAATATACGCTTAGTAAAAAGCAGAGTAATATCAGTTTTCTCTCAGTGATGATGACTATTATCTTTATACTATATATTTAATATTGCATTCTTTAAATTTCTCCATTAAGCACAAATGAGCTTTTATATCAGAAGTTTGAAATATATTTTAAGGGAAGATGGTAAATTGTAAAGCTTATTACAGCCTTCATAGCAGAGATATGAAAGATCATATACAATAAGTATATTTTGAAAGATAATGCATTTGGAAGAATTTCTTTATATGTAGACAGGCACATTAAGTGCCACAGCAAAGTGTCGTTGAATAGGGTTTTAAAAATAGCTCCATTAAGTGATTAATGTGGATTATAGAGAGAAAGGTGGTTTCCTATTTTGCTGTTTTCTTCTGCTAAATACTATTCCACAAATCTCATTGTAACACATAAACTGCTAGCTTTCCCCTTAAGTGGCTGTTACTTTTATAGATACAAGTATTTCACTGGGTGTATGATTACCCACTAAAGATGCTTCCCAGACTTTCTTAACATAGGTATAGTCTTACGACAAAAACTCCTAGAAAAAAACACAGGGAAAAGCTCTTTGACATGGGTCTTGGCAATGATTTTTTTCTAAATCATTAATTTCTAAATCATTTTCTAAATGATACCAAAAGTGCAAGCAACAAAGGCAAAAATAAATAAGTGGAACTACATCAAACTAAAGAGCTGTTGCAAGATAAAAGAAACAGTCCAAAAATGAAAAGCCAATTATTTGTGAACCATATATCTGATAAGGAGTTAATATCCAAGATATACAGAGAACTCACAATTTAATAATAACAAAAAAAACCCAATCTAAATAAAATATTAGAAGATGGACATACAGAAGGCTAACAAGGTCATGAAAATGTGCTCAACATCACTAATCATCAGGGAAATGCAAATCAAAACCAACCGCAACGAGATGGCACCACATACCTTTTAGAATGGCTAGCATCAAAAAGAGAATAGACAATAAGTGTTGGTGATGATATAGAGAAAAGGGAACCCTGGTGGTGAGAATGTAAAATGGTGCAGGTACTGTGGAAAACAGTATGGAGCTTCCTCAAAAAATTGAAAACAGAACTACTCTGTAATCCTGCAATCATACTTTTTGGTATATATACAAAGGAAATGAAAAATATCTGCACTCCTTTGTTTATTGCAAAATTATTCACAATAACCAAGATAGGCAAACAACCTAAGTGTCCGTCAGTGGATGAGTGGATAAAGAAGATGCAATAAGTATGTATATATGTGTGTATATACCAGTTGATATATATGTATAAAATGAGCCATGAGAAGAAAATCCTGCCATTCACAACCACATGGATGGGCCTTGAGAACATTATATTAAGTGAAATAAGTCTGCAGACAGAGGAAGACAAACCCTGTACCACTAAACATGGAGAGTCTTAAAGACCTTAACGTACAGAATTAGTAGAACAGTGTTTGCCAGGAAGTGGGCGTAGAAGTATTAAGATGTTGATGAAGTTGTAAATTTCCACTTATAAATAGGTTCCAGGGAATGTAATACATAGCACTGTGATTACAGGTAATTGTACTGTATTTTATTTAAAAATGCTAAAAGAGTTGGGGCACCTGGGTGGCTCAGTTGGTTAAGCAGCTGCCTTCGGCTCAGGTCATGGTTCCAGGTTCTTGGGATTGAGCCCCGCATCAGGCTCCCTGCTCAGCAGAGAGCCTGCCAAAAAAAAAAAAAAAAAAAAAAATGCTAAAAGAGTTAAGTCTCGTCACAAAAAAGAAATGATAATCATGTGTTGATAGAGGTGTTAGCTAATACCCCTATGGTGGTAATCATATTGCAGTTTATTTGTATCGGAAACGTGTTGTACACCTTAAACATACACAATGTTGTTTTATGTCTGTTACATCATTGAAGTTTTTGAAAACAAACATCAAAGACCTTTTAAATGAAGAGACATACCACATTCATGGCTCCAATAGTCAATACTTGGTTAGTGCAATTTCACTAAAAATACCTGGTGAAGTTGGTAGAGTAGGAGGATCTCATCCCATGAACACTGAGCTAACAGCTACATTTAAGCACCTATGAAAACAACGTGCAGACTGGCAGAACAGCCCTTCCGCAGTTAACTGTAGGGAGGAAGCCACATCGTAAAGGGTAGGAGGGGCAGAGACACAGTTGGTAACCAAATCTCAAGCGAGGCTAAACACAAATTGGAGGAACACCCCAAAAGCAGGGAGAAAGGAGAGGATCAGACCCCACATCAGGCATCCAGGCACTGGCAAGTTGAGTCCCCATAACATCTAACTTCAAACAAACAGCCAGTGAGGCTTAACTTTAGGAGCTTTTAAAATCAGTGGCCTTAACTCTGGGAATGCGGAAGGATGACAGAAAACTCACTCCCCACCCTTAAAGACTGAGTATAATAACTTGGCCAGAGACACAGCGTAGAAGCAGCGGTTTGAAAAGTGCCTCAAGTATACACAAAGATTTATATACTTATCTCAGAACGTGCACTGAAGGGGATATTTCTCCAGGAGCAAAACTGCTGGCAGGTGTCCTTTCTCTTCCTCTCTCCCAAACTAGGGAGACACTTGTGATAACACTCTCCACCTACCTTGCCAGCACTGGCAAGCCCACCGTTGTGTTCCACATAGACCCGGCTGCCTCAACAGGCATCCCCCAAAGTGGCTCCTTCTCTGCCACATCCTACAAGTAGCCCTGGCAGGGACTAGCACCGCTGCAAAATGATACCTGCCCTGGTGATATTGTAGATAACCCCACACACCTATGTGCCAGCAGTTCCAACAGCTGAGCCTTGTAAGTGGCTGTGCAGGGAGAAAGCTCTGCTGCTTGGTGCACCTGCAATTGCAGATATCTAGTCTGACTTCCCCCCTTGCCCATCAACAGAAGCCTCTTGGTTAGCCAGGCAGAAAGCAAGTTCTGCCATTCAGCATACCCGTAGTTGTGTACTGGCAAACTATACACAGCTAACTTGACCTCTTACCCTGCTCACCTACAAGGCCACAGTGGCCTCTCAACAGCACAGAGACCAATCCCTGTCTGGTGCACCTACAGCAGGCAAAGTGGGTTAGCAGGGTGCATGTGGCCCCACATAGCAAACATTCCTGGAGTGCCTGGTTCAGGTGACCAATGGGGATTGCACTATAGAGCACCACAGGACCTCTCCTACACAAGGCCACTACTTTCAAGACCAGGAAATGTACCTGATTTTCAATACACACAGAGAGTTAGATTTATGAGAAATATTAGAGGGAATTCTTTGGGTGGAAAGAAAAGACCATAAGTAGAAATAAGAAAATTGTAATGGAAAAAGTTTTACTGGTAAAAGTAAACACACAGTAAAGGTAAAAGAATATCCACTATAAAACCAGGATGAAGGTTAAAACACAAAAGCAGATCAAATATATCTACATAAAGTCAAGATACACACAAAAATGGTAAAATATGACCTCATATACTTAAAATATTTCGGGGGTACAAATTTAGTGCTTTTAGAATGGGTTTGGGCTTCTACAAACATCAACTTAATATACACTGCTATATACATAACATTAAATATGAAGCTAATGGTAACCATATATCAAAAACCTATACTATACATAAAAGAAATCCATGAAATCACAAGAGAAGAAGGAACAGAGAACTATAAAAACTAGAAAACAAGTAACAAAATGGCAGTAAGTTAGGCCACAAGTCTCAATAAACAGAAGATTGCTATCATTTGATCTTTTCTCACCACAACACAATGAAACTAGAAATCAATCACACAAAAAACAACGCGGAAAACACAAAAATATGGAGGCTAAACAACATGCTACAAAACAATTAGTCAACAAAAGTCAAAAACAAGTGGAAATACATGAAAACACAGCAGTTCCAAATCTTGGGGATACTGTTCTAAGAGGGAACTTCAAAATGATACAGGCCAACCATAAGAAACAAACATTTCAAACGAACTAACTTTATACCTAAGAGACCTAGAAAAAGAACAAAATCTAAAGCTAGGAGAAAGAAGGAAATAATAAAAATGAGAGCAGAAGTAAATGAAATACAACCTGCAAAACAACAGAAAACATCAATGAAACCAGGAACTGGTTCTTTGAAAAGATTCACAAAATTGATAAACCTTTAGCCAGATTCATCAAGGAAAAAAGAGGACTCAAAATCAGAAATAAAGGGGGAAATATAACTGATACCACACAAATATAAAGGATTATAAGAGGATATTATGAAATATATGCTGACAAATTGGACAATCTAGAAGAAATGGATAAATTCCTAGAAACATATAATCTTCCAAAACTCATTCAGGAACAAAATTTGAACAGACTGATTACTAGTAATGGAATTGAATCAGTAATGAAAAAACTCCCAACAAACAAAAGTCCAGAACCAGATGGCTTCACAGTGAATTCTACTAAACAATACATATTCTTCTTGAACTTACCCAAAACACCGAAGAAGAAGAAAAACTTCAAAATTCATCCTACAGGGCCAGCATTACCCTGATACCAAAACTAAACAAAGACACTACAAAAAAAAAAAATTTCAAACCAATACCCTGATGCATATAGATAAGAAAATCTTTAACAGGTATTAGCAAGCTAAATTTAAAAGCATTAAAAGGATCATTTGCCATGATCAAGTGCAAGACTAGTTCAATATTCACAAACCAACCAGTGTGATAAAGAACATTAAAATGATAAAAAAAATCGTATTATCTCAAAAGATGCAGAAAAAGCATTTAACATAATGCAACATCCACTCATGATAAAAACTCTTAACAAAGTGTGTACAGAAGGACCATATCTCCACGTAATAAAATGCATATATGAAAAAGCCACAGCTAATTCATACTCAATAGTGAAGTTACCTCTAGAATCAGGAACAAGACGAGTATATCCATTCTCATTCCTTTTATTCAACACAGAGCTGAAATTAGTAGCTACAGCACTCAGACCAGAAAGGGAAATAAAAGGCATCTGAATTGGTAAGGAAGAAGTGAAACTCTGTATTTACAGCTGATATAGAAAACCCTAAAAACTCTACCCAAAATTTATTAATGAATTTAGTAAAGTCCCAGGGTACTAAATTAATATACAGAAATCTGCTGCATTTCTATATACTAATCAAGAGCGATCAGAGAAATTAAGAAAACAATCTCATTTACAATTTCAGTAAAAAATAAAATAGCCACAAATAAACTTAACCCAGGAGGTAAAAAACCTGTATACTCTGTAAATTGTGAAACACTGATGAAAGAAATTCATAATGACATAAATAAATGGAAAAATACTATGCTCTTGGATTGGAAGAACCGATATTGTTAAAATGTCCATAATATCCAAAGCAATCTACATATTCAATCAAATCATTATCAAAATACCAATAATGTTTTTCATGATCCCAGATTTTAAGTTACTATAAAGCTACAGTAATCAGAACAGTATGGTATGGGCACAAAAACAGACACATAGAACCATGAGAATGGAGAGCCCAGAAATAAGTACTTACTTATATGGTCAATTAATCTTTGACAACGGAGGCATGAATACATAATGAGGAAAAGACAGTCTCTTCAATGAATGGTGGTAGTTTATCTCACCATACACAAAAATACCTCAAAATGGATGGAAGACCTAAATATGGGACATGAAACCATAAAGCTTCCCAAAGAAAACAGCTAGTAATGTCTTTGACATTAGCCTTAGCAGTATTTTTCTGGATAATTTTTTTCTCCCGAAGCAAGAGAAACAAAAATAAACAATGGGCACTGCATCAAACTAAAAAGGTTTTGCATAGTGTAGGAAACCATCAAAAGAACATAAAGAGAACCTAGTCAATGGAAGAAGATATTTGCAAATGATATACCTGATAAGGGGTTAATGTCCAAAATATATAAAGAATTCACATGACCCACCCACCCCCAAAACCTGAAATAATCTGATTAAAAATGGGTAGAAGACCTGAACATTTTTCCATGAAGACATACAGCCAAACACAAGGCAAACAAGGCTCAGTCACAAGAGCAGGGTGCATGTGGCCCACATAGCAAATGTTCCTGGAGTACCTGGTTCAGGTGACCAATGGGAATTGCACTATAGAGCATCACAGGACCTCTCCTATACAAGGCCACTACTTTCAAGACCAGGTAATGTACCTGATTTTCTAATACACACAAACACAGAGAGTTAGATTTATGAGAAATGTAAAGATGCCCTTTTCATTAAAGAAATGAAAAGATGCCCGTCATCATTAATCATCAGAGGAATAAAAATCAAAACCACAAAGAGATATCACTTCAAACCAATCAGAATGGCTAGTATCAAAAAGACAAAAAGTGTTGCTGAGGATATGGGCAAAAGAGAATCATCATATATAGCTGGTAGGATGTAAATTGGTGTTGCCACTATGAGAAACAGTATGGAGGTTCATCAAAAAATTTTTTTTGAGTATTTTTCTCAGTATTTTTCTGAAGAAAATGAAAATGCTAATTCAAAAAGATTTATGTACCTTTTTTTGCAGAATTATTTATAATAGCCACGATACAGAAGCAATGCAAATGTGTGATGAATGAATGGATAAATATGTGATTTGTGTCTATGTAGGCATGTGTGTACACACACACACACGAGTATTACTGAACCATAACAAAAAAAATGAAATCTTGCCATTTGAGACAATATGAATGGACCTAGAGTGTATCATGTTAACTGAAGACAGATAAATACCACATAATTTCATTTATATGTGAAATCTAAAAAAACAAAACAACTGAACAAACAAAAGAAACTGACTCATAAATACAGATAAGAAATTGGTGGTTGCTACAGGGAGGTGGGTAGGAATAATCAAAATAAGTGAAAGAGAGGAACTACAAACTTCCTTTGTAAAGTCAGTCAGTCATAAGCATGAAAAGTATATAGGGAATATAGTGAATAATATTGTAATAAGTTTGCACGGTGACAATACAGTGGCCATGCTTATCATTTTGTAATGTATATAATTGTTGAATAACTGTATTGTACACCTTAAACTAATATAGGTTAATTATATTTTTATAAATAAAGATTTAAAGCCAGAATTCCTTAAAACAGTCAGATAACTGAGTCCAAGATGGCGATGTAGGGAGACCCTGAACTTACCCTCCGCCACAGACATGCCAGATCTATACTATTTATACAGCAGTTCCTCCTGAAGAACTGAGGGCTGGTAGAACAGTTTCCTCACAAAAGAGTGACCACACAGACAATGGCAAGATAGAGACATGGCAATGAAAGGACCTCCCACTCCTGGTGCTGCAAATAGCAGTGGGGAGGGATAGTATTTAGGGACCATATGCAGATTCATCTGCCCCGTGGTGCAGAACAAAAGCTGCAGTTTAAAAGCACAGCTAGAAGGGCGCCTGGGTAGCTCAGTTGGTTAAGTTTTTGCCTTTGGTTCAGATCATGATCCCAGGGTCCTGGGACTGAGTTCTACATTGGGGTCCCTCCTCAGCCAGGAGTCTGCTTCTCCCTCTGCCCTACTTGCACTTGCTCACTCTCTCTTGCAAAAACAAAAAAATCTTAAAAAAAAAAAAAAAAAAGGATAACTAGAATACAAGCGAACAAGCCCTACAACTTTCCCAAACAGTAGGGAAGCTGCTGGATTCTTTCCAGGTCAAAGGGGCAGGACAGTGCCATGGTTTATGCTCTCCTCAACCATGGTGCAAAAGAATGGATCAGTGATCTGGAAGACGTGGTAATGGAAAGTACCCAATCTGAAAAGCATAAAGAAAAAAAGAATTTTAAAAAATGAGAATAGGTTAAGGAATCTCTTGGATAATATCAAGTAAACAAAGATTCACATTATCCCAGAAGGAGAAGAAAGAAAGGGGCAGAAAACTTATATGAAGAAATGGATGTAAATTCCTCCAACCTGGGGAAGGAAACAGACATCCAGGATCAGAAAGCACAAGGAGTTCCAAACAAGATGAACCCAAAGAGGCCCACACGACAACCTATAATATTTAAAATATCAAAGATTAAAGACAAAATTTGAAGAGACTAAGAAAAGTTATACAAGGGACCCCACAAGGCTAATAGTTGATTTTTCAGCAGAAACTTTGCAGGTCAAAAGAGTGGCATGATATGTTCAGAACGCTGAAAGGAAAAACCTGCAACCAAGTATATCCTACAAAGCAAGGTTATTTAAAACTGAAGGAGAGAAGACAGTGTTTCCCAAGCAAACAAAAGTTTAAAAAGTTCATGACCACTAAACCAGCCTTACAGGAAATGTTAAATAGACTTAAGTGGCAAAGGACATAATTAGAGAAACATATGAATTAAAAAATGCAATACCTAATAACATATACATAAAACATGGAAGGGGTAGTAAAAGTGCCTTTTTAAAAAAAGATTTCATTTATTTATTTGTCAGAGAAAGAGAGTGCAAGCAGGGGGAGTGCAGGCAGAGGAAAAAGCAGGCTCCCTACTGAGCAAGGAGCCCGATGTGGAACTTGATCCCAAGTCCCTGCAATCATGACCCAAGCCCAAGGCAGATGCTTAACTGACTGAGCCACACAGGCATCCCAAAAGTGCTTTTAGAATATGTTTGAACTTAAGTTACCATGAACGTAGTACAGACTTATATATACATAGGGGGTATATATGAACCTCCTGGTAATTACAAACCCATACTTATAATAATATAAGGGAATTTATTACCCCACTTACATTAAAGGATATACCATCCAGACAATCAATAAGAAAACAGCATCTTAGTTAGTGGTAATGCAAACTGGTGTAGCCACTCTGGAAAACAGCATGGAATTTCCTCAAAAAATTAAAAATAGAACTACTTTATGAACCAGTAATGTTCTACTAGGATTAACCCAAAGGATACAAAAATACTAATTCAAAGAGACACATGCACCCTGATATTTATAGCAGAATTATCAACAATAGCCAAATTATGGAAAAAGCCCAAATATCCATCAACTGATGAATGGATAAAGAACAGGTGGTATGGTATGGTATGGAATATTATTCAGTCATCAAAAAGAATGTAACCTTGCCACCTGCAACAATATGGATGGAGCTAGAAAATATTACACTAAGTGAAATAAGTCAGAGAAAGACAAATACCGTATTATTTCACTCATGTGGAATTTAAGAAACAAAACAAATAAACATGGGGGGAAAAGAGGCAAACCAAGAAACAGACCCTTAACTATAGAGAACAAAATGATGGTTACTGGAGGGGGGGGGTGGGGTTAAACAGGTGATGGGTATTAAGGCAGGCACTTGTGATGAGCACTGGGTATTGTAAATGATGAACCACTAAATTCAACATCTAAAACTAATATTGCACTGTATGTTAACTAGATGGAATTAAAAAAAATCCTGTAAAATAAAGAAAACATGCCTTTAAAAATGAGGCCAAATGCACTTAAAAGATACATACAGAACATTCCATCCCAAACCAACAGAATACACATTCTTTTCACGTGCACATGGAACATTTTCTCAGATCACAAGTTAGGCCACAAAACAAGTCTCAATAAATAGAAGATAGGTATCATATACATCTTTTCTGACCATAACACTATGAATTTAGAAATCAAGAAAAAAACTGGAAAAACACTAATATGTGGAGGCTAAACAACATGCTACAAAATAGTTGGTCAACAACAAAAAACAGGAAATCAAAAAATGGAAATAAATGAAAAACACAATTGTTCAAAATCATTGAGGAACAATGAAAAGAGTTCTAAAGAGGGAAATTTATATCAATACTGAGATATATCAAGAAACAAGAAAAATCTCAAACAATGTAACCTTGCAATTACAAGGAACTAGAAAAAGAACAAGCAAAACCCTAAGACGAGTATAAAAAGGGAAAAATACAGATCAGAATAGAAATATATGAAATAAGGACTAAATACACACACACACACACACACACACACACACCAGATCAGTGAAACCAAGAGCTGTTTTTTTTAAAAGATCTACAGAATTCATAAACTTCTAGCCAGATTCATCAGAAAAAAAGAGAGGACCCAAATAATTCAGAAGTAAAAGAGGAGAGGTAACAAAATACTACAAAAATACAACAAAAATCTACATAATCAACAAAATACTACAAAAATACTACAAAAATCTCAAAAATGAGATTAGAAGAGACTACAACAAAAAATTATATGTCAAAAAATTGACAACCTAGAAGAAATGGATAAATTCCTAGCCACAGAGTCTTCCAAAACTGAATCAAGAAGAAATATAAAATCTGACAGACCAATTAGTAGTAAAAAAATGAATCCATAATCAAAAAACTCCCAAAAAACAATAGTCCAAGACCAGATGGATTCACAGGTGAATTCTACAAAATGTTTAAAGAAGTCAGTACTGAGGCATTTGAGTGGCTCAGTCACTTGAGCATCCGCCTCTTGGTTTTGGCTTGGGTCATGATCTCAGGGTTGTTGCATTGAGCCCCACATAAGACTTTGTTCTCAGTGTGGAGTGTGTTTGTCTCTCTCCCTCTGCTCCATACCCCTCCTTCTGCTCTCTTAGTCTCTCTCTCAAAAAAATAAAATCTTAAAAAAAATAAAATCTTAAAAAAATAATAGTTTTATTATATAATAGTATTATTTTATAAAAATAATAGTACCTATTTTCCTTAAACTATTCCAAAGAACAGAAAAGGAAGGAAAACTTCCAAAAATGTTCTGCAAGACCAGCATACCTTGATACCAAAACCAAAGAGACTACAAAGAAAGCAAACTACAGGCCAATAACCCTGATGAACAAAGACGCATAAACCCTCCACAAAATATTAGCAAACAACATTGAATGATACACTAAAAGGATCATTCACTAAAATTACATGGGATTTATTCCAGGAAGGCAAAGGATGGCTCAATATTTGCACACCAATCAATGTGCTAAACCACATTAACAAAATGAAGGATAAAAATCACATGATCATTTTGATAGATGTAAAAAATGCATTTGATAAAATTCAACTGTTTTGGTAAAATTCAAAATTCATCTGTTTCTGTTAAAAGCTCTCAATAAAGTAGGTTTACAGGGAATATGCCACAACATAATACAAGCCATATATAAAAACCCACAGCAAACATACCCAATGGTGAAATGCTGAAAACTTTTCATAAGACAAGGATGTCACTCTCACCACTTTCACTGAACACAGTACTAGAAGTCATAGCCACAGCAATCATACAAGAAAAATAAGAGGAATAAGTTAAAGGAATAAGTAAGGAATAAGTTAAAATGTCACCATTTGCAGACGATAATATACATAGAAAACCCTAAAGACTCCACCAAAAAAAACTACTAGAAATGATAAATTCAGTAAAATCTCAGGACACAAAATTAATGCACAGAAGTCAGATGCATTTCTATATACTAATAATGAAGTGGCAGAAAGAGAAATTTTTACAGATCCCATATACGATGGCACTAAAAAAATAAAATACCTAGGAAGAAACTTAACCAAGGAGGTTAAAGACCTATACTCCGAAAACTATAAAACACTGATGAAAGAAATTAAAGATGACTTAAAAAAGGGGAGATATTCCATGCTCATGGATTGGAATAATCAATATTGTTAAAATGTTCATAATACCCAAAGGAGTCTACAGTTTCAATGCAATCCTTATCAATACCAACAATTTTTTCCCCGCAGAACTAAAACAATTGAAAGTTGGACAGAATAAAAAAAGATCCTGAATAGCCAAAGCAATCTTGAGATGTATCATAATCCCAGATTTCAAGATATAGTACTGACACAAAAACAGACAGGTAGATCCATGACATAGAATAGACAGCCCAGAAATAAACTCACACTTATAAGGTCAGTTAATCTTCAACAAAGGAGACAAGAATGTACAATGGAGAACAGATAATCTCTTCAACAAATGGTTGAAAAGCTACATGCAACAGAAAGAAACAGGACTATTTTCTTAAACCATACGAAGAAAATAAGATCAAATTGGATTAAAGACCTAAATGTTAGACTTAAAACCATAAAACCTTAAAGAAAACACAGGTAATTTCTTTGACAGCAGCCTTATATATTTCTAGACCTATCTCCTCAGGCAAGGGAAACAGAAACAAAAATAAACTGCTGGGATTACACCAAAATGAAAAGTTACTGCTTTTTTATCTAAAAAAAAAAAAGTGAAGGAAATTATCTACAAACAAAAAGCAACTTAATGAATGGGATTAGATATTTCCAATAATCCATCTGACAAGGAGTTAATATTCAAGATATATTAAGAATGTATACAACCTACCACCAAAAAAGCCAATCAAACAATCCAGTTAAAAAATGGAAAGAGTGGAGAAAGGAGCAAGATGGTGGAGGAGCAGGAGATCGAGATATCATCAGGTCCCAGGAGTTCAGCTAGATTGTTATCAAACCATTCTGAACACCTGCAAACTCAACAGGAGATAGAAGAGAAGAGGAGCAGCTGTTCTAGGAACAGAAAGTCAACCACTTTCCGGAAGGTAGGACGTGTGGAGAAGTGAATCCAAAGTGACAGGAAGATAGAGCGCGGGGGGTAGGGGCTGGCTCCCAGCAAGTGAAAGAGCAGTGGAGTACAAAATCGGAACTTTTAGAAGCCTGCTCCACTGAGGGATGTTGCTCCAGAGGCTAAGTAGGGGGTGGAGCCCTCGTGGGGATAGTGTGGTCTGAGGACCCGTGGGGACACAAAAAGACCAGGGGTGTCTGAGTGTGGCAGAGCTCCCAGGTATTGAAGCAGGGAAGCTGCTGCAGAGACGGAGCCGAGCAGTGGGCTCCCAGCTCGGGATTACTTTAAACCGTGATCTGAGGCACAGTCGGGCCACTGCTATTCAAGCAGGGACCCCGAAAGCAGTATATCTGGGGAGACCTCCTACTTCTTCCTTTGGGAGGAGTGGCATGGGAGCACGCTGCAGGAATCTGCGCAGTTCGGAGACTCCAAACGGAGCCCTGCACCAGAGAAAGAAACACTTGGTCACAGGCTGGCTGAGCATAGAGTACAGACAGAGACCAGGGAGATGGGAGGGACTGAATACTTTTCTCTGAGGGTGCACTGAGGAATGGGGCCCTGAGCTCTTGGCTAAAAGGGTAGGGACCCCCAAAAAATATGCACTAACCAAATCAGAGGAGACCCAAAACCAGGGGGAGAAAAAGGGAAAAAAATAAAGAAAAAACGTGTGTGTGTGTGTACGCATATACATATATGACTGGCAAATAGAACAGAGCCACACACTTGATTGTGGCTGTATTTTGGTCTGTTAGAAGAAATTATCTCCCAAAATTTTAAAGAAAGAAAAACATATATATACAAAAATAAGGGTAAACACAATGAGGGGATGGAATATGACTGTGCAAATTTAAAAAGATTCTAGAAAAGGAATTGATAAGTTTGTTGAAAAAAGAAAAAAGGAAAGAATGTGATCAGGCTGCCAATTAGAACAAAGCTATATACTAGATTTAGGGTATATTTTGATTAGAAGAAATGGTATACCAAAATTCTAAAGAAAAAAAAATTTGTTGCATTTCTATACACCAACAGCAAGACCGAAGAAAGAGAAATTAAGCAATCCCATTTACAATTGCACCCAAAACCATAAGATACCTAAGAATAATCCTAACCAAAGAGGATAAGAATCTGTACTCAGAAAACTACAAAGTGCCCATGAGAGAAACTGAGGAAGACACAAAGAAATGGAAAAATGTTCCATGCTCATGGCTTGGAAGAACAAATATTGTGAAAATGTCCATGCTACCTAAAGCAATCTACACATTTAATGCAATCCCTGTCAAAACACCATCAATTTATTTCAAAGAAGTGGAACAAATAATCTTAAAATTTATATGGAACCCCGAATAGCCAGAGGAATTTTGAAAAAGAAAACCCAAGTTGGCGGCATCACAATTCCAGACTTCAAGCTCTACTACAAAGCTGTAATCATCAAGACAGCATGGTGCAGGCACAAAAACAGACACATAGATCAGTGGAACAGAATAGAGAGCCCAGAAATGGACCCCCAACTCTGTGGCCAACTAATCTTTGATGAAACAGGAAAGAATGTCCAATAGAAAAAAGACAGTCTCTTTAACAAATGGTGTTGGGAAAACTGGACAGCCACATGCAGAATGGAACTGGACCATTTCCTTACACCACATACAATAATAACCTGAACATGGATGAAAGACCTCAATGTGAGACAAGAATCCATCAAAATTCTTGAGGAGAACACAAGCACGAACTTCTTCGACCTCAGCCACAGCAACTTCTTCCCAGAAACATCACCAAAGGCAAGGGAAGCAAGGGAAAAAATGAACTTTTGGGACTTCATCAAGATCAAAAAGCTTTGGCACAGAAAAGGGAACAGTCAACAAAACCAAAAGACAACTGACAGAATGGGAGAAGATATTCACAAATGACATATCAGATAAAGGGCTAGTATCTAAAATGTATAAAGAACTTATCAAACCCAACACCCAAAGAACAAATAAATAAATCAAGAAATGGGCAGAAGACATGAACAGATATTTCATCAAAGAAAACATCCAAATGGCCAACACACACATGGAAAAGTGCTCAACATCACTTGTCATCAGGGAAATACAAATCAAAACCACAGTGAGATACCACCTCACACCAGTCAGAATGGCTAAAATTATCAAGTCAGGAAACAACAGATGTTGGCGAGGATGTGGAGAAAGGGGAACTCTCCTACACAGTTGGTGGGAATGAAAGCTGTTGAAGCCACTCTGGAAAACAGTTCCTCAAAAAGCTGAAAATAGAGCTACCCTATGTACAACCCAGCAGTTGTACTGCTGGGTATTTACCCTAAAGATACAAATGTAGTGATCCGAAGAGGTATGTGCACCCGAATGTTTAGAGCAACAATGTCCACAATAGCCAAAGTGGAACCAACGTAGATGTCCATCAATAGATGAATGGATTAAGAAGATGTGGTATATATATACACAATGGAATACTATGCAGCCATCAAAAGAAATGAAATTTTGTCTTTTGGAATGATGTGGATGGAACTAGAGGATATTATACTAAGTGAAATAAGTCAATTAGAGAAAGAAAATTATATGATCTCTCTGATATGAGGAATTTGAGAGGCAGTGCGAGGGGTCGTGGGGGGAAGGGAAGGAAAAAATGAAATAAGATGGGATCGGGAGGGAGACAAAGCATAAGAGACTCTTACTCTCACAAAACAAACTGCAGGTTGCTGGGGGGTGGGGGGGTAGGGATAGGGTGGCTGGGTGATGGACATTGGGGAGGGTATGTGCTCTGGTGAGTGCTCTGAAAATGTATAAGCCTGATCATTCAACCTGTACACTTGGGGCAAATAATATTATTAATATGTTAATAAGAAAAAAAATGTAAAGAGTACCTTTCCGAACAGATATTTTTCCAAAGAAGACAAATAGATGGCCAACAGGTACATGAAACAGACCTCAACATTACTAACCAGCAGGAATATGCAAATCAAAACCACAACGAGATATCAGTTTGTAACTATCTGAATGGCTCTAATCAAAATGACAAGAAATAAGTGTTGTTGAGGAAGTGTAGATAAAGGAACCTTCCTGCACTCTTTGTGGTACTGTAAGTTGGTAGAGTCACTGTAGAAAACCATATGGATGCTTCTCAGAAAATTAAAAATAAAAGTATTATATGATCCAGTAACTCCACTACTGGGTATTTACCCAAAGAAAATGAAAACATTAACCTGAAAAGATACATGTACCCCTGTGTATTGCAGCATTATTTATAATAGCCAAAATATGAAAACAAACCCAGTGTCAGGGAGATGAATGGATAAATGTATATATACATATACACATATACATACACACACTCAACCATAGAAGAGGAAGAGCTTGCCATTTGAGACAGCATGGATGGACCTGGAGAATATGCTAAGTGAAATAAGTCAGACATAAATACGTGGAATCTAAAAAAACAAAAAGCAGAAACAGGCCCATAATTACAGAGAAAAACTGAGTGTTGCCAGAGGGGATTTGGGTGGGGGATGGGCAAATGAGTGAAGGGAGAGGGGATGATACTGGCTTCCAGTACAGAGTGAAGAAATCATGGGATGAAAGGTACAGCCAATCTAGTCAATGATATTGGAATAGTGTTATATGGTGATAGATGACACTTGTGTGTCAGCTATACTTCAGTTAAAAAAAACTCTGAGATTTTGTGCAAGTACAAAGAGACCAGTGAAATAAAGAGCCCAGGAACATTCTATATATATACTATCACATTTACAAAATATCAATGTCTTCCCCACCAGAATGGCTAAAATGCAAGAGACAGACAATATCATGTGTCAGTGAGGATGGAGCAAGCTCTGCTGTTACGGACAACTGGTGAGAAGATAAATTGTTACAGCTCCTTAGGAAACTGGAAATAGCTACTATAGGGGAGCACATTTTTCCACCATAAGATGCATCTTTGGGGTGTGGAGAAAGGGAAACCATCTTGCACTGGTGGGTCCATAGGAATGCAAATTGGGGTAGCCACTCTGGAAAACAGGATGGAGATTCCTCAAGAAATTTAAAAAAGAAATACCCTATGACCCAGCACTCGCACTACTAGATATTTATCCAAAGAATACAAAAATAGTCTTTGAAGGGATATGTGTATCCTAATGTTTATAGTGGCATTATCATCAACAACAGCCAAATTATGGAAAGAGCCCAAATGTCTATCGACTGATGAATGGATAAAGAAGCAGTGGTATATATGTATGTATGTATGTATGTATGTATGTGTACATACATACCATGGGATATTACTCAGCCTTAAAAAAGAATGAAATCAATATTAGATTTAATATTAACATCACTGTATGTGGCATAATATTAACACCACTGTATGTTAACTGGAATTTAAATAAAAACTTTAAAAAATAAGAATAAATAAATTTGATTTTAAAAAGTTATGCCTCTTTGGCATATTGATTATTCTAAGCTAGTATTTTTTTTTTTAAGATTTTTTATTTATCTGACAGAGGAGAGAGATCACAAGTAGACAGAGAGGCAGGCAGAAAGAGGGGAAAGCAGGCTCCCCGCTGAGCAGAGAGCCCGATGCAGGGCTCAATCCCAGGACCCCGAGATCACGACCTGAGCCGAGGGCAGAGGCCCAACCCACTGAGCCACCCAGGTGCCCCCTAAGCTAGTATTTTTTTTTTCTAAGCTAGTATTTTTTAAGAAACCGTAGACACAGAATGTCTTTGAAATCAAAGTTTCTCTTCCTTAGGAGACATTTCCATGTATAGGGGAAATCTCCATTTGTAAGGGTATCTCCCTCAGTATCAGGAAGAAGGGGATGATTCTTAGATGCTCAGAAACTGTTATTAGTGGAGAAGGCATGAACTTAAATCTGCCTGACAACTTTAGCCTTTTTTTACTGTGTTTTTTATGGTAACCTCCCATAACTGATCCCCTACTTACACCATCTTCTTTTGTCTTTAGATGGAGATGGTATTTTAAAGTGATGGCTTTAGGTATTTTGGTGAGATACTCGGTTTTCCTGGGTCTCTCCCAAATGTACAGGAGGTATATATATTATTAAACCATGTTTCATTTTCTATTAATCAGGTTTTTTTCTTGGATTTTTTTATTTAAATACAATTAGCCAACATATAGTAAGTACATCATTAGTTTCTCTATTAATCAGTCTTGTGTAAATTTGATTTTTAGTCCTGGTGGAAAAACCTTGAAGGATAGAGGAAAATTTTTTCCTCTCCTGTACTACTAAAGCTGAACATACAAGTATATCCTGTGTCCCAGCAAATCCACTTTAAAGCATATACCCAGCATATACCCTGTGTATACATCTGTTAAAAGACAAACATAAGTACATTCATAGCAACACTATTCACAATAAGCCCCAAACTTGAAAGAACTCAAATATCTGGCAGTGAAGGAATAAAATTATTTCTGTTCATCTATTGGATTACTATTATATAGCAATAAAAAGGGAAAGAATTACAAATATATACAACAATATAAAAGAATCTCATAAAGTTGAGTGAAAGGAGCCCAAACAAAAGAATAATATATATTCCACTTATTTAAAATTTGAAAGAAAGGTAAAGCTAATCTATAGTGTTATAAGTAAAGATAGTTGGGCTGGGATGCAGTATCTTAAAGTGGATATGAGAGGGCTTGTATGGTCCTGGTAATGCATGTTACTTGGTCTGCATAATGGTTACCAGAATGTGTTTACTTTGTGAAAATCTGTTGAGTCAAGATTATGATTTGTAAAAAAAAAAAAAAAAAAGATTATGATTTGTATGCTTTTGTGTATGCAAATTATACTAGAATAAAATATTTAAATAAAAAATTTTCAAATTGTTCAGCCACCCAGGTGCCCTTGAAATACTTCAACTTGAATACTCTTGTTATTTTACACAATTTACCTTCTTGCTTGCATCAAAGAACACTTTTAAAAGCCAAAAACTTCACTGCTTTCAGAAATGTTTGAGAAAAGAGTTGAACTAAATTGAAGGAACCTGAGAGAAAACTTATAATAATTTGAAGCAAACTTACAAAGTAAAAATCTATGAAAACCTCATTTCTTAGCAGTTCCAAAAAGAAATGAATTTGGTTACAATTCTGAGGGTCCTTTGCCTAATCTAGAAATAGTAAATACCAGGAAGAATAGGAATTGGGAAGTCCAGGGATCAATAATTCCAGATTTAGTCACATTAGACAAGCTAAGTTTAGAAAAAGGAAGCTCATGTTGATATTATAATAGTTTTTAAAACTATCATTTTTATATATTATAAAGTTTTCAATGGACCTTTAGATTAAATTTAGGTTTCTGATTGGTATTTTCTGGAAGACTACACTGTAAAATAACTAGTAGCTTCTAAAAGAAAACAATTCACCCATCAAACCCAAAATTCCATATGAAATACTTTGATATAGGACAGAATTCTTTTAAGATATGATGTCTATGTGTATAAATAAGTATATAAGTTTCTGTGTTGGCTAATATTAATAACAGAACTTATGATAAATTCTTCCTCAAAAGCCTTATTGAAACAGTGCCTTTTTGACTTTTTGCTCAATAGTAATTAATCAGTGATTATTAATTTTTGTATCAACACAGTTCCCACTTATATACCCGTATTGTACTATTTACCCAGGCTTAATTCTTTTTTAAAAGTCACTTTCTTTACAAAAAAAGTAATTCAAATTAACCCACTGTGCCTTACAAACATAAATATAAATGATACTGAGTAAGTATTGATTGAAACAAAAAGCATTAAAAAAAATCAGCATTAATTCTTACCAACTCCAGAGGTTATTGATTCTGCATCAATGTCACTAGCTCTTTTTCTTGCCACTTCAGCTAGTGCCAATTCACCCTTATCTAGTGCAAAGTAATGGATGTCCTGTGGAAATAAAGCAAAATAAAAGATTAAGCCAAATGAATGTTGGTCAAGTTACAGAGAAGATTTTGAACAAAAGAGCTTACTGTTCAGATTACAAAACAGACATGGTCGATGAATATTTTTTTGTTTTGATTCTCTCAGTTTTCTAGTATAAGCAAATTTTCTTGTAGATTATAACTATACCTATAGGATTATTTAAAAAGTTATTTTAATTCTTCAGGGAAAAAGACAAGTTTTTAAACCAAATGTTTGACATACTCAGTATTGTCAGGAAATAAAAACACTTATTACTATGTTCTTTGGTGAAATTTTAATGTCCAAGATGGCTTTTTCAAAATTAAATTATATATCATATTATGATAAGCATTTTACAAGAAATACAACTGTACAAATTTGTCCCTGACATTTATGTATCTGGCACAGACTACTTTGCTAACATTATTAGTATTATCTTGAACTGTTACAGTCAACAAATAATCAGCGCCTACTAAGTGTTAGGCATTTTTCTGGAATACAGAGATCAATTACAATTCCATGTCTCAGGAAGCTGTGAATCCAGTGGGGATACAGACCATTATGAACAACAGTTAATTACATAATGTGTGATAGGTTTTATAACAGATATATGCCCAAATATCTGTTATGTAGCTAAAGAGAAGGAACTGGTCCTTGATCTGAGCCTTGAAGGACAAATAAGAGTTATGCTACGAGGGAAAATAGAGAAAAAGGGACAGAATTAGTATCTGGTGCATATATGTACAAAAGATTTAAAAAAACAGTTCTGTTAGGCAATGGTATGGAAGGAGTCTTGGATTGGATGTGTGGAAGAAAGCAATGTAAAATAATACTAAAGTAGGTATAACCACTAAAAAGGATTTTGAACTGCTTTTGGTGTGCAAAAGATAGCTGGAATACTAGTGCAATAAAAATGGAAAAAGAAGGGGCACCTGGGTGGCACAGTCAGTTGTGTCTGACTCTTGATTTCAGCTGAGGTCATGATCTCAGGGTTGTGAAATTGAGTCCCACATTGGGCTCTCTGCTCAGTGGGGAGTCTGCTTGAGATCTCTCTTACCCTCTCCCTTCTCTCTACAATAAATAAATAGACTGGAGGGGGCAAGATGGCGGAGAAGTAGGAGATCCTGTTGCAACCTGTCCCCAAAAGTGAGCTGGTTATCTACCAGAACATGCTGAACAACCATGAAATTAGCCTGAGGAGCAAGATTTTTTACTTCTGGATCTGTACGGGAGCAGAAGACAGCAGTGGAGAGGTAAAAGTGGGAACACTCGAACTGATATCAGAGGATTAAAAAGGGGAAGGAGCCACCAGAAGTGATCCAAGGACAGTAATACCCTGAAGGAAAGTGCCCGGTGGTTGGGGACTAGCATTAACTTAGAGTCCGGTTAAAGACACTTAAAAAGAGCTAAAGGTTTTGAGGTTCTGAAGAGCAACTAGTGGAAGGGGGTGGTCACGGGAAAGGGGCTGGGCCCATGCTCCAGGGAAGGACACCATTCGCGGGGGGCGGGTTCAGTCCATGGTTCACGAACCTGAGGCTTTCTGCTCCCTGCACCATCTTGTGGGCAGGGCGTGCGACCTCCTGCAAGTTCCTTAGAGAGTAAGCTGTGGTCCAGGAGCCAGCAGCTTTTCACTGCTAGCCCCACTCTCTGGACTGAGTGCAACCCTGACTGAAAAGATATTTGTGGCCTGTGACAGAGTCTGGGTACTACCAGCCGGCCCCAGAGAGAACATGGGTACAGGTGGGCGGGCGGCCTAATCTCAGGCAGGAATCTGACCACACCCTGAGAGGACCTGGAACACAGAGAGCAGGGGAACGATCCTGGAGTCGCCAAACTGTGCCAAACTGTCACCAAAGTGCACACCACCTGTGATAGGCTGCGCTTTGAGCAGAATTTTGCGGAGGGCAGTGTGTGTTCTGGACCACCCAGAAGGGAGCAGACTGACGCTTCTCTGTGACCGGGAGGTCTGAGTATGTACAGGCAGATTCCTTGCTTGGACTCCCCGAAAAGGTGAAAAAGCTACAAAAGGCCAAAAACCTTCGGAGAGCAAAAGACTGAGAAACTGGTTTCCACAGAGCTCAGCCCCTTGACTAGGGGGCAGGGTGGCTCAACCCAAGCAAGACTGACTGGAAAACAAAGTGGTAGGCCCCTACCCCAGAAGACCAGCCAAAGACAAAAGGACTGTAACCACATGGTCCCCATAAAATTTTAAATCCCCAACGCCAGGGTAAATCAATATATTAAGCGCCTTATAAGACCCTCAAAACTGTATTTCATAGATACGAGTATTTTTTTCTTTCTATTCTTTTTATTTCCTCATTTTCACATTTCCTGTATTTTTTAAAAAAAAATTTTTTTTAACTACATAACATTAAAACTAGAGGCTTAATACAACGATAAACCCAGGTAGACCTGAAATAACATTCCTCACCCAGGAGGAGTTATAACCACCCTCCCATTTTATCCTGTCAGTGTTTCTACGTATTTGCTTTTGTTCTGGTATTATATAAATCTTATTCTTGGGGTTCATTCTGACTAGGTTCTTTTATTTATTGTCATTTATTTTTGTTGGTATATATGTGTGTTCGTGTTGGTTAACATATCTTATAAATCTTATTTTGGGGGCCCATTCTGGCTGGGATTTCTTCTTTTTCTCTTTCTATTTTTTTTATCCTTATCCTTTCTTTTTGGTGGTGAATCCCAATTACTCCTAAACCTTCCAGAGTGCACCCTGCCTGGATCATGGGCGATATATCCAGCTATACATCCTCTCATCCACTTCTCATCAAAATGACTAGGAGGAGGAACACCCAACAGAAGAAAAACCCAGAGACTGCACCCTCTCCCTCAGAACTATTGGACATGGACATAAACAGTATGTCAGAAAGGGAATTCAGGGTGACAATTATTCAGGCAATAGCTAGGATGGAGAAAAACTTTAATGACAACATAGAATCTCTAAGGGCAGAAATGAGATCCAGTATACCTGATGTAAGAAACGCTATTAATGAGATCCAATCCAATCTAAATAGTCTAATAGCTAGACTTATGGAGACAGAGGATAGAATTAGTGATCTAGAGGATAAAATGGTTGAGAAGAAAGGTCAGGAGGAGAGCTGGAGCAAATTGCTCAGGAATCATGAGAAGAGACTTAGGGAAATAAAGGATGCCATGAAACGTTCCAATGTCACATTTATTGGAACCCCAGAGGGGGTAGAGAAAGAAGACTAGAAGATATAGCTGACCAAATTGTGAAGAACTTCCCCATTCTGGGGAATGGAACAAGAGTTCATAACCTAAAGGCAGAAAAGACACCTGCCAAAACTAATGAGTCTAGAAAAACACCCAGACACATAATCCTAAAATTTGCTAATTATAATTTTAGACAGGAGGTCCTGAGGGCAGCTAGGGGGAAGAGATTCCTTACGGGCGCCTGGGTGGCTCAGTTGGTTGAGCGACTGCCTTCGGCTCAGGTCATGATCCCGGAGTCCCGGGATCGAGTCCCGTGTCGGACTCCCGGCTCTGCGGGAAGTCTGCTTCTCCCTCTGACCTTCTCCCCTCTCATTCTCAGTCTCTCTCTCTCTAATAAATAAATAAAAAATCTTAAAAAAAAAAAAAAAAGAGATTCCTTACAAATGGAGGAAGACCCATCAGAATACCGTCAGACCTGTCCACAGAAACCTGGCAAGCCAGAAAGGGCTGGCATATATTCAGGGCACTAAATGAGAAGAACATGCAGCCCAGAATAAATTATCCAGCAAGGATGACATTCAAAATGGATAGAGAGATAAAGAGCTGCCAAGACCGGCAAGATTTAAGAGTATATGACCACCAAGCCAGCACTCCAGGAAATATTAAGGGGGGTTCTATAAAAAAAGAAAGATCTTATGAGTGGCTTAGAACAGAAATTTAAAATCTGTAGAAACAAGGACTTCACAAGCAACATGATGTCAATAAACACTTACCTTTCAATAATCACTCTCAATGTGAACGGCCTAAATGCTCCCATAAAGCAGCACAGGGTTGCAGAATGGATAAAACGACAGGACCCATCCATATGCTGTCTACAAGAGACACACTTGGAACCAAATGATACATCCAGACTGAAAGTGAAAGGAAGGAGAACCATTTTTCATGCAAACAGACCTCAAAAGAAAGCTGGGGTAGCGAATCTCATGTCAGATAAATTAGATTTTAAGCTAAAGACTGTAGTCAGCGATACAGAACGACATTACATCATTCTTAAAGGGTCTATCCTCCAAGAAGATCTAACAATTGTAAACATTTATGCCCCCAATATAGGAGCAGCCAATTACATAAGGCGACTGTTAATCAAAATAGTCATATTGATATGAATACATTAATAGTAGGAGATCTTAACACGCCACTCTCAGTAACTGACAGATCATCTAAACAGAAAATAAAGAAACAAGAGCTTTGAATGACACATTGGACCAGATAGATCTCATAGATATATACAGAACATTCTGCCCTAAAACAACAGAATACTCATTCTTCTCGAGCGCACATGGAACTTTCTCCAGAATAGACCACATACTGGGTCACAAATCAGGACTCAACCGGTACCAAAAGATTGAGATGATTTCCTGCATTTTCTCAGACCACAATGCTTTGAAACTGGAACTCAACTGCAAGAAAAAGTTTGGAAGGAATTCAAACACTTGGAGTCTGAAGACCAACATGCTCAAGAATGCTGGGATCAACCAGGAAATCAAAGATGAACTTAAACAATTTATGGAGACCAAAGAGAATGAACACACATAGATCCAAAACCTATGAGACAAGGCAAAGGCAGTCCTAAGGGGAAATACATAGCTATTCAAGCCTCACTCAAAAAAACTGAAAGATCGCGAATACACCATCTCTCTTTACACCTTCAAGAACTGGAAAGTCAACAACAAATTAAGCCAACTCTGTGCACAAGAAGGGAAATAATCAAGATTAGAGCAGAGATCAATGAGTTAGAAACTAAAGAAACAGTAGAACACATCAATGAATCCAGAAGTTGGTTTTTTAAAAGAATCAATAAAATCAATAAGCCACTGGCCAAACTCATCCAGAAGAAAAGAGAGAGGACCCTAATTAACAAAATTATGAATGAAAGGGGAGAGCTCACGACTAATCTAAAGGAAATAGAAACAATCATCAAAAATTATTATCAACAGCTATATGCCAATAAGCTAAAGAACCTAGAAGAAATGGGTGCATTCCTGGAAACCCATAATCTTCCAAAACTGAAACACGAAGAAATTGACAACCTGAATAGACCAATATCTAGTAAGGAGAGTGAAGCAGTGATCAAAAACCTCCCAAAAAACAAGAGTACAGGACCTGACGGATTCCTTAGGGAATTCTACCAAACATTCAAGGAAGAAATAATACCTATTCTCCTGAAACTGTTTCAAAAAACAGAAACAGAAGGAAAACTTCCAGACTCTTTCTATGAAGCCGGCATTACCCTGATCCCCAAACCAGGCAAAGACCCCATCAAAAAGGAGAATTTCAGACCAATATCCCTCATGAATATGGATGCCAAGATTCTCAACAAGATCCTAGCTAATAGGATCCAACAGCACATTCAAAAGATTATTCATCATGACCAGGTGGGATTTATCCCTGGGATGCAAGGGAGGTTCAACATTCCCAAATCAATCCACGTGATAGAACAAATCAAGAGAAGAGAGAAGAACCACATGGTCCTCTCAATTGATGCAGAAAAAGCATTTCACAAAATTCAGCATCAGCTCCTAATTAAAACTCTTCAAAGTATAAGGACAGAAGGAACATCATAAAGCCTATCTATGAAAAGCCCACAGCAAATATCATTCTCAATGGGGAAAAGCTGACAGCCTTCCTTTTGAGATCAGGAACACGACAAAGATGGCCACTCTCGCCACTCTTGTTCAACATAGTAATAGAAGGCCTA
>CM052811.1:67992624-68048410 GCA_028533885.1 Nasua narica
GAATCGATTCCATTTACTGTTGCACCAAGAACCATAAGATACCTGGGAGTAAACCTAACCAAAGATGTAAAAGATCTGTACTCGAGGACCTACAGAATACTCATGAAAGAAATTGAGGAAGACACAAAAAGGTGGAAAAGCATTCCATGCTCATGGATCAGAAGAGTAAACATTGTTAAAATGTCTATACTGCCCAGAGCAATCTATACTTTCAATGCCATCCCGATCAAAATTCTACCAGTTTTTTTTCAAAGAGCTGGAACAAACAATCCTAAAATTTGTATGGAACCAGAAAAGATCCTGAATTGCTAAGGAAATGTTGAAAACCCCCAGCCCCCAGCTTTGTTTTTCTTTGCCTGATTTCAAGTTTTACTACAAAGCTGTGATCACCAAGACAGCATGGTACTGGCACAAAAACAGACACATAGACCAGTGGAACAGAATAGAGAGCCCAGAGCAGGACCCACAACTCTGTGGTCAAATAATCAAACAGGCAAAACAGGCAGAAACATCCAGTGGAAAAAAGACAGTCTCTTCAATAAATGGTGCTGGGAAAACTGGACAACTATATGTAGAAGAATGAAACTTGACCATTCTCTTACACCATACACAAAGATAAACTCGAAATGGATAAAAGACCTCAACGTGAAACAGGAATCTATAAAAACCCTAGAGAAGAACATAGGCAGTAACCTCTTCAACATCAGCCACAGCAACTTCTTTCAGGACATGTCTCCAAAGGCAAAGGAAACAAAAGCAAAAATGAACTTTTGGGACTTCATCAAGATAAAAAGCTTCTGCACAGCAAAGGAAACAGTCAAGAAAACAAACAGGCAACTCACAGAATGGGTAAAGATATTCGCAAATGACACTAGACAAAGGTCTGATATCTAAGATCTATAAAGAACTCCTCAAACTCAGCACTCACAAAACAGAGAATCACATCAAAAAATGGGCAGAAGACATGAACAGACACTTCTCCAAAGAAGACATACAAATGGCTAACAGACACATGAGAAAATGTTCATCATCTTTAGCCAATCAGAGAGATTAAAATCAAAACCACACTGAGATACCACCTTACACCAGTTAGAATGGTCAAAATCAACAAGACAGTAAACAACAAATGCTGGAGAGTATGTGGAGAAAGGGGACCCTCTTCCACTGTTGGTGTGAATGCATGTTGGTGCAGCCACTTTGGAAAACAGTGTGGAGATTCCTCCAGAAATTAAAAATAGAGCTACCCTATGACCCTGCAATTGCACTACTCGGTATTTACCCCAAAGAAGCAGATGCAGTACAAAGATGGGCCACATGGACCCCAATGTTCATAGCAGCAATGGCCACAATCGCCTGTGTAAAGAACAAAAATGCCGTTCAACAGATGAGTGGATAAAGAATGGAATATTATGCCTCCATCAGAAAGGATGAATATCCAATTTTGTATCAACATGGATGGGACTAGAAGAGATTATGCAGAGTGAAATAAGTCAAGTGGAGAGAGTCAATTATCTCATGGTCTCACTTATGTGTGGAGCATAAAGAAAATCATGGAGGGCACTGTGAGAAGGAAGGGAAGGGTGAATGGTGGGAAATCGGAGGAGGCGATGAACCATGAGAGACTGTGGACTCTGAGGAATAAAGTGAGGGTTCTGGAGGGGATGGGGGTTGGGTAAGCCTGGTGGTGGGTATTGAGAAGGGCACGTATTGCATGGAGCACTGGGTGTGGTGCATGAACAATTAATCTTTTAACAGTGAAAAAATAAAATAAGCATATTTGGGGGAAAAAAAAGAAAATAGATGGAGAGTTAAGAAGCCTACAGGATAAACAAAAACTAAAAGAATTTGCAAACACCAAACCAGTCCTACAGGAAATATTGAAAGGGGTCCTCTAAGCAAAGAGAGTGCCTAAAAGGAACATAGACCAGAAAGGAACAGGGACAATATACAGTTAACAGTCATATTACAGCAATACAATGGCATTAAATTAGTATCTGTCAATAGTTGCCCTAAATGTAAATGGGCTAAATGCCTCAACCAAAAGACACAGAGTATCAAAATGGATAAAAAAAAAGAGAAGACCCATCGATATGCTCTGTAAAAGAAACTCATCTTAGAGCCAAAGACACCTCCAGCTTTAAAGTGAGGGGGTGGAAAACAATTTACCATGCTAATGGACATCAAAAGAAAGCTTAGTGGCAATCTTTATATCAGATAAATTAGATTTTAAGCCAAAGACTACAATAAGAGATGACTGAGGATACTATATCATACTTAAAGTGACTGTCCAACAAGAAGATCTAACAATTGTAAATATCCATGCCCCTAACATGGGAGCAGCCAATTATATAAAGCAATTAATAAGAAAATCAAAGAAACACATCAACAATAATACAATAATAGGGGACTTTAATACCCCCCTCACTGAAATGGACAGATCATCTAAGCAAAAGATCAACAAGGAAATAAAGGCTCTAAATGACACACTGGACCAGATGGACATCACAGATATATTCAGAACATTCCATCCCAAAGCAACAGAATACACATTCTTCTCCAGTGCACATGGAACATTCTCCAGAGTAGATCACATCCTGGGACACAAATCAGGTCTCAATCAGTACTAAAATATTGGGATCATTCCCTGCATATTTTCAGTCCACAATGCCAGTCACTCAATCACAAGAGGAAAGTTGCCAGAACTCAAATACAAGAGGAAAGTTGCCAGAACTCAAATACATGGAGGCTAAAGAACATCCTACTGAAGAATGAATGAGTTAACCAGGAAGTTAAAGAAAAATTTAAAAAATTGATGGAAACAAATGAAAATGAAAACACAACTGTTCAAAATCTTTGGGACATAGCAAAGGCAGCCCTGAGAGGAAAGTATATAGCAATACAGCCTTTCTCAAGAAACAAGAAAGACCTTGAATACATAACCTAACGCTACACCTAAAGGAGCTGGAGAAAGAACAGCAAAGAAAGCCTAAGCCCAGCAGAAAAAGAGAAATAATAAAGATCAGAGCAGAAATCAATGAAATAGAAACCAAAAGAACAGTAGAACAAATCAACGAAACTAGAAGCTGGTTCATTGAAAGAATTAATAAAACTGGCCAGACTTATCAAAAAGAGAAAGGACCCAAATTAATAAAATCATGAATGAAAGAGGAGAAATCACAACCAACAGCAAAGAAATACAATTATAAGAACCTATTATGAGCAACCATATGCCAGCAAATAAGATAATCTGGAAGAAATGAATGCATTCCTAGAGACACACAAACTACCAAAACTGAACCAGGAAGAAACAGAAAACCTGAACAGACCCAGAACCAGTAAGATTAAAACAGTCATCAAAAATCTCTCGATAAACAAGAGCCCAGGGTAATCCTACCAAACATTTAAAGAAGAATTAATACCTATTCTTCTGAAATTGTTCTAAAAAATAGAAACGGAAGGGAAACTTCCAAACTCATTTTATTAGGCCAGCATTACCTTGATCCCAAAACCAAAGACCCACCAAAAAGGAGAATTATAGACCAATATCCTTCATGAACATGGATGTAAAAATTCTCACCAAAATACTAGCCAATAGGACCCAACAGTACATTAAAAGGATTATTCACCATGACCCAGTGGGATTTATTCCTTGGGTTCAAGGTTGGTTCAACATTCACAAATCAATCAACGTGATACAATACATTAATAAAAGAAAGAAGAAGAACCATATGACACTCTCAATTGATGCTGAATAAGTATTCCACAAAGTACAACATCCTTTCTTGATTAAAACTCTTCACAGTGTAGATATAGAGGGTAAATTCCTCAACATTATCAAAGCCATCTATGAAAAACCCACAGCAAATATCAGGAACATGGCAGAGATGCCCACTATCTCCACTGCTATTCAAGTACTAGACTAGAAGTCCTAGCCTTAGCAATTAGACAACAAAAAGAAATAAAAGGCATCCAAATTGGCAAAGAAGTCAAACTCTCACTCTTTACAGATGATATGATACTTTATGTGGAAAACACAAAAGATTCCACTCCAAGACTGCTAGAACTCATACAGGAATTCAGTAAAGTGTCGGAATATAAAATTAATGCACAGAAATCAGTTGCATTTCTATACACCAATAGCAAGACAGAAGAAAAAGAAATTAATGAGTCTATTCCATTTATAATTGCAACCAAAACCATAAGATACCTAGGAATAAACCTAACCAAAGAGGCAAAGAATCTGTACTCAGAAAACTACAAAGTGCTCATGAAAGAAATTGAGGAAGACACAAAGGAATGGAAAAACGTTCCATGCTTATGGATTGGGAGGACAAATATTGCGAAAATGTCTATGCTACCTAAAGCAATCTACACATTTAATGCAATCCCTATCAAAATACCATCAATGTATTTCAAGGAAATGGAACAAAGAATCCTAAAATTTTTATGGAACCAGAAAAGACCCCGAATGGCGAGAGGGAGGTTGAAAAAGAAAACCAAAGTTGGCGGCATCACAATTCCAGACTTCAAGCTCTATTACAAAGCTGTAATCATCAAGACAGTGTGGTACTGGCTCAAAAACAGAAACACAGATCAATGGAACAGAATAGAGAGCCCAGAAATGGACCCCCAACTCTATGGTCAACTAGTCTTCGATGAAGCAGGAAAGAATGTCCAATAGAAAAAAGACAGTCTCTTCAACAAATGGTGTTGGGAAAACTGGACAGCCACATGCAGAAGAATGAAACTGGACCATTTCCTTACACCACACACAAAAATAGAATCAAAATTGATCAAAGACCTCAATGTGAGACAGGACTCCATCCAGATCCTGGAGGAGAACACAGCAACCTCTTTGGCCTCAGCCGCAGCAACTTCTTCCCAGAAACATCTCCAAAGGCAAGAGAAGCAAGGGAAAAAATGAACTATTGGGACTTCATCGAGATCAAAAGTTTTTGCACAGCAAAGGAAACAGTCAACAAAACCAAAAGACAACTGACAGAATGGGGGAAGATATTCACAAATGACATATCAGATAAAGGGCTAGTATCCAAAATCTATAAAGAACTTCTGAAACAACACCCAAAGAACAAATAATCCAATCAAGAAATGGACAGAAGATATGAACACACATTTCTGCAAAGAAGACGTCCAAATGGCCAACAGACACATGAAAATGTGCTCAACATCACTCGGCATCAGAGAAATACAAATCAAAACCACAGTGAGATACCACTTCACCAGTCAGAATGGCTAAAATTAGCAAGTCAGGAAATGACAGATGTTGGCGAGGATGTGGAGAAATCCTCGCCTTCTACACTGTTGGTGGGAATGCAAGCTGGTAAAGCCACTCTGGAAAACAGTATGGAGGTTCCTTAAAAAGTTGAAAATAGAGCTACCCTACGACCCAGCAATTGCACTGCTGGGTATTTACCCTAAAGATACAAATGTAGTGATCTGAAGGGGCACATGCACCCGAATGTTTATAGCAGCAATGTCCACAATAGCCAAACTATGGAAAGAATGTAGATGTCCATTAATAGATGAATGGATAAAGAAGATGTGGTGTGTGTGTGTGTGTACACACACACACGCAATGGAATACTATGCAGCCATCAAAAGAAACGAAATCTTGCCATTTGCAACAATGTGGATGGAACTAGAGAGTATTATGCTAAGTGAAATAAGTCAGTCAGAGAAAGACAATTATCACATGATCTCTCTGATATGAAGAATTTGAGAGGCAGGGTTAAGGGTCGTGGGGAGGTGGGGAAGGGAAATGATACAAGATGGGATGGGGAAGGAGACAAACCATAAGATACTCCTAAACTGATGAAACAAACTAAGGGTGGCTGGGAGGTAAGGGGGGGTAGGGATAGGGTGGCTGGGTTATGGACATTGGAGAGGGTATGTGATATGGTAAGTGCTATGAAATGTGTAAGCCTGATGACTCACAGACATGTACCCTGAGGCAAATAATACATTATATGTTAATAAAAAAAATGTCATGCTAAATGGCGTTCTTTAAGTCTTTTAGTTAATAGAATTCTAAAAATGTTATCTAATTGGTGAACATAGTTAATGAAAATCATATGTTGGTGGATTGATATTAATAGGTGACAGTACCTATCTATGAGGAAAGAAATTTGCAAAAGTGAAATACATAAAATCTTATCATAGATCAGCATTAACAGATGAACATTTTGCAATAGATTTTTTTTTTATAAAGAACACCAACTTTTGGCCCTAATTTAAGTGAAATATTATTCCCCCAAAAGAAAATTCCATTATTTACATTTGTAAACTTATACTATGAAAACTACTCAATTATTGTATTTCTAATTTAGTTAATAAAGATTAATGGAAGTTTGAGGTTTTTTTGTTGTTGTTATATGCAAGTACTTATATAATAGCCTCAATTTTGCTTCTTGGTCTACAAGCCTATAATATTTAATATATGAGCCTTCTCAGGAAAAGTTTGTTCATTGTGCATCTTAAACAATGTATTAATATTTATAACTTGCCTATATATACTTTTGGAAAATCTTAAGGAAATGATGTGACCATGTATGTCCAAAGATTGGAAAGGATAGCATTACTTATAACAATGAAAAACTGGAAGCAATTTCAGTGTACATCAATTGAAATAATTATGCGTTTTTTTCTTTTTATCTAAGAGTATCATGATGCTTTCATAATGGGTCCTTATTATTCAATGAGGAAATTTGGAATAACAAATATATGCCACTGTATTCAGTTAGCTATTATGTTATTTAAGACTTTTATATCTGTGTTCTTACTTAAGAAAAGTCAATGACTTGACTTGGTCTTAACAGCTAACAAGCCCTGACTGCTACCAAGGTTATACTAGCCTTATAAAATAAGTTAGGTGACTTTTTTCTATTTTCTCTTCTCTGGCAAAATTTGTATGTGATTATTCACTGAAAATAAACAAAAGATATGCAATAAATTTGAGAAAAAGTACCAACCATTACTGACCAACATTAAGTGAACATCCGATTAAAATATAGACACATCTGCTTATGGCTGAAAAGACTCTATGTGGTAAAGATCAATTCTGACTACAAATAATTTCTAAAATCCAGTGGAATTACAATTAAAATTACTTCAAAGGTTTTAATTCACAAGTTGATCTTAATGTTCTTATGTCAAAGCAAATGATTAAAAATAGCAAAGACTCTAACATTAAGACTATATAGCACATTTATACAGACATATAAAGCAAAGAGAAAGAAACATACCCATGCAAATATGGTTTTCTTTGTGAGTTACAAACTCTAGTACTTTATCTTTAGCAGTGATGCGTTGGCTTTAAGATCTGTGGCTCACAAATTATTTTTGGAACATTCTGTCTTTCCTTTTTATTATTATTTTTTTATTTTGAAGGAAACAGAAGTTTTTAAAAATTTACTTAATTGGCCAACATATAGCACATCATTAGTTTTTGGTGTAATGTTCAGTGATTTATTAGTTGCATATAACACCTAGTGCTCATCACATTAAGTGCCCTCCTTATTGCCCATCACCCAGTTACCCCATCCCTCCACCCACCTTCCCTACCGCAACCCTCAGTTTGTTTCCTAAAGTCAAAAGTCTGTCATGGTTTGTCTCCCTCTCTGACTTCTTCCCTTCCTGATTTAGTTTTCCCTCCCTACCCTTATGATCCTCTGACCAATTTCTTATGTTTCACATGTGGATGAAACCATATGATAATTGTCTTTCTCTGACTGAGTTATTTCACTTAGTATAATACCCTCCAGTTCCATCCATGTTGATGTAAATAGTAGGTATTCATCCTTTTTAATGTCTGGGTAATATTACATTGTATATATGGATCGCATCTTTATTTTTATTTTTATTTTTTAAGATTTTTATTTACTTATTTGACAGAGAGAGAGAGAGATCACAAGTAGGCAGAGAGGCAAGGGGAAGCAGGCTCCCCGCTGAGCAGAGAGCCCGATGTGGGGCTTGATCCCAGGACCCTGAGATCATGACCTGAGCCGAAGGTAGAGGTTTTAACCCACTGAGCCTCCAGGCGCCTCAGATCGCATCTTCTTTATCCACTCATCTGTTGAAGGACACCTTGGCTCCTTCCATAGTTTGACTGTTGTGGACATTGCTACTATGAACAGGTGGGATGCAGGTGCGCCTTTTTTTTTTTTTTACTACATCTGTATCTTTGGACTAAATACCCAGTAGTGCAATTGCTGGGTCATGGGACAGCTCTATTTTTAACTTCCCGAGGAACCTCCATACTGTTTTCCAGAGTGGCTATACCAGCTTGCATTCTCACCAACAATGTAAGAGGGTTCCCCTTTCTCCATATCCTTGCCAACATTTGCTCCCTGTCTTATTAATTTTAGCCATTCTAACTGGTGTTAGGTGGTATCTCATTGTGGTATTGATATGTATTTCCCTGATAACAAGTGATGTGGAGTACTTTTTCATGTGCCTGTTGGCCATTTGTATGTCTTCTTTGGAGAAATGTCCGTTCATGTCTTCTGCCCATTTCTTGACTGGATTATTTGTTCTTTGGGTGTTGAATGTGATTAGTTCTTTATAGATTTGGATATAGATCTGATATGTCATTTGTAAATATCTTCTTCCATTCCATAGGTTGCCTTTTAGTTTTGTTGACTGTTTCCTTTGCCATGCAGAAGATTTTTATCTTTTTTTTTTTTGAAGCTTTTTATCTTGATGAATTCCTAGTAGTTCAATTTTACTTTTGCTTCCTTTGTCTCTAGAGATGTGTTTTGCAAGAAGTTGGCTGTGGCCGAGGTCAAGGTGGTTGGTGCCTGGGTTCTCTAGTATTTTGATGGATTCTTAGGAGTCTCACACTGAGGTCTTTCATCCATTTTGTCATTGTGTATGGTGTAACAAAGTGGTCCAGTTTCATTCTTTTGCATGTGGCTGTCCAATTTTCCCAACACCATTTATTGACAAGACTGTCTTTTTTCCATTGAATATTCCTTCCTGATTTGTTGAAGATTAGCGGACTATAGAGTTGAGGGTCCATTTCTGGCTTCTCTATTCTGTTTCACTGACCTATGTTTCTGTTTTTGTGCCAATACCATACTGTCCTGATGATCACTGCTTTGTAACAGAGCTTGAAGTCAAGTATTGTGATACCAACAGTTTTTTTTTCTTTTTCAACTTTCCTTTGGCTATTCAAGGTCTTTTCAGGTTCCAGCTCTGTGAAAAATGCTGATGGTATTTTGGTAGGGATTACACTGAATGTGTAGACTTCTCTAAGCAGCATAGACATTTTTATAATGTTTATTCTTTCAATCCAAGAGCATGGAATGTTTTTTCATTTCTTTGTGTCTTCCTCAATTTCTTTCATAAGGCCCAGAGCCAAAAGATCATGGTCCCCCCCATCTTCAGTAAACCTTCTGGGACAGTCTTCACCTCTGTTTATGCCAAACTCCACAGACTCTTGCCATAGGTGCCACTGTAATCTTCCCAGAGGAAGACAGAGGGACTACAGGGACTACCGGAGTGTCACTGCCCTTTGTTTGCCTTGGGAATGCGAGCAGTTGCAAGCTTATGCGCATATCCTGGTCTGTTGCTCCCAACACCCGCTGGGTGTTGCCCTATTGTCCTTTCCAGAGGCTGCCACTACCCTGAGACCTGTTGCCTGGCCATGAGTACAGCTGTTTCACCCCTCCCAGGGAATGGTAAATGGCCCATGCATTCCAATCCTTTTCAGGGTGCTCTGGCAGAAATTAGTCACCCAACCTGCCCAGCTCAAGGTTTATGTGACCTGAGCTGCAAGTCCCCTAGTGGGGAGAGGTTACTGACCATAACCAGTTTCCTTGCTCCACTACTTGTGCACTCTACCAGTTCAGGTACCCCTATTCATTCTGTGTCTCCTGGGATCCTGAGACCACATTGACCCACCTAGAATTCTGCCCTTTTCATCCCCTTTTAGAAAGAGATGTCTCTCACTGGAGCAGATTTCTACGGGTTCCAGTTTTGTGCTCAGGGGTTATACCACTTTCCAGTAGCCAGCTTATGGAGGCTCCTTCCCCGCTCTCTTTATCTTCTGATATCTCCCTGCAGATTCATGACACCTCCTACCTTGCAAAAAAGCAATTGCGGTTTCTACTGGTAGAGTTTCAGATATATTTTTGTACATTTCAGGCTGGATTTGTGAGTGTTCAGAATGGTTTGAAAGATATCCAGATAACTTCAAGATGAAACGAGGTCTGCTGCTCTTCTGCCATCTTGCTTCCTCCCACACATTGTCTCTCATTTTTCCCTAATTCTATGATTTCTCCTCTTTATTTGTTATAAAGAAATGGAGTCATTAATTTGAAGAGAGTAAGCTTATATCTGTATCATGTAAGCTTATATTTGTACCATGAAGATTTGTGTTCCATAATATTTTTGTTTACAGTCTATTTACTTGCTGATACACTTATGAGTCTCCTTGCTATTCATATATCTGAAGGTAGTATTTAGCAAAATGTATTAGAAAATACATCCCTTTAACTCCATGCTTCTCAGTTTGACATAGTTCATGAATCTTTAGGGTGTGATGCACAACATATCTAGTATCTGTATCTCTTGCCAATTGACCATCCTCTAGCTTCGTTTATTTTTTAACTTTTGGATAGTTTTAGCATTGGAATTTAATTTAAATGTTGGATATTTACAACTAAGTGTGTTCACATACCTCTGGGAAATAGTCACATTCTAAATGAGTCAAGAAAATAAAAGCCACTTGGCTTTAAATTTCATTTTCATGTCTTGTACCTGACTAGGCCAGTACATGCATGAACAAAGGATATGGAGTAAAGCTGGTTGAGACTAACTCAACCTAATATACTGTTAGGTATATAGTAATATACTAGGTAACCTAATATACTGCTAATATACTGTTAAATCATACATTAAGACATTTCAAGAGGCCACTACCAGGATTGACATGCCCTTCCACTCATCTTGAGTTCAAATTCAATTACTATTTTTTTTAACGATTTTTTATTTATTTGTCAGAGAGAGAGAGAGAGAGAACACAAGCAGGGGGAGCAGCAGGTGGAGGGAGGCAGGCATCATGCTGAGCAGGGAGCCCAATGTGGGACTTGATCTCAGGACCCCGGGATCATGATCTGAGCTGAAGGCAGATGCTTAACCAACTGAGCCACCCAGGCATCCCAAATTCAATTACTATTAATAAAAAATCATTCCATAAATAATTATGGACTATTTACTCTATGCCAGATGCAGAGGTGAATTTACCATAAAATCAGTGAAGCTTAGGCTTCATTGCCTCTCATTTGTACATGGCTTTTGTGGTACTTAATTTTGTATTTGAAATTTTAAACTTTTTTTTCTTAAGAAGAGCTTCTCAAATTATACAAGCTTCAAGCTCTGTAAAACATGGATCCACCCTTGATGCACAACCATCAAAGTTTTTACATATTAGTGGACTGTGTTACCACATGCTTAGTTTACAGTCATGTGTCTGGGAGGCACAAGGAGACACTGCAAGTTGTACAGTCCCTTTTTGTTGATCTGTTTTTGGAAATTTATTGTTTAAGAGTAAGATGACATATAACAACTCTAAATGGATAGCACAGATAGCAATAGATCAGAAAAATGTCATATTGATAAATCCTAATCTCTATTGCCACCCAACTAGGGTTACCTCGTTGCTGGATGGTTTTATTATTAAAGTATTACTGATCTGGAAGCAAGTTTTCAAAAAAAACCCTCAGAAGAATAAGCCACTTAGTTTTTCTCATTCTCAGTAACAATTTTATAATTTACCATTTGCCAAACTGACTTAGATTAGTATCATCATTTAGCACTATTAAGTGAAATTGGCTTCCACTGAAAAAAAGATGACAGACACTGATAGTATTTGGCCATGATCCAGGTTTAAATATTTACATATATCCTTTCTGTGTCATCTAGGATCAAAAACAAAAAACCTGCTGTTACTGGGTTCTTACTACCTTTCAAATGACCTGAATGTACCACTGGAATGAATATGCAAATTTATAACAAGATATTAAAACAAAAAAAAGTCTTGAGTAGACTTTCCTCTTTATATCATACATTTTGGATCAGTCGTTGACAATTAACTTTTATAACATATTGTTGTTATAACCTTTCCTAATTTTTGTAATGTTTCTAGGGATTGATAGCTTTGTATGAAATACAGAAATACCAAGATAGGCAACAGCTTATGCTTATTTAAGATTACCATATTCTAGTGCTCCCCACTATAACATTTACCTTAGTTCAAATCAACTGATAATCAAAATTTAAATTCTAATTATAGCTTTTCATGTCTAAGTCTTATCAAACATTGCTTTCAGAATATTCATGTTGCTCTATTTCAATTAAAGAAAGTAAAATGTTGATCTAATTCTTCTTGTTACTTGTTTCTGTTATCTATTATTTTACAATAACATTTCAGATCAGACAAATCTGATAAGTTTTAAGAATCATGAAGAAAATTTTGTTTCTGATAATGTGTTAATGTTCTGAAGTTCTATATTTGCAGATTTGAGGAAAACTGACTTTTAAGATAAGGAAGCAAATAATGTATCAAATAGTATAAGGACAGATACAAATTTTAGTAATCAGCTCTTAATGTCTGTCTAAATTATCTTCTATAAATCAGAATAATTGGGGCGTCTGGGTGGCTCAGTGGGTTAAAGCCTCTGCCTTCAGCTCAGATCATGATCTTAGGATTCTGGGATCGAGCCCCGCATCAAGCTCTCTGCTCAGCAGGGAGCCTGCTTCTGCCTCTCTCTCTGCCTGCCTCTCTGTCCACTTGTGATCTATCTCTCTCTGTGTCAAATAAAGAAAAAATTTAAAACAATAAATCAATAAATAAACCAGAACAATCATTTTAAATGTGAAAATATGTGGAAACTATTTGTTTATTTCTAAATGAATTTAATTACAGTGGCACATATTTTTATGTTAGAAAAAGTTACTGCAAAGTGTCTGTTTTTGAGGTTTTCATAGAACTCATAAATAAAACCTACTGACTCCTTTCAGGAGTTATATTTTTGACCTATATGAATTTTTTCTTTGTGACTACTGGACTATTTGAATTAATTTGTTTAGCATGTTATTTTTTGAGATACATATTTTTTATAGAGAATTATTCATGTTTTTGTGTTTATTGCACCAATGTATATATAGGAATACCTCATATTATTACATTTCACATTACTGCACATCATAAATGCTGCATTTTTTTAAATAAATTGAAGGTTTTTTAGTAACCCTGTGTCAAGCAAATATATTGGCACTGTTTATCGAAAAGCATTTGCTCACTTTGCATCACCCCCATAGTTTAGTAATTCTCATGGTATTTCACACTTTTCATTATTTCTGAATTTGTTCACTGAATTTGTTCTGTATTTCTGAATCTGATCACTGATCAGTGATCTCTGATGTTGCTTTTATGATTGTTTTGGGACACCATGAATCATGCCCATATGAGATGGTGAACTTAACTGATATATGTGTGTGTTCTGATTGCTCCATTGACTGAGTATTTCCTGGTCTCTCTCCATCTCCTTGGGCCTCCCTATTCTCTGAGACACAACAATATTGAAATTAGGCCAGTAAATAACCCTACAGTGACCTCTAAGATGTTCAAGTAAAAGGAAGAGCTTCATTTCTCTCACTTTCAATCAAAGGCTAGAAATGATTACACTAAGTAATGTGGAAGGCACATCAAAGGCCAGGGCAGGCTGATAGCTAGGCTTCTGCACCAAAAAGTCAAGGTATGAATGCAAAGGAAAAGTTCTTGAAGGAAAGGAACGTGCTACTCCAGTGAACCCATGAATAACAAGAAAGCTAAACAGCCTTATTGCTGATGTAAAGAAACTTTTAGTGTCTGGATAGAATATAAAACCAGCCAGAACTACCCTTACACCAAATCATAATCCAGAGCAAGGCCCTAACTCTCTTCAATTCTGTGAAGGCTCAGAGAGGTCAGGAAGCTGCAAAAGAAAAGTTTGAAGCTAGCAGAGTTGTTTCATAAGGTTTAAGAAGCCATCTTCATATCTTAAGAGCTCCAGATGAAGCAGCAGGTGCTGATGTAGAAGTTGGAGTAAGTTATCCAGAAGATCTATCTAAGATCATTAATGGAGGTGGCTATACTGAACAACAGATTTTCAGTGTAGATTAAACAGCCTTCTATTGGAAGCAGATAACATCTATGACTTTCATTGCTAGAAAGAAGTCAATACCTGGCTTCAAAGTTTCAAATGACAGGCTGAGTGCCTTATTAGGGGATAATACAGCTGGTAACTCTAAGTTGAAGCCAATGCTCATTTGTCATTCTGAAAATCCTAGGCTCCTAAGAAATATGCTAAATCTACTCTGTCTGTGCTCTAGAAATGGAACAAAGCCTGGAAGGAGGGCCTGTGATGTAATGAGCATCGGGCATTATTTAAGACTGATGAATCAGTGTCCTCTACCTCTGAAACTAATAATATATGTTAATTAATTGTATTTAAATAAAAAAAGAAAGCACATTTGTTTACAGCATGGTTTACTGAATATTTTAAGCCTGCTTTTGAGACCTACTGCTCCAAAAAAAGATTCCCTTCAAAATATTACTGCTCATTGACAACGTATCTGGTCACCCAAGAGCCCTGATGGAGATGGACAATGAGAGTCATGTTGTTTTCATGCCTGCTAACACAACAACCATTCTGTAGCCCATGGAACAAGGAGCAATTTCTCTTTCAAGTTTTCCTATTAAAGAAGTACATTTCATAAGGCTAGAGCTGTGATATACGGTGGTTCCCCTGATGGATCTAGGCTAAATAAATTGAAAACCTTCTGGAATGCATTTGCCATACTAAATGACATTAAGAATATTCATGATTCATGGAAAGAGGTCAAAATACCAAAACAAACAGGAGTTTGGAAGAAGCTGATACCAACCCTCAATGATGACTTTGAGAGATTTAAGATTTCAATGGAGGAAGTAACTGCAGATTTGGTAAAAAATAACAAAAGGACTAGAATTAGAAGTGGAGCCTGAAGATGCGACTGAATTGCTGCAATCTCACGAAAAAACTTGAACTAATAAGACTTGCTACTTACAGAAGAGCAAAAAAAGTAGTTTCTTGAGATAAATTCTATGTGAAGATGCTATGAAAAACCACTGAAATACAATGAAGAATCTAGAATATTACATAAACTTAGTCAATAAAACAGCAGCAAGGTTTGAAGGGATTAACTCCAATTTTGAAAGAAGTTCTACTACAGGTAAAATGTTACCAAACAGCATTACATGGTACAGAGAAATTGTTGGTTAAAAGAAGAACCCACTGATGCATTAAACCATACTGTCTTCTTTTAAGAAACTGCCACAGCCACTCTAACTTTCAGCAACCACCACTTTGATCAGTCAGCTGCCATTAACATCAAGGCAAGATCCTTCACCAGCAAAAAGATTACAATTCACTGAAAGCTCAGAAGATAGTTAGCAATTTTTAGCCATAAAATATTTTTAAATTAAGGTGTGTATATTATTATCAAGAACAAAAGGCAGTACTAACTTCCAGAGACTTAGTCAATATGGATATAAGTAAGATGTCAGAGCTAGAATTGACAATGACGATTATAATGAGACTAGCTGGGCTTGAAATAACCAATCATACAAGACACTAGAGAATCCCTTTCTAGAGAAATAAAAGAACTAAAATCTAATTAGGTTAAAATAAAAAAGGGTATACTGAGATGCAATCAAAATGGAGGCTCTATCTGATAGGATAAATGAAGCAGAAGAGAAAATCAGTGATACAGAAGATAAAATGATTGAGAATAAAGAAAATGAGAAAAAGAGGGATAAACAACTATTGGAGCATGAGAGGAGAATTTGAGAGATCATTGATACTATAAAGCAAAACAGTATTAGAATAATTGGGGTCCCAGAGGAAGAGGAAAGGGGGGCTAGAAAGTATATTTGAGTAAATTATAGCTGATAACTTCCTTAATCTGGGGAAGGGAATAGGGATTCAGTTCCAGGAGGCATACAGTACCCCCCCCCAAATCAATAAAAATAGTTCAACACCTTGTGACCTTGCTTGCAAATTTCAGAGACAAAGAGCAAGTCCTGAAAGTAGCTCTGGACAAGAGGTCCTTAAGTACAGAGATAAAAACATAAGGCAGGCAGCAGACCTATCCATACATAGAGACCTGGCAGGCCAGAAAGCACTGGCATGATATATTCAGAGTGCTAAATGAGAAAACTATGAGGCCAAGAATACTGTATCTGGCAAGGCTGTCATTCAGAATAGAAAGAGAGATAAAGAGCTTCCAGGACAAACAGATACGAAAATAATTTGTGATAACTAAACCAGCCCTGCAAGAAATAGTAAAGGGGATGCTTTAAGTGAAGACAGAGCCCAAAAGTAACATAGATCAGAAAGGAACAGAGATAATAGAAGCAGTGACTTTACAGGTAATACTGTGGCACTAAATTCCTACCTTTCAATAGTTATTCTGAGTGTAAATGGGCTAAATCCCCAAATCAAAAGATACAGGGTATGAGACTGGATAAAAAAGCAAGACCTATTGACATGCTGTCTACAAGAAACTCAGTTTGGACCCAAACACAACTCTAGTTGAAAGTGAGGGGGTGGAAAAACATTTAACATGGTAATGGACATCAAAAGAAAGGAACCCTTATATCAGACAAAATAGATACTAAACCAAAGACTGTAATAAGGATGAATATCCAACTTTTGTATCAACATGGACAGGACTAGAAGAGATTATGCGGAGTGAAATAAGTCAAGCGGAGAGAGGCAATTATCTTATGGTCTCACTTACGTGTGGAGTATAAAGAAAATCATGGAGGGCATCGTGAGAAGGAAGGGAAGGGCGAATGGGGGGAAATCGGAGGGGGTGTTCAACCAGGAGAGACTGTGGACTCTGAGCAACAAACTGAGGGTTTTGGAGGGGAGGGGGTGGGGGGGGGTTAGCCTGGTGGTGGGTATCGAGAGGGGCACGTACTGCATGGAGCACTGGGTGTGGTGCATGAACAATCAATCTTGTAACACTGAAAAATTAAAATAAATTTGGGAAAAAAAAAAAAGAGATGAAAAAGGTTACCATACCATAATTAAAGGGTCTCTCCAACAAGACGATCTAAATATTGTAAATATTTATCCCCCTAACATAGGAGCAGCCAACTGTATAAACCAATTAATAACAAAATTAAAGAAACACATTGATAATAATAATAGCAGGGAACTTTAACACCTCCCTTACTGCAATGGACAGATCATCTAAGCAGAGATCAACAAGGAAACAAGGGCTAGAATGACACACCAGACCAGATGGACTTCACAGATATATTCAGAGCATTCCATCCTAAAGCAACAGAATACACATTCTTCTGGAGTACACATAAAACATTCTGCAGAATAGATCATATACTAGGTTGCAAATCAGGTATCAATTGGTATCAAAAGACTGGAATAATTCCCTGCATATTTTCAGACCATGGTGCTTTGAAACTTATGAGGAAATATGGAAGGAACTCAAATACATGGAGGTTAAAGAGCATCCTACTAATGAATGGATCACTAGGAAATTAAAGAATGAAAAAAATTCATGGAAACAAATGAAAATGAAATCATAACTGTTCAAAACCTTTGGGATGCAGCAAAGGTGGTCCTAAGAGGGAAATATATAGCAATACAAGCCTTTCTTAAGAAGCAAGAAAGGTTTCAAGTATACAACCTAACCTTATACCTAAAGGAGCTGGAGAAAGAACAGCAAAGAAAGCCTAAACCCAGCAGGAGAAGAGAATTAATAAAGATTGAGCAGAAATCAATGAAATCAAAAGCAAAAGAACAGTAGAACAGATCAACAAAACTAGGAGCTGGTTCCTTGAAAGAACTGATAAGATCAATAAACCCCTAGCCAGACTTATCAAAAGAAAAGAGAAAGGACCCAAATTAATAAAATCATGACCAAAAGAGGAGAGATCACAACCAACATCAAAGAAATGCAAACAATTTTAAGAACATATGAGCAACTCTATGGTAACAAATTAGGCAGTCTGGAAGAAAGGGATGTGTTACTATAGATGTATAAACTACCAAAACTGAAACAGGAAGAAACTGAAACAGGAAGAAACAGAAAACTGAACGGACCCATAACCAACAAGGAAACTGAAGAAGTAATCAAAAATCTCTAACAGAATCTGGGGCTTCCCAGGGGAATTTTACCAGACATTTCAAAAAGAATCAATACCTATTCTTCTGAAGCAGTTTTAAAAAATAGAAATGGAAGGCAAACTTCCAAACTTTTTCTTTGAGGCCAGCATTACCTTGATCCCAAAACCAGACAAAGACCAGACAAAGAGAATTACAGACCAATATCCCTGATGAACATGGATGCAAAAATTCTCACCAAGATACTAGCCAACAGGAATTCAACAGTACATTAAAAGGATTACGCACCATGACCAAGTGGGATTTATTCCTGGATTGCAAGGGTGGTTCGTTCAACATCCACAAATCAATTAATGTGATATACTACATTAATAAAAGAAAGGTCAAGAATCACATGATCCTCTCAGTAGGTGCTGCAAAAAGCATCTGAAAAAGTACAGCATCCTTTCTTGATTAAAACTCTTCACAGTGTGGGGACAGAGGGAACATACTTCAGTATCATAAAAGCTACATACAAAAATCCCACAGCAGACATCATTCTCAATGGAGAAAAACTGAGAGCTTTCCCCCTGAGGTCAGGAAGATAGACAAGGATTTCCACTTTCACCACTGCTGTTCAACATAGTACTAGAAGTTCTAGCCTCAGCAATCAGACAACAAAAACTAAAAAAAGGCATGTGAATCAGCAGCAAAGAAGGCAAACTCTCACTCTTCGCAGATGACATGATACTTTATGTGGAAAACCCAAAAGAGGCTACCCCAAAATTGTTAGAACTCATACAAGAATTCAGCAAAGTGGCAGGATATAAAATCAATGCAGAGAAACCAGTTGCATTTCTATACACTAACAACAAGACAGAAGAAAGAAATTAAGGAATTGATCCCATTTACAATTGCACCAAAAGCCATAAGATACCTAGGAATAAACCTAATCAAAAAGATAAAGGACCTGTACTCAGAAAAGTATAGAACAGTCATGAAAGAAAGTGAGAAAGACACAAAGAAATGTGTCTGTGCTCATGGGCTGGAAGAACAAATATTGTTAAAATATCTATACTTCCCAGACCAATCGATACATTCAGTGCAATTCCTAACAAAATGCCATCAACTTTTTTCACAGAACTAGAACAAATAATCCTAAAATTTGTATGGAACCAGAAAAGACCCTGAATAGCCAAAGGAAAGTTGAAAAAGGAAAAAAATAAAAAGCTTTTGGCATCACAGTTCCAGACTTCAAGGTCTATTACAAAGCTGTAATCATCAAGACAGTATGGTACAGGCATAAAAACAGACACATAGATCAATGGAACAGAATAGAGAACCCAGAAATGGACCCTCAACTCTATGGTCAGCTAATCTTTGACAAATCAGGAAAGAATATCCGGTGGAAAAAAGACCATCTTGTCAATAAATGATGTTGGGAAAATTGGACAGCCACATGCAGAAGAAGGAAACTGGACCATTTTCTTACACCATACACAAAAATAGACTCAAAATGCCTGAAAGACCTCAATGTAAGACAGGAATCCATCAAAATACTAGAGGAGATCACAGGCAGCAATCTCTTTGAGCTTGGCACAGCAACTTCTGGCTAGCCATGTCTCCAAAGGCAAGGGAAACAAAGGCAAAAATGAACTATTGAGACGTCATCAAAATAAAAACCTTCTCCACAGAGAAGGAAACAGTTGACAAAACCAAACGACAACTGACAGAAAGGGAGACGATATTTGCAAATGTCTTATCAGATAAAGGGCTAGTATCCATAATCTATAGAGTACTTATCAAACTCAACACCCAAAGAACAAATAGTCTAGTCAAGAAATTGGCAGAAGATATGAACAGACATTTCTCCAAAGAAGACATACAAATGGCCAACAGACACATAAAAAAGTATTTGACATCACTTGATCTCAGGGAAATATAAATGAAAACCATAATGAGATGCCACTCCACACCTGTCAGAATGGCTAAAATTAATAAGTCGGGAAACAACAAATGTTGGCAAGGATGCAGAGAAAGGGAAACCCTCTTATACTCTTGGTGGGAATGCAAACTGGAGCAGTCACTCTGGGAAACAGTATGGAGGCTCCTCAGAAAGTTAAAAATAGAGCTACCCTAAAACCTAGCAATTGCACTACTAGGTATTTACCCCAAAGATACAAATGTTGTGATACGAAAGGGCACATACACCCCAGTGTTTCTAGAAGCAACGTCCACAATAGCCAAACTATGGAAAGAGCCCAGATGTCCATGGACAAATGAATGGATAAAGAAGATAAGTTATATATATACAATGGAATACTATTCAGACATCAAAATAATGAAATCTTGCCATTTGCAATGCTGTGGATGGAACTAGAAGGTATTAGGCTAAACAAAATAAGTCAATCAGAGAAAGACAATTAGCATATGATTTCATTCATATGTGGAATTTAAGAAACAAAACAGAGGAGAATAAAGGAAGGGAGAGAAAAATAAATTAAGACAAAATCAGAAAGGGAGACAAACCATAAGAGACTCTTAACCAAAAGAAACAAACTTAGGGTTGTTGGGGGGGGCATTAGGAGGATGGAGTAACTGGGTTATGGACATTAAGAAGGTAGATGATGGAATGAACACTGGGTGTTATATAAAACTGATGAATCACTGAACTCTACCTCTGAAATGAATAATAAACTATATGTTAATTAACTGACTGTAAATAAAATAAAGTGAATCTAAAAAAATTGAAAAAAATAAAATTCTCACCAGAGGGGGAAAAGAAAAAAAGAAAAAAATCCATATTCATTGTTTACATATTGCCTATGTCTGCTTTTAAGCTACAATGGCAGTGTTAAACAATGACAAAGACTTATGTGACCTGCAAGACCTAAAATATTTACAATCTGTTCCATTATAGAAGGATTTGACTACCTTTCATATAGCTCTCTCCTTAAAAAAGCAATGACAAAGTCAGTAGAAATAAGCATGCTAGCATCCAGTCTGAACTCTAGTGTCCATTTGTAACTATAAGAAATCAAAACTTTTTGGAGATATCATAGATACCAGGTTAGGGGCACCTTATGCAAGAAGGCAAGTAAGAGATCAGTGCTTGGGGTCATCTTAATAGTACTCAGAAATCAACTTAAAGGAATTTCCATGACTAAAGATGAGTGCCAAAAATACTGCCATCTGTACATTCTTTAAAAGAATACAACAAAGTCTTAGCACTCAGCAATAAGATTAATGAAATCCAGCTTCCAATGATGATATACTAGACATGAGATGTACTAAGAAAATGTGACCCTAACAAGGAGAAAAACTGGTCACCTGAATCACACCTAGAGATGGCAGAAATAATGGAATTAGCAGAAAAGAACTTTAAAAGAGATATACACATACACACACATTTATTTATACATATATTGCCACACATATATACACACACAAAGACTTAAGGGAAACCACAAACATGATAAGAATTAGATGATATTAAAAAAACCAAATGGGACTAGAGATTTAAAATAGTATATCTAAAATGAAAAATTCACTGGAAAGGACTAAACAAATTAGACACTGAAGAATAGAAGATCATTGAACTTAAAACAATAGAAACAATCCAACATTAAGCACACTGAGAAAAAAAAAAAGACTGAAGAGGAAATGAACAGAGTGGATGATATCAAGAAGTAGAACATAAACACAGAAAGGGAATAAATACTGAAAAAAATAAGCAGAGCTTTAATGTCCGATGGATAATATTAAGTTGTAAAACATAAATGCAACTGGCTACCCAGAATGAGAATGGAAAAGGTGGGAAAATATTTAAACAGGTAAGTACTGAAAATTTTCCAAATATGATGAAACCTATTAACCTATAAATGAAAGAAAATCCACAAACTCCAAAACCGTATAAACACACATATATGCACGTGCACGCGCGCACACACACACACACACACACACACCCTACAAAGGTACAACATAATCAGACTGCTGAAAACTACTGACAGAGAAAATCTTGAAAGCAACCAACTAGAGGAAAAAGACATTACGTACAGAGGAATAAAGATCAGATAGATCAAAGACCTACCATCTGAAACTATGCAATCCACAAGACAGCAGAACATCTTTGTTCCATTGGCTTTCCTGTTGAATTCTATCAAACATTTAAGGAAGAAATTATACCAACTGTGAACATGCTTTTCCAAAAAATGAAGAAAGAAGAGGAAGGGAAGGAGAAAGGAAAGGGGGTCGGAGAAATGAAACCTAGGAGAAGGGAGATGGGGAACACTTCATAATTCATTTTGTAACATTGATGCCAAAACAAGAAAGATATTAAAAGACTACAGACCAATATGCATATACGATAGTGTGTATGTGTGTGTGTCTATATGTATACATACAATAGTATGTGTGTGTGTGTATACACATATATAAACTGACAGAAAATAAGAACTTAAATAAGTCAAAAATATGCCATATGCATGAACTCAGTTTTTGTTTTTGTTTTTTGCGAGAGGAGAGGGAGGGAGAGGGTGAGAATGGGGTGCGGGAGAGGAAGAGAGAGAATTTTTTTTTTAAAGATTTTATTTATTAGAGTAAGAGAGAGAGAGAGAGGGAACACAAGCAGAAGAAGTGGGAGAGAGAGAAGAAGGATTCCCATAGAGCAGGGAGCCTGATGTGGGGCTTGATCCCAGGACCCTGGGATCATGACCTGAGCCAAAGGCAGACGCTTAACAATTAACCCACCCAGGCACCCCGAGAATTTTTTTTTTCTTGAAGATTTTATTTATTTGACAGAGAGAGAGAGATCACAAGTAGGCAGAGAGGCAGGCAAAGAGAGAGAGGGAAGCAGGCTCCCCACTGAGCAGAGAGCCCAACGTGGGGCTCGATCCCAGGACCCTGCGATCATGACCTGAGCCGAAGGCAGAGGCTTTAACCCACTGAGCCACCCAGGTGCCCCGAGAGAGAGAATCTTAAGCAGGCTCCACACCCAGTGTGGAGCCCAACATGGGGCTCAATCTCATGACCCTGAGACCATGACAGGAGCTGAAATCAAGTTGAACACTTAACCAAATGAGCTATTCAGGTGCCCCTGAACTCAGTATTTTAAAAATGTCAACTGTTCCTCAACTGATTTAGAGATATAATGTTACCCCAATCAAATCCCAGCAGAATTTTTAAAGACACTAATAAAATGATCCTAAAATTTATATGAAAATACAAAGGACCTAGACGAGCTAAAATAATTTTTAAAAAAGTTAGAGAAATGCACTGCCTGATTTCAAGATATATAATAAAACTAACAATCAAAACAGTGTGATACTGTCAACAGTATTAAACAACATATCTAAATCTTAGGATTACTGACATTTTGAGGCAGTTATTTTTTTGTTGTTAGGAGTTGTTCCATGTACTGTAGGATGTTTAATAGTATCCCCAGCCTCTACCCACTAGATATCAATAACACAACTGCTGTCACAATCAAAATTGTCTTAAGATATTGCCAAATGTCCCTGGGGGGTGGGAGAAGGGAATAAAATCATCCTGTTGAAAACTACTGGTATAGACAAATAAATCAATGAAACAGAATAGAGAGTTCAGAAATAGACACACAGATATATGCCCAATTGATTTTCAAAGAGGTGTAAAAGCAATTCGGTGAAGAAAGAATAGTTTTGAAACAATTGTACAACTATATGCAAACAACCTCAACCCATACCTGCTTTCACATTCAAAAACTGACAGGGCATATATCGTACATACATCTACATATAGAAACTAAAATTATCAATTTTTTGAAGGAAAAAAATATAAGAAATTAATTGCAGCACTGGGTAGTAAGGTAAAGCTTTCTTAGATCTGACTCAAAGTGTATAACTTATCCAATAAATCCCAGTTACAAAAGAGTATACACTATGTAATTATATTTAAATTAAATTATTGACAATGTTATCATAGTAGTGAAAAGCAGATTGGTGGATTCCTTGGATTGGGCAGGAGGGTGACTAAAAAGAACTTCCTGGGGTGGTGGAAATGTTCTTTAAATAAATATTCTATATAGTGGTAATTATGTGACTATATACATTTGTCAAAACTAATCAAATTGCAAATTTAAAATTGGTGAATATGATTGTATATAAATTGCTCAATATTATAAATTTAAAAATAACATTTTCAATGGATTTAAGTATATGAATTATTTTTAAGTTAATGTATTAACAATAATGATGTACAAAAAACAGAATTAGTAGCCCTTAGAGAGGCTAAGGAAATGACTATTTTGAAATGTGTGAAATACAGATAAAGAATCCAGCATTTGCCTTTTCTTTCCTACAAGAACTGTACTTCAGAATAACTCCAATAGCAAGGAGTAAAACGATTTTAAGAATTCCAGCTAATAAATTTTGCATCACTCATGAAATAATGGATGTAATAACAATGATTCAAGCTATACAGGCAATAAGCTCAGGGGAAATTTATAATGATCAGATTAGATCAATAAATCCTGAACCCACCAATCAACCTTAATATCACAAAAAAAGAAAATCTAACATTATTTGTCAGTTGTTACACAATATGTATGAGGCATCTTTGTCAGAAAAACAAGTAGACAGTAATTTTTTTTCTTTTTTGTTTGTATGTGTACACACAGAGATAAATGAACTACTAGTGTACAGGAAATACAGGAGACAGAGGAACATGTTAAGCTCTCCAAAGATAATGCAACTGGCACAATTCAAAATATGAGAAACCCTTCAGGGTAAATGGCTCAGTTTATTCAAAAAAGAAACTGCAAAACACGGGAATGGAGAGGTAGTTGGACCTCACATTAAAATAGACATTTGAGACACACTAACCAAATGTAATGTTGGACCCTATTTGTATCCTGAGATCCAAGTACCTTTTGGATGTTTAAAATAAACACTTGAGGACATAACAGGGAAATGTGAAACTCAATTGGATTATATGATGATATTAAGAAACTAAGGGGAATTCTTTTTGGATGTGATAATAGTGTCATAGTTATATTTCTATAAAAATTAAAAAAGAGGCCGCCTGGGTGGCTCAGTTGGTTAGGCGGCTGGCTTCTGCTCAGGTCATGGTCTCAGAGTCCCAGGATTGAGTCTTCCATCAGGCTACCAGCTCTGAGGGGAGTCTGCTTTTCCCTCTGGCCTTCTCCCCTCTCATGCTCTCTCTCATTCTCTCTCTCAAATAAATAAATCAAATATTTTTTTTAATTTTTAAATTTTTTAATGTAAATTTTTATTTAAAAAATTAAAATTTTTAATTTTTAAAAAATTTTTAAAAATTAAATTTAAATAAAAAATTAAAAAAGAAAAAGAACTCATCTTTTAGAGACATATAATGAAGAATTTAAAGTAAAATAATACGATGCCTCATAATAACCCCAAACAGGATACGAGGTAGCTGGTGATATAAATGAAAAGTGTTTGATATACACAGATAACTGTTGAAGCTACGTAACTGGTATATGGTTATATATTATTTTATTCTCTTTTTAATCAATAATAAAAATAAATTCAAAATAAAATTAACAGTATCTTCCTACTTATAAACAAATGTCCTTTCTCTGTAGTTTTGTTCTTTCAATCCTAATTTTGACTTCCTTTTCTTCTGTGCTTCTTGATCCTATTTTCCAAACTACTGTCATACAGGTCTTTTCTAGAAAATGGCTTTGATTTTTATGAGAATTTCTACTTTTTAAATTTTCATTATTTTATCATCTTTAATTTCATTTTTCTACATCCTTTTATTTTCATTTCCCTACTCTCCTGGATTAAAAGCACATATGATTTACTTTGAATATTTTAAAAAATAAATGGATTTAAGACTACAAATTTCTTCTGACCATTAATGCTTTGACTGCAAGCCAAAATTTGACAGATGATATTTTTTAATGTCATTAAATTTAAAAGTTTATACTTTCCACCTTCAGCTCAAGAGTTATTAAGAAGCACGCTGTTACAGCCCAAAAGAAGAAGGATATAATAAATATTAGAAAAGAATTAAATAAAATAGAGACTAAAAAAATAATAGAACTTATTAATGAAACCAGTTGCTGGTTCTCTGAAAAGATAAACAAAACTCACAAACTAGACTCATCAAGAAAAAAGAGAGGATTCAAGTGAAATCATAAATAGAGGGGGAAGTGACAACTGACACCACAGAAATACAAAGGATTATAAAAGAATACTATGAAAAATCATGTGCCAACAAATTAAAAACCTAGAAAAAATGGATAAATTCCTAGAAACATATAACCTCCCAAAACTGAATCAGGAAGAAACAGAAAATTTGAACAGACTAATTACTAGCAATTTAATCAGTAATCAAAAACTCTCAACAAACAAAAGTCCAGGATCAGATGACTTCACAGGTGAATTTTACCAAACATTTAAAGAACAGTTAATATCTATTCTTCTCAAACTATTCCAAAAAAATAGAAGAGGAAGGAAAGATTCCAAATTCATTCTATGAGGCCAGCATTATCCCAATACCAATATCAGAAAAAGGCACTACAAAACAAAGGAGAAAGTACGGTCCAATATCTTTGATGAACATAGATGCAAAAATCCTCAACAAAATAGCACCAAACCAAATCCAAAATTACATTTTAAAAAGTCATTCACCATAATCAAGTGGGATTTATTCCTGGGGTGCAAGGGTGGTTCAATATTCACAAATCAATCAACATGATTCATCACATCAAGAGAAAGGATAAAAACCATATGATTTTAGTAGATGCAGATATAGCATTTGACAAGGTACAATATTCACTCATGATAAAAAAAACCTTCAACAAAGTAGGTTTAGAGGGAACATGCTTCAATAAAACAATGGCCATATATGAAAAACCCATAGTTAACATCATATTCAATGGTGAAAATCTAAGAGCTTTTCTCCTAAGATCAGGAACAAGTTAAGGATGTCCACTCTCACCACTTTTGCAACATAGTACTGGAAGTCCTAGCCATAGCAATCAGATGAGAAAAAGCAATAAAAGGCATCCAAATTGGTAAGGAAGGAGTAAAACTTGCAGTATCTGCAGATTACATGATGCTATATACAGAAAATCCCAAAGACTCTACCAAAAAACTACCAGAAATGATAAGTGAATTCAGTAAAGTCACAGGATACAAAATCAACATATAATAATCTGTTGCATGCCTATATACTTACTAATAATGAAGTAGCAGAAGGAAAAATTAAGAAAGCAATCCCATTATATCTGCACCAAAAAGTACCATAAAATACCTTATATATTGCATCATAAAATACCTAGGAATAAACTTAACCAAGGATGTGAAAGACCTGTACTCTGAAAATTATAAAACACTGATGAAAGAAATTGAAGACGACACAAACAAATGGAAAGATCATGGAGTGGAAGAACCAATATTGTTAAAATGTCCATACTACCCAAAGCAATCTCCAGATTTAAGGCAATCCCTATCAAAATACTAACAACACCCTTCACGTAACTGGATAATAATCCTAAAAATTGGATTTGTACGAAACCAAAAAAGACCCTGAATAGCCAAAGCAATTTTGAGAAGGAAGAACAAAGCTGGAGGTACTAATCCCAGATTTCAAGATCTACTATAAAGCTTTATTAACCAAAACAGTATAGTACTGGTATGAAAAAAAGATACATAGATCCACTGAACAGAATAGAAAGCCTAGAACTAAATGTAAACTTTTATGGTCAATTAGTCTATGACTAAGAAGATGAGAATTTACAATGGGGAAAAGTCAGTCTTCTCAACAGTGGTGCTAGGAGAACTGGACAGGTATATGCAAAAGAATGAAACTGAACCACTTTGTAACACCATATACAAAAATAAACTCAAAGTGGAGTAAAGACCTAAATGATAGACCTGAAACCATAAAAAAATCCCAGAAGTGAACACAGGCAGAAATTTCTTTGGCATCAGCCATAGAAATATTTTTCTAGATATTTCTTCTCAGGAAAGGGAAACAAAAGCAAAATTAAACTTTGGGACCACACCAAAATGAAAGCTTCTGCACAGTGAAGGAAACCATCAACAGAATGAAAGGGCAACCCTAGTGAATAAGAGAAAATAATCGCAAAGGATATATATGATAAGGGGTAAATATTCAAAACACATAAAGAACTTATACAATGTCAAAAAACCAAATAATCCAATTATAATAATCCAATTAAAATAGGAAGAAGCCCTGAATAGACATTTCCCAAAGATAACACACAGAAGGGCCAACAGACACATGAAAAGATGTTCAACATCTCTCATCCTCAGGGAAATACAAATCTAGACTACAATAAAGTATCACCTTACCTCTGTCAGAAAAGTAGAATCAAGAACAAGAAATAACAAGAGTTGGTGAGAATGTAGAGAAAAAGGAACTCTTGTGCACTGTTGGTTAGAGTGCAAATTGGTGCAGCCACAATGGAAAACAGTATGGAGGTTCCTCAAAAAATCAAAAAAGAATTACCATATGAACCAGTAATTCTACTACCAGGTATTTACCCAAAGAAAATGAAAACACTAATTCAAAAAGATATATGCACCCCTATGTTTATTGCATTTTTTATAACAGCCAAGATATGGGAGCAACCCAAGTATGAATCCATAGATAAATGGATAAAGAAGATGTGTTTATTTTCATATAGATCATAAATATATATATAATTCATATATATATATAATGGAGTATTAGCCATAAAAAATGAAATCTTGCCATTGGCGACAATACGTACATAACTAGAGGGTATAATGCTAAGTGAAATAAGTCAGAGAAAGACAAATACTATATGATTTTACTCATGTGAAATATAAAAAACAAAACAAATAAACAAACACAGGACAAAAAGAGACCAAAAACAAACTCTACAGAAAAGAAACTGGTGGTTGCTGGGGGTGGGAGGTGGGGAGGAGAGGGTGAAATAGTTAAAGGGGATTAAGAGTGCACTAATCATGATGAACACAGCGTAATGCATAGAATTGTTGAATTGTTATATTGTACATCTGAAACTAATAACACTATGTTAATTATACTTCAATTTAAAGAAAAAGTCTGCTGGCACATTTTGAGTAACATGTTATATTTTAGTAGGGCAATCTTTTTGTGGTTTATTTTTACCTTTATTGCATGGAAGTCACTGAATATAGTCTCTATGATAGCAATTTTACATTTGTTGAGATATCCTTGGTGGCTTTGATATTATCATTTGTGATTGATTTTGTCATTGTGTTAATAATGTATATTCTGTTTATTAAATATATCTTCATCAGCTCAAGTTTTCTGATTGTTAAACAAACCCTCAAGATTGTCACAGTTTATTTCCTTCTTAGTATATAGTTTTCTGAGAAGTGTGTGTTAAAATGAAAAAATGGATTTTTCATTTTTTCCTTGAAGCTTTTTCTTTAAAAAAACAAAAACATTTGGAACTCTGTAGTTAAATGAATAGTGCTATATCTACTGGATGGATTCTATCATCAACTATATAATTATGAAGGGTCTTTTTGTATCAGTTGTCTATCGCTGCATAACAAACTATCCCCCAAATTGGCAGCTTAAAACAATAAACAGTGATTATCTCACAATTTCTAAAGGTCAGGAATATAGAAAAACTTAACTGGGTGATTCTGACTCAGGGTCTGTCATGAGGTTTGCAGTCAAGATGCTGACGAGGGCTGCAGTCATCTGAAAGTTTGGGGATGAAGGACCTACTTCTAATGGTTCATTTACACGTTTTTGGCTGGAGGCTTTTCACAAGCTACATTGGTACACTGCTGCACAGAGCTCTCAATCAGGCTGCTTGAATGTCCTAATGACATGACAACTAGGTTCCTGCAGGACAAATGTTCAGAGACAAAGGGATCAAAAAGGAAGCCACAACACATTATATTACCTAGTTTCAGATTATAACTGAAGTTATAACTGAAGTGAGTTACCAAATCCAGCTCACATTCAAGGGGATGAGAGATAAGGCACCAACTTTTGAAAAGAGAAATATCAAACTAAATATCAAATATCGGGACCTATTTTTAAAGTACCTCACTTTTCCTTCTCTTTTTGTGTACATATATTTTGTCAGATACTTGGTTTTGGCAGCATTTACTTGTATATTTTTTTCCACTTGAACTTTCCCATGTAATTTTGAGTTTGGAGGGTTTTTTATATGCAACACATATATATCAGGATATTTTAAAAATCCAGTCTTATCGTTTCTGATTTTCAGTAGGTGACTTAATTCATTCACATTATAATTACTGACTAGACGTTCTTGACAGCTTATCTTGTATTTTCTATTTACTATACCACTAGTGATTTCCTTATGATTTTTTCCTATTTGTTTTTTAATATTTTTTTTTAAAGATTTTATTTATTTATTTGAGAGAGAGAGAGAGAAAGTGAGAGAAAGCAGTGGAGGGGAGAAGGTCAGAGGCAGAAGCGGACTCCCTGCAGAGCTGGAAGCCCGATGCGGGACTCGATTCCGGCTCTCCAGGATCATGACCCGAGCCAAAGGCAGTTGTCCAACCAACTGAGCCACCCAAGCGCCCCTGTTTTTTAATATTTTTTTAAGATTATTTATTTATTTGACAGACACAGAGAGATCACAAGTAGAGAGGCAGGCAGCGAGAGAGGGTGAAGCAGGCTCCCCACTGAGCAGAGAGCCCGATGTGAGGCTCGACCCCAGGACCCCGAGACCATGACCTGAGCCGAAGGCAGAGGCCCTAACCCACCAAGCCACCCAGGTGCCCTGTTTTTTAATATTTTATTAAGCTTTCTTTCTTGTATTTTTCCTGTTTACTGGTTCCAAGGTTATGCTGTTTGTGTTAGTCTGATAATGCTGCCATAACAAAATATCATGGGCTGGGTGCTTTCAACAACAGAAATGTATCTTCTCACAATTCTGGAGGCGAAAAGTCCAAGATGAAGCTGTTGACAGGTTTGGTTTCTCCTGAGGCCTCTCTCGTTGGCTTGCAGATAGTCACCTTCTTGATGTAAATTCTCATGGCCTTTCCTCTGTGCCCATGCATCCGTGGTGACTCTTCTTCTTTTTATAAAGACACTCTCATATTGCATTAGGGATCCATTTTAACAGCCTATCTCCAAATACAGTCACACTGAGAGTTAAAGCTTCAGCATATGGATTTGGGAGGGCATGGGGATACAATTTAATTTAATTCCTAACACCATCTCTTCCTATCTTTCTTGTGTATAGTCCTAAATTCTCAACATACACATATCAACTTACTTTGCTAATAAGACCTGGAGTGATTAGTACTTATTTATTTTGACTTTTCTCCTCTCATGCACCCTACTGTACCCTAATTATTCACCCTTGCTTGACCAGGCGCATTTTTCCAATTCCTAGTATCTCCCTCCATAGGGCATGGAGAATTTCTGGTGCTTTTTCCAATTCTGGGAGCAGCATTCTTCTCTTGACATTCAGGTTTCTGCTTCCTTTTTCAATCTCGTTTTGTCTCTTTACAGCTTTCAGTGGATTCCTCACAGCTTCTGGTCCATCATGCATTCTTGTTTTGAATTCCAGTTATAAATTTTACACACACACACACATACACACACACGTTCCATCATTTCTAGAGATTTGGCACAGGAGAGAGAGGTTGATGTATGCCCTCAATCCAGTGTCTTAAAACAGAAGAGGTACATTTCATTTAAAAGTTAATTCTTTAGAGTGAAGACTACTGACTAGGGAAACTGAAATTGGAAGTCCAAATGGATAAGTTTGAGTCAATAGAAGCCAGAAATTTCTATAATCAGAATATTTAAAATTACAATTATATTGTATATAAATGGTAATTCTTATTTCAGAAGTTAGCAGGTATAAAACTCCTCTATATAAAAACAGTGCCAAAAAAGCAATTTTTATGTCAACTTGATCACCAAGCAAGTGCCTAGGAGTGGCAGATGTAAGCCACACTACAGAAATCATGCCAATGAAAGACAAACTACCCAATAGTGTCATGCCAAGGGAAGACACAGATGGCTGGAGAGCAGCAGCTATAGGTCTTTTTATAGCATTATCAAATGGCACACACTTGACATTCCAACTGGTCCTATGCCAATGGCCAAGGTAATTAGGGATGCCAACATGAGAATCTTCAGAAGGCATACTCATCTTCATGCTATCCAACATGGGGCCAGAGAAGCAATCTTGGGTGGCAAATGAGTAGTTTTATGCCACAGTAATAATTAGGTTGGAGAGGTTACCTGAATTTTCAAAAGCAGAGTAAGATCCCAAGGACACAATATTAAAAGTAGCATTTCTGTGACCAACAGAAACAGACTCCCAAACCCTACAGCTTCTACCTAGAAAAACATGGATAATAAAGAGTCTAGAGCTGTGACAACAGTGAAATTTTTTTTCTTTTAAAAATTTTTTAAGCAATTTCAGAATTACAGAGAAGTTTCATATACAGGACAAAGATTTTTCCTTCTGAATTATTTGAGAGGAAGTTGCGAACACACTCCTGAATGCCTTGGTGTTTATTTTCTACTAATTAGGACATTCTCCTATGTAACCATAATCGAATCATCAAAATCATAAGGTTAACACTGATAACGTTCCTGGCTAAATCACTGAAATTTCACCAATTGTTCCAGTAATGTTCTTCATACTAAAAGGTCAATTTCTTGATGAATTTAGTTGTTATATCTCTTTAAGACTCCTTTAGTATACATTAGTTCTTTAGTCTTCCTTTCATTCACATGAACTTGGCATTTTTTTTTTTTTTTGGATAATATAGCTTAGTTTTTATAATGTCCCTCAATTTGGGTTCAACTGATGTTTCCTCAGGATTAGATGCCAATTATGCCCTTTTTTGCAGGAATATCAAAGAATGGTTATTGTGTTCTTATTGTAGTATGTAAGGTAGCAAATTATTTTGATTTGTTCCATTACTGATGATGGCATTTTGATCACTTAATTAACATGATGTCTACCAACCTTTCACTGTAAAGTTCCCTTAGTAAACAACACATGCTTTGTGGGGAAATATTTTGAGACAATGTAAATATCCAGTATCTCAGGAAACTTTTATAGTTATGATATCAACTATTCTTACCTTACTCCATTATGACTATAATATCTGCCAAATTGTGATTTCCTCAATCATTCCTTTTACATTTATTAGTTGGGTTTATTTATTTACTTATGTACTTACTTGTATCAAAATGGACTCAATGGCAATTTATTTTATACAACTGATTATAATCATCCTACATATTTTGATGAAATTCAATTCAAAATATTTCCCAAATTCTCTTATGATTTCTTCTTTGACCCATGAGACTTTTAGAGAAATACTGCTTAATATGCAGAGAGTTGGGAATTTGCTGACAATTTGAATGCTACTGAATTGTAATTTAATTCTTTTGGTGTCATAGTTCACTCTTCTAAAGTGTATTGTGCAGTCAAATGCTCTCAGGAAGGAGACAAACCATAAGAGACCCCTAAACTCACGAAACTGAGGGTGGCTGGGGGGTAGAGCGGGTAGGGATAGGGTGGCTGGGTTACAGACATTGGGGAGGGTATGTGCTATGGTGAGTGCTGTGAAATGTGTAAGCCTGATGATTCACAGACATGTACCCTGGGGCAAATAATGCATTATATGTTAATAAAAAAATAAAGTGTATTGTGCTTTATTTTATGGACCAGCTTTATTTTTATAATCTGTTTAGTGAATATTGCACGTGCATTTGAAAAGAATGTTTTTTTGTTTGTTTGTTTGTTTGTGAGAGAAGAGAGAGAGAGAGAGCGCACAAGCAGGGGGAGCAGCAGGCAGAGGGTGAAGCAGGCTCCCCGCTGAGCAAGGAGACCAATGCAGGAGTCCATCCCAGGACCTTGGGATCATGACCTGAGCTGAAGGCAGACACTTAAGTGACTGACCCACCCAGGCATCCTAAGAATGTGCATTCTAAAGTTGTTGAATATAGGTTCAAAAAACATTAGTTGGTGGATAGGTTCATGTATTCTCTATTCTTATGGATTTTTTTTATACTACTTAGTCTGTAAATTCCTGCATTTGTCTATTTTCTTTTTGGTTGTCATCTTTTGCTTCATATATTTGAAACTCAGTTATTTTATATATAAATATTTAGAATTATGTCTTTCTGCTGAACTTCAACATCATGAGTATCTCTATGTCTTCTAATACTTCCTTTGTTCTGAAATCTACTCTGGTACTTATGCTTTGTGTATTGTATCCTTTTAAATTTGTGTCATAATAACTAAAGTGTTTCTTTTACAGACAGAATATAAGTAGGCCTTGCTTTCTATAGAGTCTGACAATCTCAGACTTAAAAAAAGTTCAATCTGCATTTGGAGTTTCCAGTTAATCTCAATTCAATATAATTATAAGTGTTTATATTTAAGTATTGCATCCTGCTTTTTTCTATTTTCCTTCCTGTTCTACTCTCTTTTGTGTTGAGTATTTTAAATGTCTTCTTAAATTTTTCCTCTACTGACATTTTTTTAAACTGCGTATCTATTTAAATTTTTGAGAATATTGTCTAGGCACTATAATACACAGGGTTAACTTATCACAGTCTGCTTAGAATTAATACTGCACCACTTTTGGTGAAAGGTATGAACCTTACAATGGTATGATTCCATTTTACCACTTCCCATGAGGTTATGATGTTAGCCATTCATTGCACATCCACATGTTAGAAATACAACAATGAACTATTATTTTGCTTTGGACAATTATCTTTTAAAGAAATTTTTATATGAGGAGAAAATACTTTTACTACTAATCCACATTTACCATTGCCAGAGCTCTTCATTCTTTTCTGTAGACCATGTTTCCATGTCCAATATTTGTTCTGCCTGAAGAATTTCCTTTAATTTTTCTTGTAGTGGAGGTCTCCTGAGTTGGTGCTATCTCAGCTTCCATTTATTCAAAAGTGTCTTTATTTCACTATTTTAAGATAATTTTCACTGGATATAAAATTTTGTATTTTTTTTTTTAGTACATTAAAGATGTTATATTATCTTTTGGGATCATTTTTCTATTGAGAAGTCAGGCATAACTCATATTAGTTGATCCTTCTATGTCCTTCGTGTTTATTTTTTTATTTTATTTTTTTTAAAGATTTTATTTATTTATTTGACAGACACAGAGAGAGATCACAAGTAGTCAGAGAGGCAGGCAGAGAGAGAGGGAAGCAGGCTCCCTGCTGAGCAGAGAGCCCGATGCAGGGCTCGATCCCAAGACCCTGAGATCATGACCTGAGCCGAAGGCAGAGCCTTTAACCCACTGAGCCACCCAGGCATCCCTGTTTATTTTTTGAGTATTTTTTAGATTTTTCTCTTCATCATTGTTTTTCAGTAGTTTGGATAAGCTGTGCCAAGATGTGATGTGCCTGAGTATTGCTTTGTCTATTTGGAATTCACTGAGCTTCCATGTATTTTATACCACTTGATTTTGGTTTCACAAACTACTGAGCCTTTATTAATTTTTGTAATATTTTTCCTTCCTTTTATTAAAATTGGATAAATTCTAATGATCTGTCTTGATATCTTTCTATGGATCCTTTATAATATTGTTCAGTCTTTTGGGGAACCTATCCAGGGAATTCTTCATTTCAGATTTTACATTTTTCAGTTCTAGAATTTATTTTGCCTCTTTAAATAATGGTTTTCTTCTCTCTGCTAAGAATCCCTATATATTTAATCATAATGTTCATCTTTTCCTTTAAAGTACTTGAACTTATTTATAACAGTTGCTCCAAAGTTTTTTTCCTCTCTTTTCAGTATCTGGATCTTCTCAGGATCTGTTACCATTAGCTCCCTTTTCTCTTCATTATACATCACATTTTCCTGCTTTTCACACACCTAATAAATTGTTACCGTGTGCTGTACATAGGGGACATTACATTTTAAAGAGTTTGGGTAATACTCTCTTTCTTTTAAAGGATGTTGATTTTTATACTAGCAGGGCGTTAAAATTAGTGGTGGATTCTTTTGAACTTGTCCAGTTATGTTTTGTGATTTTTAAAGGCAGATCTCTTTCAGTTTTGTACATAGTCCTGGGATATAGCCTTTATCTTCAAATGAGGCATTTCTGTGGTTTCATATAAATGCTCAGTGAGGTTGCTTCACTTTGATCCAGAATTCCACCATGTCTCAGCATTATGCAGTCTGTCTGTCTATCTATCTATCATCTATTTATTTTAAGATTTTATTTATTTATTTGTCAGAAAGCACAAGCAGGGGGAGGGGCAGAGGGAAAAGCAAGCTCTCTGCTGAACAAGGTGCCCAATGTGGGACTTGAGCCAAGGACCCTGGGATCATGACCTGAGCAGAAGGCAGATGCTTAACCAACTGAGCCACCCAGGTATCCCAGCACCCTCTCCATTTAGCTCTCAGTCTCACAAAAGTGACTCTTTGGTAAGCTTTGTGTACTTGTGGCTTAGTCTTCCATCAAGGACCCAAAGGAGCCATCTTGTAGACTTACAGGTTCTCACTCTTCACACAGATTTTTCCATTGTGGCATGTTGTCCTACAAATTCTAGATCACTCACCATCTCTGAATTCTAAACTCCTATCTTTAGCTCTCCAGTTGAGTGACATTACTGGCCTTTGCTCTGGAAATTATATAGAGAAACATCTGTGTGTTCCCTATTTTTTTAAGAAGCAAAGTCCTGCAGGACTTATTGTCCAATGCCTAAATATAGTTGTCTTATAGTTTATTTAATTTTATAGTAGTGTACAGTAGGAGGGCATGTATGAAAACCAATTTGCTCATTAGCTGGAAGTGGAAAATCCTCTTCCCTTACCAGTAATATTTTAAAACAGTTGAGCCAATATTGATGATATAATTATTCCTTTTTGCTTGGGTTTTAGTAGGAAACAACCTTTAACTACAGGGGTCAATGAGAAACTAATTTTTTTTAAAGGACAGGAAATTGGATGCCTGGGTGGCTCGGTCATTAAGCATCTGCCTTCACTTCAAGTCATGATCCCAGGGCCCTGCATTGGGCTCCCTGCTGAGGGGGAAGCCTGCTTCTCCCTCTCCCATTCCCCCTGCTTGTGTTCCCTCTCTCGCTGTGTCTCTCTCTGTCAAATAAATAAACAAAATCTTTTTTTTTTTAAGATTTTATTTATTTCACAGAGAGAGAGAGAGAGATCACAAGTAGGCAAAGAGGCAGGCAGAGAGAGAAGGGGAAGCAGGCTCCCTGCTGAGCAGAGAGCCCGATGTGGGGCTTGATCCCAGGACCCTGAGATCATGACCTGAGCCGAAGGCAGGGGCTTTAACCCATTGAGCCACCCAGGCACCCCTAAATAAACAAAATCTTAAAGAAAGTAAAGGACAGGAAATTGGGGACACTTTAAAAGTGTTTTACCTATCCAGTTCACATGACACTCTAAGATACAACTCTTTTTCATGTCTCCCAAGATGCAGATGGGTTCTCCAAGAGCACACTCAAAGTCCTGGAAGATCTATCAATATCATGTTGACATATACCACAGCTATCCCTAAGAAAACTATCACTAAACATGTGAAAGTATTATTCCCTGGAGCCATGCATGAGACATAGGGAAATGGGCATTGGTGTTATTTTTCTGTGGTCCTTTCTATATTCACTGTACACTTCCTTTTATCATAGATTAAGAGCTCTTAATCTAGATGAATGGTACTCTAAATAAACTAGGGTTCTGTAAATCATTTAAGCGAGATCAGGTGTCATTCTGCATTAAACATTCTTACAGATAACCTTTGCATTTTGGTAAAGTAGATAAAGAATAGTTTTTTAAACCTAGTTATGGGGAGTCATTGAATCATAAATCACTGAGCTTTGGGAAACTTCCAAATTTTTAGTTTATATAAGTAGTTTGGTATAAATGGAAATGGTGTGAACTTTAGAGTCAAACACACCTGAATTTGACTCATAATTCTTAATTTTCCTTATAACCAGTTTTATCAACTATAAATAGGTATAATAATTCTATTGGTTAGGAATATTATGAAAATTAAATAAGATAATTGATAAAATGGTATAATATATATTCTATACTAACATATATGTTATATCATTATATAAGGCATTATCTGGTATAAGACCTTTGCAGATGCTCTAGAAAAGCCAACTGCTTTAATTTTGTGAGATGTAAAGATTTTGTTGCTGATAATTATAAAGCACTTGGCATACTCTCAAGAAAGACTATAAATTTAAGCAAGCATAAACACAAATATCTTCTACTATTATTAAATGGAAAGATCTGCATTATTAACCTTACAAGATTAATACAATTCTTCGACTTGAAGGGCTGAAAATTATTTTTTTTTACTTTTTAAAAAATAAGTTAAAGTTTAAAAAACTTAGGGTTTTTTGGTGCTCTTACTGTAATTGAGTAATAAATTATAATATATACAAACATCTTATAAAATTTCATTTGCCCCATTTTGGGCATAAAATTGATGACATGTCATGCTTTAAAGTAGAATTTTTGACATTTAAGGCTCTTAGTGATTAATAGTTCAAACATAATAGCACACTAGAGGGGGTTATCCAGAATTGGAAAGCAGCTAGTGCCAATTTTAACACTTCACTCACCTTCTAAAAATATTCTGCAGAATTTCTGATTCCAGTTATCCAGATAAGGATATATCAGAAAAATACTCTTGCTGAGAGCAACTAGAACAGCTGGATAAAATAATTTTTAAAATTCTGTTTGAAGATATTGGAGAAATACCAAGACAGTATTTGAAGGACCAAGATTCTAGACAGAAGTAAAGCCCAGAGAGGTAAGCCTGACATTTGGTGCTGCTTTTGCTTTTCAAAGCATTTGCCAATATGTAATTGGCGGCCAAGTGGGTGAGAAACTTAACAGAAAGTAGTGTTTGAGAAGCTGAGAAACTGCACAGAGCTTTAGGTAGAGTCAATGGGCTAAGGCTACAAAGTTATACTTCAGGGTCTGCTAAAGGGCAGGGCTTCCAACTAGATTCCTGAGGTGCTACAGTCTTGATTTAAGTATAAAGTAGAAATAAACTGGCTCTTAGACTGAAACTCATTTTTGAATAAACTCAATCCTAAGAAAAGATTAAGGTATCATTTAACCCCTGCCCTAATTACCTGGCGGGAGCAAAAGTAAATTCTTTCTGGAGGAAAACAACATCATACGCAACCTCAAATTATCACTATATTTTTAAAATTCTATATCCAACATTCAACAAAAAAAGAACAAAGAGGTAAGACCAAATAAATGACTCCAAAACATGAACAAAAAGATCCACCCAAAGGAATGTAGTCAAGAGAAAAAATTACAGGAAAAATGTAACTAGTAAGCAAATAGGAGGGAAAAATGGAATAATATAGTTAACATAATAAAGGGCAAGGGTGATTAGATAAAAGGACATAGAATACGTGAGACAGATAGAAAACAAAGAGAGTAGGACACAGTTGTATTATTTATATTATAATTCAATTATATAATCTAATTAAAAGACAAAGGTGACAGTTATTTACACAATTATATGTTGCTTACAAGTGATACAACTTAAATATAAGGAGACATGCATACGTGATATATAAAGCAAATACAAACCAAATAAAACTGGTGTAGGTATAGTTTGAGATGAAGCAGGTTTTAAGGTAAGAAGCATTATTAGAAAATAGAAGAATATTTCATAATGATGAAGGCTCAATATACCAAGAAAATATGACAGTTCTAAATTGGCATGCATCTAATTACACAGTGTTAAAACAAATAAATCAAAAAAGACAAGTCCACAATTATAGTAGAAAATTTTAAAACACCAGTCTCAGTGAGGATATAGAAGAACTGAAAACCATGACTAACAAGTCTGATCTTATATAGAACATTGCATTCAACAACTGTAAACTGTAGACTACACATTCTCTTCAATGCACATGGAAATCTTACCATTAGCCATATAATGAGCCATAAGGGAATTTCGTTAAGTTTCAAAGAGTTGATCTAATACAGAATAGGTTAAGGGGGGTGTGTGTCTTTCTAGAAAATGTTTTATTGTTTGAAATTAGGAAATATACTTTCAAGAAACCTACAGCAAAGAAGAGTTCCCAACAGAAATGTTAGAAATATCTTGAGCTGAATGATAATGAAAAATAGACACATAAAATTGTCAGAATGCAATCAAAGCCACGCTTAAATGGAAATTATATCCTTGAATGCATACATTAGGAAACAGAAACTGAAAAATCCATGCCTTAAGCATCTATCACAAGTTAGAATAAGAACAACACATTTAAACAAACTTGGAAGACTTACACTATTGGATATAAATATTTATAAAGTAATTAAGGCAGTTCGGTATTGGAGCAAGGACAGAGTCTAGTAGTAGACCTGCATATATATGTGGGGACTTGGTGGGTTTACTTTTATTGAAATACAGTTGACATACAGTATTAATTATTTGCAGGTGTACAACATAGTAGTTCAACAAATCTATACATTATATAATGCTTATCATGATAAGTGTAGTAACCATCTGTCAATACACACAGTTCTTACAATATTATTGACTATATTCCCTATGCTGTACTTTATATCTCCCTAACTTATTTTATATGTACAGGGTTGTACCTCTTAACCCCCTTCACCTACTTTGCCCATCCCCCTACACCATTCTACTTTGATGACAACCATTTTGTTCTTTATTTATGAGCCTGTTTCTGTTTCTTTTTGGTGTTTGTTATTTGTTTTTATTTTTAGCTTCCACATATAAATGACTTCATATTGTATTTGTCTTTCTCTGCCTGACTTATTTCACATAGCATTAACACCCTCTGGGTCCATCCATGTTGTCACAAATGACAGGACTTCGATCTTTTTTATGGCTAATATTCCATTTGTGTGTGTTTGTGTGTGTGTGTATCACATCTTTATCCATTCATCTATGGATGGACACTTGGTTTGCTTCCAAATCTTGACTATTATAAATAATGTTGCAACAAACATAGGAGTGCACATATATTTTCAAATGAGTGTTTTCACTTTCTTTAGGTAAATACCCAGTAGCAAAATTATTGGGTCATATGGTATTTCTATTTTTAATTTTTTAAGGAACTCCATACTGTTTTCCATAGGGGCTGCACTAATTTACATTCCCACCAATATTCTCCACATCCTTGCCACTACCTGTAATTTTTTTTAATACTTTATTTTTAAATAATTTCTATATCTGGAGCACCTGGGTGGCTCAGTGGGTTAAAGCCTCTGCCTTCGGCTCAGGTCATGATCTCAGGGTCCTGGGATTGAGTCTCACATCAGGTTCTCTGCTCAGCAGGGAGCCTGCTTCCCGCCTCTCTCTCTGCCTGCCCCTCTGCCTATTTGTGATCTCTCTCTCTGTCAAATAAATAAATAAACATCTTAAAAAATAATAATAATTTCTAACAGTATGGAGATTCCTCAAGAAATTAAAAATAGAGCTACCCTATGACCCTGCAATTGCACTACTCAGTATTTACCCCAAAGAAGCAGATGCAGTACAAAGAAGGGCCACATGGACCCCAATGTTCATAGCAGCAATGGCCACAATCGCCAAACTGTGGAAAGAACCAAAATGCCCTTCAACAGATGAATGGATAAGGCAGATGTGGTACATCTATACAATGGAATATTATGCCTTCATCAGAAAGGATGAATATCCAACTTTTGTATCAACATGGACAGGACTAGAAGAGATTATGCGGAGTGAAATAAGTCAAGTGGAGAGAGTCCATTATCTTATGGTCTCACTTACATGTGGAGCATAAAGAAAATCATGGAGGGCATTGTGAGAAGGAAAGGAAGGTTGAAGGGGGGGAAATCGGAGGGGACGATGAACCAAGAGAGACTGTGGACACTGAGCAACAAACTAAGGGTTTTGGAGGGGAGGGTGGAGGGTTGGTAAGCCTGGTGGTGGGTATTGAGAAGGGCACGTATTGCATGGAGCACTGGGTGTGGTGCATGAATAATCAATCTTGTAACCCTGAAAAAATAAAATAAACATATTTGGAAAAAAATAATTTCTATACCCAACATGGGGCTCAAACTCGTGACTTTGAGATCAAGAGTTACACACTCCACAGACTGAGCCAGTCAGGTGCCCCTGCCACTTGTTATTACTTGTCACTTTGATACTAGCCATTCTTTTTTTTTTTTTAAAGATTTATTTATTTATTTATTAGGAAAGAGAGAGAGTGAGAGAGAGCAGGTCAGAGTGAGAAGCGGACTCCCCATGGAGCTGGGAGCCCGATGTGGGACTCGATCCCGGGACTCCGGGACCATGACCTGAGCCGAAGGCAGTCGCTCAACCAACTGCGCCACCCAGGGGCCCGATACTAGCCATTCTGACTGGTGTGAGGTGATATCTCATTATGATTTTGATGTGCATTTCTGTAGGAACCTCATTTATGACAAATGTGGCCGTGTAAAGCAAGCAAAGCACAATTTTGTCAATAAATGGTCACAGGTCAACTGGATATACATATGATAGAAAAAATCAATTTTGAGCTATATCCTCTTAAAAATCAACTGAGGTGGATTGTAGATTTAAATGTTAACATTAAAATAATATAAATTCTGGGCGCCTGGGTGGCGCAGTCGGTTGAGCGACTGCCTTCGGCTCAGGTCATGATCCTGGAGTCCCGAGATCGAGTCCCACATCGGGCTCCCAGCTCCATGGGAAGTCTGCTTCTCACTCTGACCTTCTCCCTTCTCATGCTCTCTCTCACTCTCTCTTTCCTAATAAGTAAATAAAACCTTTAAAAATATATATATATAAATTCTGGAAGATAAAAAGTTTTGGGGCACCTTGGGGCACCTCTACAGGTTAGTCTGTAGAGCATGCAACTCTTTTGATCTGGGGGGGGGTTGACTTCAAGCCCCATGCTGGGTGTAGAGATTACTTAAAAATAAAACCTTAAAAAAAGTGAATTTTTAAGACCTTGGTATAGTAAAAGATTTTTAAAACACAGCGCAAAGACCACTAACAAGCCTCTGGCAATTACCAGTTTACTCTCTATTTCTATGAAATTAGCTTTTATTTATTTTTTAAGATTTCATATATAACTGATACCATATAGTATTTGTCTTTCTCTACCTGGCTTGTGTTCCTTAGTGTAATGCCCTTCAGATTCATCAACGATATAGAAAATGGCAAGATTCCCTTCATCTGTCCGTGAACACTTAGGTTGTTTTCACATCTTAGCTATTGTGAATAATGCTTCCGTAGCCATGTAGATACTTCTTCAAGATACAGATTTGTTTCCTTTGGATATTTACCCAGAGGTGGAATTGTTAGATCATGTAGTAGTTTTATTTGTAATTTTTTGAGGAACCTCCATATTGTTTTCCATAGTGGCTGCACCAATTTATACTCCCACCAATAGTGAACAAGGGTTCCCTTTTCTCTACATATTTGTCCACAATTATCATCTCTTTTTTGATAAAAAACATCCTAACAGGTATGAGGTGTTATCAGATTGTGGTTTTGATTTGCATTTCCCAGGTAATTAATGATGTTGAGTAGCTTTTCATATAACTGTTGGACAACTGCATATCTTCTTTGGAAAAATGTCCTTTCAGGTCCTTTGTTGATTTTTTAATTTAGTTATTTGATTTCTTTTGTTATTGATTTGTATTAGTTCTTCATATATTTTGGATATTAACTCCTTATCAAATATATGATTTTCAAATATTTTCTTCCATTCATAGATTGCCTTTTCATTATTTTGACTATTTCATTTACTGTGCAGAAGATTTTTAGTTTGACATAGTCCCATTTATTTTATTTTTTTTGTCTTTTTTTTTTAATGTGGGGCTTGAACCCATGACCATGAGATTAAGATCTGAGCCAAGATCAAGAATAAGATGTTAAACTGAGTCACTCAGATGTCCCTATTCCACTTATATTTTAGTTTTTGTGGCCTATACTTTTGTTGTCTTACAAAAACAAAACAGACACAGAAAAAACATTGCCAAGACCAATGTAAAAGAGCTTTTTCTTGCTGTTTTCTTCTAGAAGTTTTATGGTTTCACGTCTTACATTTAAGACTTCAGTTCATTTTTAGTTAGTTTTTGTGGGTGGGATAAGGTCCAGGTTCTTTCTTTTGTGTGTGGCTAGCCAGTTTGCCTACCACTACTTATTGAAAAGACTATCCTCTCCCCATTGTATGTTCTTGGTGAAAGACTAGTTCACCCTGTAAATGTGGATTCATTTCTGGGCCCTTTATTCTGCTCCATTTATCCATATGCCTGTTTTTATCCCAGTACCACCCATAAAATGGAATACAATGTAAACACTGAAGAAATGACATAGACTTAACGTTTATCAATATGGAAAACTCTATTATATTGTTGGATGAAAAAACTCAAGTTAGAAACAAAAAGTACAGTATATACACACACATACACACACACACATAAATACATATTCACATACAGAGGTATTTTAAAGGATGTTCATTCCTAGACTGGAAGATTTCAAGGGGATTTTACTTTTTTTCTCTATACCTTATGGTATTGTTTACTTTCTATTATAGTATTATTTATTCTTACAATCAAAATATTTTGTCTTGCTGAATCATCTTGATTTTGCTTACAAAATATCCTCTCCTTTACATTTGTATAATTCAGGCCCTGTTTAAGGACTTCATTATTTCTTACATAGCCATGTAGTAACAATAGTTGCTCTGTCTTCATAGTATTAACACATGATATCTGTATACTATTTACCAGCTTACAAAGTTTTTCAGTACATTGCCCTCAGACCCAAAAACAACCTTACAAGTAAAGAAATAAGAAAATCTACCTTTACTGGAGTGAATAGAGGCAGAGGTGAAAAGGTGGAAATAAATCAGTGAGATCAAAAAATCTAAAAAGTGTTATAATTTCTGAACTGTGATGTCAAGATGCACAGATATTGGCCAAATAGTAAAATCTTCCCTCAATATACGAAAATGCCTGTTCAATTTGACAGAATAAAATACAAAATACAGATGCTAAATAACAGAAGGTTCATACTTTTGAATTAGAAAGGTTTTCTTCATGATCAATGAAAGCACAATTTAAATGAATGATGCAAAGCTAGAATTCAAACCACAAAATCATCCCAAAGACAAGTGATCTAAAGCCAAGAACCCATTTTAACATCTAAACCATCAATGCTTAATTTAAACTACAAAAATGTCTTTGTTGTGCAGAAGATTCAGGTAAAAGAACCTTCCAGAATTTGTTGGATTTCAAGAAGCTTTTGCTTTATTGTTTCTATGACAACAGTGAAGTTTCTGTGGAACAGAATATGCTAGGAAACCAGAAAAGGAACACCACCTTCATCTGATCTCACTGTGACATTGTGGCAAAAGATCTTGTAAGAAACTGATACAGAGCACAGGGATCTGTAAGAAACTGCCAATTTTACTGCTGTTAGCTAATAAATGGGAGGATTAAAGGATGTGAATTTATAACCCCCTGGATTTGCCCTGTGGTTACTTTAAAAATACAAGTGAGAACATCCATAATTTGTTACTTCACACTAAAATGTAAGGGACAAACTAAGCACGTTCAAAATCTATAGTACATATTTTGCCTTATGTCCTAGCTTCTGTAGCTGTACTTCAGAAGATGGATTAAAAAGACATTTAAGCTTATTAGATAGAAAGGTGTCATCCCCTCACATCAAAGTACATGAAGAGAAAAGTTCAAGAATTATAAATTCTTAGAAAACATAAAGTATCCTTTGGGCCCTGGCAAGGAAAATGTCAACAAGTCAAAAGAGACTAGATGGCTATTGACCAGTTTCATGAAGGGAAAGCTGCAAGCCAAGATGGAATAATGCTTTCCCACCATGTGTCTAAGGCACAAATGACACTAATCCTTTTTAATGGTCACAAAAGCTGACAACTTACTCAGCCTTAGAACTGAAGGGACAAAATCATCTCGGGGAATGACTCACCATAAACAGGTCACGAGCACCAATGTCAACAGCTAACAGAAATGCCTTTTCAAATCTCTGATACCTATAAGGAAAAAGAAATGTTATATGTTAGTTTTGAACCAAACCATAAAAGGAGAGAGCTGCTAGTTTAATGTAATTATGTGTTATTGTTTTTTGTTCTTCTGATGGAAAAAATATTTTCAAACAGTAGGGAATTTGCCTGTTGGGATTTCTGTATGTGAAATGTTATTGCACTTACAATGAGCTAAGGCAAAGACCCTTAGAGGCATTCAGTGCAACTTTTGGGGATAAGCAGAACCCAGAGTAGATGCTGCTGAATATAGGGAAAGGCTGGCTTAGGAAATAGGTCTCTCATAATTTTTAACTTTATTGTGCTTTGCAAGAGAAAAGTATGAGATATGGAGAATATAGCAGGATAAAATTAACAAAGCAAATAATTACACTTTTGTGTTCCTCAGGTAAAAGGTAAGAAGTCAAATATATTATTACAAAAGTCATATTTGTGAGTTTTAGGAAAAATACATCCTAGGCTATTCTAAAGTGATAATAAGTGTTTTCTAAATATTTTACATTATTTTCTAAGAATTTTCTAAACACGTGAAGTAATATTTGTCTACTCTTTTTTCACAATCATACCTTCTTTCCCTGAAGTATAACCTCGATAATTCTTTATGGTGAAAGTTTAACTTTATGCTAAGATACATGAAAACTATAGTTTAAATTAGTTACCTTTACAGAAAGTTTAAGATTCTGAGAGCAAAGCATGTCATGATAATATATTTTTGCATAGAGGTTTAGAAGAAAAAGTCTCTTTTTTGGTTGAGTGCTGAGATTTACACAGATATAATTGTGAGTTTTTCTAACTGCACAAACAAGCAGTTAAGTAACCAAGTTGTTCTTTGTTCTTTGTTTCATATTGTGAAATATGATAGTATAAAATATAAATACTTCAACTAAAATATATCAGAAATACGGAATATTAGTTATTACTAACAGATTACATAAATTTTGTTAATAAAATAGCTACAATTAAGTCCAACAAAAAAATTAATGACTATTATCCCCAATCTCCACCTTTGCCCTTCTTGCTAGCCTCTCCAGTATTTGCCTGAATCCCTTTCAACTATGGAAGATCAGAAGGCATTTGTGTTTATTTTTGTTCCAGGAAGCTTACTGATTGATTCACTGTGTATTTAGTGGAGGTAGGATGTAATGAGAAAGAGAACAGGATTATAGCAAGTTGTACTACTTGTTCATACATTCGCTGTTATTTTGCATATGATCCCAGTACACTGAAAATTTTCTGGCAATAGTAATCATCTGTCTTCTAATGATCAAACAAACGGAAGTTCTCCTCTTGTGTGTCCTTCTGGCCATATCTGAATGTATAAATTTCCCCTCCTTTAAACACCCTCTTTCCTTGAATTTGGAGGTGCCATTCTTTTATTTTCCAATTTCTGGTATTTCATCTACTTAGTCTCCTTTCCGAGTTTGTTTTTCTCTGCCTACTCCATGAAGCTGGAGTGTTGTACTCTTTTATTTACACTCACTACTCTAGTCTCCCCACTAATCTTACCTACTCCAGGGCATCGATAATTATATCAGTGACTCACAAATCTCCAGGATCCCTATCTTTCCTGAGCTCCAAACTCTTATTTCCAGGTACCTTGAATTTAAAATGTCTAACATGTTCATTGATACATTAAGTTGGCAATCATATACAGGATAAATTAAAATCAGAGAGAGTGAAATCAAGAGGGGCAAGATAGGATGCATCTTCCTTCTAGGTGAGAGGTAGTGAAGGACACGATGATAAAATGAAAGAACAGGCATTGGCATCTGGCAGCATGGTCAACCAGAAATACCAAACGGAGCTCCCAACTAGACTGCCTATAAAACACACATTAAAGTACATCACAGAATTATAAAAAAATAAGAAAATTTCTCCAAGGGTCCCATAGTCTCAATCAAAAACTAGTAACCAAATTAAATCCCTTCATTAAAACTAGAGTAAAGATTCTTGAACAGAAAGCAAATACTGGGGAGTGGGGAGGGGTACAACTGCTCTAAGGGCTGTGACATTCAAGTGACTGAGCCCTGAACAAGTCTCAAGATAAAGGTGCTAAGTCCAAGATTTCTGATTAAGCCAGGAGTTAAAATATTCTGATTAAGCCAGTTAGGTCAAACACCTAACTTTGGCATAAAGAAAAAAAACTCATGTCTAGATTAAAAAAAATTTTTTAAGTAGACTCTATGACCCTAAGACCTACATAGTCCACCAACTGAGCCAGCCAGGCACCCCTGGATTAAAGCATTTTTTATAGAAATCCCCTGGATTACCATCAATTTGAATAAAACAAATAATGAGTTCACAATAAAAAATTAGCAAATGCAGGGGCGCCTAGATGGCTCAATTGTTTAGGCATCTGATTCTTGATTTCAGCTCAGGTCATGATCTCAGGTCATGAGATGGAGCCCAGCATCAGATTCCCTGCAGGGAGTCTGCTTGGGATTCCTGCTCTATCCCTCTGCCCCTCTCCCTGCTTTTGTGCTCTCTCTAAAATAAGTAAATATTTTTTTAAAGATTTTATTTATTTGACAGAGAGAGAGATCACAAGTAGGCAGAGAAGCAGGCAGAGAGAGAGGGGGAAGCAGGCTCCCCGCTGAGCAGAGAGCCTGATGCGGGGCTTGATCCCAGGACCCCGAGACCATGACCTCAGCGGAAGGCAGAGGCTTTAACCCACTGAGCCCCCCAGGCGCCCCAAAAATAAGTAAACATTTTTTAAAAATCACCAAATGAACAAGAAAACAAGCTACACTGATGGAAAATAATTTCACAGATCATTTTTCCTTGTGGTATCTTTTGGTTATATATGCTTTCTTTACTCCTTTTTAAAATTATTTTATTTAAATTCAGTTTGATTAACATATACTGTATTCTTAGTTTCAGAGGTAGAATTCAGTGATTCATCAGTTACATACAACACCCAGTGCTCATTTCTTCAAATGCCCTCCTTAATGCCCATCACCCAGTTATTCTATCCTCCCACAGACCTCTCCTCCAGCAACCCTCAGTTTGTTCCCTATAGCTAAGAGTCTCCCATGGTTTGCCTCCCTCTCTGTTTTCCTCTAATTTTTTCCTTCCTCTCCCCTAGGTTCATCTATTCTGTTTCTTCAATTCCGCATATGAGTGAGATCATATGATAATTGTCTTTCTCTGACTTATTTTACTTAGCATTTCACTTATTCACTTAGCATTGGGATACTAACCTCTTATCAGATACATCATTTGCAAATACTTTTTCTCATTCACTAGGCTGCCCTTTTGTTCTGTTGATGCTTTCCTTTGCTGTACAAAAGCTTTTTATTTTGATGTATTCCCAATAGTTTAACTTTCATTTCCCTCTCCTGAGTAGACATATGTACAATATTGTTTCTACAGCCCATGTTGACAAATTTTATTACCTATGTTCACTTTTAGAAATTTTATGTGTTCAGGTCTCACATTAAGGTCTTGAATCCACTTTGAATTTATTTTTCTGTATGGTCTAAGCAAGTGGTCCAGTTTCATTTGGCTGCATGTTGCTGTCCAGTTTTCCCAGTACCATTTGTTGAAGAGACTGTCTTTTCCCCATCATATATTCTTGTACTGTTTGTTGTAGATTAATTGACCACAGAAGTACATGTTTATTTCTGGGCTGTCTATTCTGTTCCAGAGATCTATGTGCCTATTTTTGTGCCAGTACCATACTCTTTTGATTACTACAGTTTTCTAGTACACCTAAAATCTGGGACTGTGGTACCTCCAGCTTTGTTGTTCTTTCTCAAATTGCTTTGGCTACTCACGCTATTATGTGGTTCCATATAAATGTAAGGATTATTTGTTCTAGTTCTATAAATAGTGCCATTGGAATTTTGATAAGGACTGTATTGAATGTGTACACTGCTTTGGGTAGTATGAACATTTTAACAATATTAGTTCTTCTAGTCCGTGAGCATAAAATACCTTTCCATTTGTTCCATTTGTTTAATTTCTTTGATGAGTATTTTATAGTTTTCAGAGTACAGATCTTTCACCTCCTTGGTTAAGGTTATTTCTAGATATTTTATTCTTTTTGGTGCAAATGTAAATGGGGTTGTTTTCTTAATTTCTCTTTCTGCTACTTCATAATTAGTGTATAGAAATACAGCAGATTTTTGTATCCTGTAACTTTATTGAATTCATTTACCAATTCCAGTAGTTATTTGGTGGTGGTTAGGGTTTTCTATATTCGGTATCATGTTGTTTGCAAATAGTGAAAGTTTCACTTCTTCCTTACCCATTTGGATGCCTTTTACTTCATTTTCTTGTCTGACTGCTGCAGCTAGGACTTAAAGTTCTATTTTGAAAAAAGTGGTGAGAGTGGACATTCTTATCCTGTTCCTGATGTTAGAGAAACATATATGAAAAACCCACAACTAACATTATGAGTTGAGAGCTTTTCTTCTAAGATCAAATGTAGAATTCTTTATTTATGGTTTTCTTTGTACATTTTAAATGTCATCCCACCACTTTTTGACCTCCATGATTTCTAATGAGAAATAAGCTGTCAATCTTACTGAGGATCCTGTCTACAAGATAAGTTGCTTTCTGCTTTCCACTTTCAAGATTCTCTTTTTGGCTTTTGAATTTTGGCTATGTGTTTTGATGTGGATCTTGTTGAATTGATTCTATTTGAATTTCATTGTTTCTTGGATATGTAGATTCATGCAAAATGCCATAAAGCATATACTTGATGGCATCCCAGGAGTTGTTCAGGTTCTATTCATTTTTTTTCATTTTTTTTCTCTGCTCCTCTAACTTGACAATTGTCCTATTTTAACATTCACAGATTCTTCTGCCTGCTCAAATCTGTTGAGTCAATCTAGTGAATTTTTCATTTCAGCTATTATATTTTACAGCTCAAATTTTTCTATTTGATTTCTTTCTTTAATTTTGGTCTCTTTATTATATTGTCTGTCTGGTAAGACATCACCCTTCTGGTTCATTGTCTATGGTTTCCTTTAGCTCTTTGAGCTCATTTAAAGCTCATAGTTGATATAATAAAGTCTTTGTCTAATAAGCCCAATGCTTGGGCTTCCCCTGAGATGCTGCTAACTTTATTTTTTTTTCCTGTGAACGGGCCATACTTGCCCGCTTCTTTGTATGCCTTTCCATATATATTTTCTGAAATTAAACACTTTGAATATCATAATGTGATCACTCTGGAAATCAGATTCTTCCCCTCTCCAGGTTTTGCTGTGCTGTTGAGAGCACTCATCCAGTTGCTGACTGACATTCCCAAACTGTTTTTGCAAGGCCTATATTCTTTGTTATGTGTGATCACCAACATCTGTTTCATTATCTCAGCAATCAGCCAGATATTTTTAAAACTCCTGACAGATGACCAGATAGACCTTTTTTTTTTTGATCCTGAAGCAACAACAAAAAATAAAATAAAATAAAATAAAATAAAATAAAATAAAAAAATAAATCCTGAAGCAACAAACAATTCTCCCAGTCTGTAAATTGGCTTGGAGTTAGGACATTCCTTCGTTGCTTAGACAAATTACCTACATACAATTCTGTCTTAGACTTCCCTGCTTGCTTATGCAGAGCCCAAGGTCTTCTAGAGGTTTAGGAGGTTCAGGTCTTATGAGGTTCAGGTCCAGAGGTTCAGATCTTACTGAGCATGCATCCAGTTTTAGGCATATGTATTGCACCTGATTCCTGGTATATATGGTAGCTCTTCAAGGACTTTATTCCCCAAATATTTTCTCCTCAGTCTTCTCTTCCCCAGATCTGTTGGTCCAAATGCTGCTTTCCCCATTCTCCATCTCTTGCCTGAGACAGCTATGCATATGATATGTCTTTAAATCCTTGTGGCATATGTGAATGTTTTTTGCCAGAGACCCTGTTCTGGCCTGTTGGAGGCAAAACAAAACCAACCCTCTGCACTGGTCCCTCTGGAAACCACAAGACTGGTCAAAATGCAAAATGCATAACCACAGTGTTTTAGAGCAAGGTCCATCATGACCCTCTGGCACCAGCTAGGTAACACCAGAAATGCTGACCACTGTCCTCATGGCCACTGTCAAACTGGGGAATGAGGGACAGAAGACAGGTAAACAAAAATGCTTTTTGCATTTCTGAGAATCAGCACAATAATTAACATCTTCTGTCTTTATTAAGCACTCTGTTGTTATAAGTCTTTAAATTAGATTCTAGAGTTAAAGTTAATGCTGTCAGTTTTGTTTGCTTAATGATTGCTTCAGTGGAAGGACTGATTCTTGGAGTTCCCTACTCTGCTGTTTTCATGTCATCTCTCCCACTTCTATTTATAGAACTCAATGTGGCATTCATGAGAATATCTCTCTCAAATCTCCTACTGCAGGAAGTATAACTGACTGACAGCCCCAGCTGCTGCATTTTGAAATGTATCATTGTGTTTTCCTGTTAAGGCTACACTTTCCACAAGCTGCTCCTGGGCAGTGGCTGCAGGCAGTTGAGATACTAAGTTGAGATATTGAGACACCATTCTTCGGTGATGTGGGATTTTTCAGATGGGCAACATTGGCTTGATGACTTCTGATAGCGTTAGAACTTTCTTTAGAACTATTCTGTGGTGTACTATGGTGGGTGGTGGAGGCTGTGGATGGGCAATACTTACTAAGTAGACATGGAATAGGCTGATTCCTACTAAGTTATATTTATGCCCTAAGGAAGCATAATGAGAGACTGAGTGCTCTTTTCTTTCCTTTTTTTGAATGTTATTTTCTAACAGTTTCTCCAGGGAGTCACTTTAGTAGCTTACAGAAGTCCTTACCTTCGGCATTTGAAAAGCAGACACAGCTGACAGATGTGTCATAGAGTTCTAAAGACATTTGTACCACCAAGGCAGGCAAGTTTACTTTGCTGGTCAATGCCCTGTTTAAAAACACATGGGTTCCTGATATCTGGGATGGGTACATCTGGATATATGCCTTTGATAGTTTGATGGTGCAGACCCCCTGAATCTGAGCTAGCAATTCCACTGTGGTAGAAGATTCTGTAGAGACCTCTCCCCACAATCCAACAAATATTCCCTCCCCTCAGGAAATTCCCCTACCCCTCTACTGGATGCCGGCCTGATAACCGGGGTTAAATCTCAGCATAGTCCAGCTGGGAACATGACATGATATAATAAACTAGGAGACCAAACAGTGTGCCAGTAAGAAAACGGGACTTGGAATGGAAGGTAGGATAAATAAGAATTCATTAATGTGGGGAGCACTCTTTCAGGGTATGGACTCCAGGGGGATGGGATAAATTGCTAGTGGAATATGGCTCTTAAAAGCCTGTGAAAAAAACCAACAACAACAACCCACAATGGCCAATACTCAAGCAGAAATGCCTGGTGATGGCAAATAGTCTAAAAAGACAGAAAGTGGATAGTAGTGAGGTGGAAGATGAAGACTATTTGTAGCCATGAGATGCAATTCAGTGGCAATGGATATATTTTTATCTTACTAACATCCCTTTTACATCTCCAATCACTTTTCACAGAGCAGCTGCTCTCTGAACCTATATGAAAAAGAGATCTGTACATTAGTATTCATGAGAATGCAACTCTGAGACCTCTGACTTCAGGAAACAAAATGGATCAACAGCTTCAGCTATTGTGATGTGAAATTCATCACTGCACCTATACTGAGGCTACATTCCCCCAAATTGTATCCAGCCAATGAATAATGAAGCAGGGATTCTCAGGCAGGTCCATTTCTGGGACAGCAGAAAGAGAAATTAAAGCGTTGATCCCATTTATAATTGCACCCAAAACTATAAGATACCAGGAATAAACCTAACCAAAGAGGCAAAGAATCTGTACTCAGAAAACTATAAAGTACTCATGAAAGAAACTGAGGTAGACACAAAGAAACGGAAAAACATTCCATGCTCATGGAAGAACAAATTGTGACAAGTGTATGCTACCTAGAGTAATCTACACATTTAATGCAATCCCTATCAAAATACCATCAACTTTTTCAAAGAAATGGAACAAAAAAACGTTAAAATTTATACAGAAATAGAAAGGACCCTGAATAGCCAGAGGAATGTTGAATAAAAACAAAGTTGACAGCATCATAATTCCAGACTTCAAGCTGTATTACAAAGCTGTAATCATCAAGACAGTATGGTACTGGCACAAAAACAAGACACATAGATCAATGGAACAGAATAGAGAGCCCAGAAATGGATCCTCAACTCTATGGTCAACTAATCTTCGACAAAGCAGGAAAGAATGTCCAATGGGAAAAAAGACAGTCTCTTCAATGAATGGTGTTGGGAAAATTGGACAGCCACATGCAGGAAAATGAAACTGGACCACTTTCTTACACCACACACAAAAATAGACTCAAAATGGATGAAAGACCTGAATGTGAGACAAGAATCCATCAAAATCCTTGAGGAGAACACAAGCCTGAACCTCTTTGACCTCAGCCACAGCAAGTTCTTCCTAGAAACATCACCAAAGGCAAGAGAAGCAAGGGCAAAAATGAACCACTGGGACTTCATCAAGATCAAAAGTTTTGCACAGCAAAGGAAACAGTCAACAAAACCAAAAGAAAACTGACAGAATGGGGGAAGATATTTGCAAATGACATATCAGATAAAAGGCCAGTATCTAAAATCTATACAGAACTAAACTTAACACCCAAAGAATAAATAATCCAATCAAGAAATTGGCAGAAGATATGAACAGACATTTCTTCAAAGAACACATTCAAATGGCAACAGACATATGGAAAAGTGCTCAACATCATTAGGCATCAGGGAAATTCAAATAAAAACCATAGTGAGATACCACTTCACACCAGTCAGAATGGCTAAAATTAATCAGCCAGGAAATGACAGAGGTTGGCAAGGATGTGGAGAAAGGAGAACCCTCCTACATTATTGGTGGGATGCAAGGTGTTGAAGCCACTCTGGAAAACAGTATGGAAGTTTCTCAAAAAGTTGAAAATAGAGCTACCCTAAGATCCAGCAATCATACTACTGGGTATTTACCCTAAAGATACAAATGCAGTGATCTGAAGGGGCATGTGCACCTGAATGTTTATAGCAGCAATGTCCACAATAGCTAAACTATGGAAAGAGCCTAGATGTCCATCAACAGATGACTGTATAAAGAAAATATGGTATATATATACAATGGAATACCATGTAGCCACCAAAAAAACCATGAAATCTTGCCATTTCCAATGACGTGGATGGAACTAGAGGGTATTATGCTAAGTGAAATAAGTCAATCAGAGAAAGACAATTATGATATGATCTCTCTAATATGAGGAATTTGAGAGGCAGGGCAGGAGCAGGGCAGGAGGTCATGGGGGGAAGGGAAAGAAAAATGAAACAAGATCAGACAGAGGAGGGAGACAAAGCATAAGAGACTCTTAATCTCAAGAAACAAACTGAGGGCTGCTGGAAGGGAGGGGGTAGGAAGGATAGGGTGGGTGGATGATGGACATTGGGGAGGGTATGTGCTCTGGTGAGTGCTGTGAATTGTGTAAGGCTTATGATTCACAGACTTGTATCCCTGAAACAAATAATACATTATATGTTAATAATAAGAAAAAATG
>CM052811.1:68048910-68064747 GCA_028533885.1 Nasua narica
GAAGATAAACTCGAAATGGATAAAAGACCTCACGTGAAACAGGAATCTATCAAAACCCTAGAGAAGAACATAGGCAGTAACCTCTTCAACATCAGCCACAGCAACTTCTTTCAGGACATGTCTCCAAAGGCAAAGGAAACAAAAGCGAAAATGAACTTTTGGGACTTCATCAAGATAAAAAGCTTCTGCACAGCGAAGGAAACAGTCCACAAAACAAACAGGCAACTCACAGAATGGGTAAAGATATTCGCAAATGACACTAGACAAAGGTCTGATATCTAAGATCTATAAAGAACTCCTCAAACTCAACACTCACAAAACAGAGAATCACATCAAAAAATGGGCAGAAGACATGAACAGACACTTCTCCAAAGAAGACATACAAATGGCTAACAGACACATGAAAAAATGTTCATCATCTTTAGCCAATATGAGAGATTCAAATCAAAACCACAGTGAGATACCACCTTACACCAGTTAGAATGACCAAAATCAACAAGACAGTAAACAACAAATGCTGGAGATTATGTGGAGAAAGGGGAACCCTCCTCCACTGTTGGTGGGAATGCAAGTTGGTGCAGCCACTTTGGAAAACTGTGGAGATTCCTCCAGAAATTAAAAATAGAGCTACCCTATGACCCTGCAATTGCACTACTGGGTATTTACCCCAAAGAAGCAGATGCAGTACAAAGAACCACATGTACCCCAATGTTCATACAGCAATGGCCACAATCGCCAAACTGTGGAAAGAACCAAAATGCCCTTCAACAGATGAGTGGGTAAGGAAGATGTGGTACATCTATACAATGGAATATTATGCCTCCATCAGAAAGGATGAATATCCAACTTTTGTTATCAACATGGACAGAACTAGAAGAGATTATACATAGTGAAATAAGTCAAGCGGAGAGAGTCCATTATCTCATGGTCTCACTTACGTGTGGAGCATAAAGAAAATCAGAGAGGGCACTGTGAGAAGGAAGGGAAGGGTGAATGGGGCGAAATCAGAGGGGGCAATGAACCATGAGAGACTGTGGACTCTGAGCAACAAACTGAGGGTTTTGGAGGGGTGGTGGTGGGGGGATTGGGCGAGCCTGATGGTGGGTATTGAGAAGGGCACGTATTGCATGGAGCACTGGGTGTGGTGCATGAACAATCAATCTTGTAGCCCTGAAAAAATAAAAACATTTGGGAAAAAAAAAAATTTAAAAATTAAAAAAAAAAAGATGTGTGAGTAAAATGGAAATCTCAACAGAGAGGGAACCTAAAAAGAAACTGAAATGAAATTCTGGAGCTGAAAAATATAATAACCAAAATGAAAGCTTTAATACATGGATTTGAGATAGATTTAAAGAGCACAGGAAAGAATCCATAAACTTGAAGAGAGGACAATCAAGGCTCAGAAACAAAGAAAAAAGATGGAAGAAAAATGAACAGCCTTAGGGACTTGTGGACAGGGATTAACATATGCATCATAGAGTGAAAGAACATAGGGAATATTTGAGGGGATAATGGCTGAAAACTTCCCAAATTTGATGAAAGACACAAATATAAACATCTAAGAAGCTCAATGAACTCTGAGTAAGGTTAAATCGACGAGACCCATACAGACACACACACAATCTAACTTTCAAAAGTTAAAGAGAGAATGTTGAAAGTAACAAGAAAGAAATGAATTACATATAGAAGAGATCCTTAATAAGACTATGACTAGATTTCTCATCAAAAATCTTGGAGGCCAAAAAAAAATTTTTTTTTGGAGGCCAGAAGACAGTGGAAAGATATATTCGAAGTACTAAAAGAAAAATATCTGTCAACCAAGAATCCTATATCTAACATAACTGTCCTTCAAAAGTGAGGGAGAAGTAAAACATTCCCATATAAATAAAAGCTGAGCAGGTCTGCAGCCATCAGACCTGTCTTGGAACAAATGTTCATGAAGATCTTGTAGGGTGAAATAAAAGTACACTAGATAGTAACATGAAGTCATGTGGGGAAACACAGATCTCAATAAAAGTAAATACATGGGAAATTATAAAAGCCATTATTGTTGTAACAATGATTTGTAACTGTACTTTTTGTTTTCTATATGATACATTAAAAAAAGACAATTATTAATTTAAGGCTTGTGTTATTTTAACTTGGTTTGTAATTCCACATCCTGTTTTCTACACAGTTAGGAAAGTAATACATTTTAAAAGGATTGTTAGTATATGTTTTGGGGCACACAATATGTAAAGGTGTGCAATAGTCCCCCTTTATCTATGGTTTTGTTTTCCATGGTTTCAGGTACCCATGGTCAACCATGGTCCAGAAACCAGTGTTCTTCTTTCTGATGTATTATGAGAAAGTCAGTAGCCTAATCCTATGTTACAATACCTGCATCACTTACCTCATTTCATCTTATCATGTAGGTATTTTATTATCTCACATTATCACAAGATGGGTGAGTACAATATAATAAGATACTTTGAGAAAGACCACATTCATATAACTTTTATTAAAGTATACTGTTATAATTGTTCTATTTTATTATTAGTTATTGTTGATCTATTACTGTACCTAATTTATAATTTAAACTTTATCACAGGTATGTATGTATAGGAAAAATACAGTATATATAGAGTTTAGTACTGTTTGTGGTTTCAGGCATCAGCTGGGGTGTTGGAATCTATTCCCCATGGATAAAGGAGACTACTGTAATTCTTTGTAATCAACAACTGAAAGGGGTAGGGACAAAACTGTAAAGAAACTGACTTTTGTATAGTATTTAAGTTAAACTAGTATACATTTAAGCTAGAGTGTTATGACTAGATAGTTAAATGTTACCCCCATGATAACCACAATGAAAGTTAGGTATAGAAGATATACAAAAGGAAATGAAAAAGAAATTTAAACATTTCACTACAGAAACTCAATTAAACACAAAAGAAGACAGTAATGCAAGAAATGAGGGACAAAAGCACTATAGCACATACAGGAAACAAATAGCACAATGACAGAAGTCCCTCCTTATCAGTAATTACTCTAAATGGAAATGTAAATTCTCCAATAAAAAGATAGAGATTGGCAGAATGGACAAAAAGACATGACTCACCTATATGCTGTCTACAAGAGACTCATTTGAGACTCGAAGACACAAACAGTGAAGGGATGGAAAAAAATACTCAGTGCAAATTAAAAGAGAGTAGGCGTGGCTAAAAGAGAGCAGGGGTGGCTAAACTAATAGACAAAAGACTTTATTTTATTTTTCCTTAAGATTTTATTTATTTATTTGACAGAGGGAGAGCACAAGCAGGGGGCGTGGCAGGAGGAGAGAGAAGGAGAAGCAGGCTCCCCGCTGAGCAAGGAGCCTGATGCAGGGCTTGATCCTTCGACCCTGGGATCATGACCCAAGCTTAAGGCAGATGCCCAACTGACTGAGCCACACAGGTGCCCCACAAATAAACTCTAAATCAGAAGAGGTTATAAGAGACAAAGAAGGACATTATATATTAATAGAAGGTTTACTGGAGCAAGAAGATAAAACTATTATGAACATTTATGAACCTAAAGACAGACTATCAAAATATATGAAGCAAAACCCAACAGAATTCAGGGTAAAAATAGAAGTTCTAAATAATAGTGGGAGATTATAAGATCTCACTCACAATAATGGATAGTATAACCCGACAAAAAATATGCAAGGAAATAAAGGACATAAACACAATACACCAGTTAAATCTAATAAATATATACAGAACTCTACCGAACAATACAAGCATTTTTTTTCAAGTGAGCATGGGACACTTTCCAGGATGCACCTTAAGGCAGGTCACAAATTAAGTCTCAAAGGTTTCAAAGATAGATTTTACACAAATTATCTTCTCTGACCACAACCAGATGAAGTTAGAAATAAATCACAAAAGTAGAACTGGAAAATTAATGAAATTGTAGAAATTAAATAATACACTTTAAAAATATATTTTATTTATTTATTTGAGAGAGAGAGAGAGAGAGTGTGTGCACCATCAGGGGGAGGGGCAGAGGGAGAAGTAGACTCCCCACTGAGCAGGGAGCCCAATGTGGGGCTCCAACTCAGGACCCTGAGATCATGACCTGAACCAAAGGCAGATGCTTAACTGACTGAGCCACCTAGACACCCTAAATAATACACATTTAAGCAACCAATGGATCTGAGAAGAAATCACAAGGGAAATTAGAAAACACTTAGACATGAATGAGAATGAAACATAACATACCACAACTTAGGAGATGCAGTTGGAAGCATTGCTAAGGGGTATGTTTATGGCTATAATACATTAAAAAACAAGAAAGATCTCAATTCAATAACCTAACTTTACAATTTAAGAAATGTTCTAGAGAAAGAAGAGCAAACTAAGTCCAAAACTAGCAGAAGGAAGGAAACAATAAAGATTAGAGCAGAAATAAACGAACAGAGAATAGAAAAACAGTAGAGAAAAACAATGAAACAAAAAATTGGTTCTCCAAGATCAACAAAATTGACAAGCTTTTAGCTAGATGGACTGAGAAAAACAGAAAACTCAATTACTAAAATCAGAAATGAAAGTAAGACCATTACTACTGATACTACAGAATAAAATGATTATAACAGAATACTATGAACAACTGTACATCAAAAATAGAAAAATCTACACGAAATGCACAAATGCCTAGGCAAACTAAGCCTATCAAGACTAACACATGAATCAACAGAGTCTTGAGTAGATTTATCATTAGTAAGGAGATTAAATTAGGAATAAAAAGTCTCCCAACAGAGAAAAGTTCTGGACTTGACAGCTTTACAGGTGAATTCTACCATATATTAAATAACTAATAACAATCTTTCTCAAACTTTTCCAAAAATGTAAGACGGACCACTTCCTAACTTATTCATTAATGCTAGCATAACCTAGATACCAAAGCCAGACAAAGGCACTACAAGAAAACTACAGACCAATATATTGTATGAACGTGACACAAAAAACTTCAACAAAATACTAGCAAATAGAATCTAATAGTCGATTAAAAGGCTTAACATTATGACAAAGTGGGATTTCCTGGAGTGTAAGGATGGTTCAACATACGAAAATCAATGAATATATTCTGCATATTAACAAAACAAAGGGGAAAAGCACATGATCATCTGAATTGATCTGGGAAAAGCATCTGACAAAATTCAACACCCTTTCATGATAAAAATGCTCAACAAAATATAAATAGAAGAATCTGCCTCAATCTAATAAAAATCATATATGAAAAGCCCCCAGTAACCATCATACTAGATGGTAAAAGACTGAAAGCTTTTAAGATAGGAACAAGGCAAAGATGCCCAATCTTGCCACTTGTATTCAACATAGTACAGAAATTTGAGCTAGAGCTATTAGAGAAGAAAAAGAAATAACAGGCATCAAAACTGGAAAGGAAGAAAATAATCTCTCTTTGCAGATGACATGATTTTATATGTGGAAAACCCTATAGACTCCACACACAAAAAACAGAATAAGTGAATTTAGCAAAGTAGTAGGATACCAAGTCAACACACAAAAATCATCTGCATTTCTACATACCAAAAATGAACAATCTGAAAAGGCAGTAACAAAATCAGTTCCTTTTACAGCAGCATCAATAAAACACATAGGAATTCACTTTAACCAAGGTGGTAAGAAACTTGTCCAATGAAAACTACAAAACATTGCTGAAAGATTTAAGAAGACTTAAGAAGATTTAAGAAGAGTAAGTGGAAACACATCCCATACACATGGATTAGAAGACTTATTATTATTAAAATGTTGATAGCACCCAAAGCAATCTGCAGATTCAATGAAATCCCTATAAAAACCCCAATGTTGTTATTTGCAAAAATAGAATAATCCATCCTAAGCTTCATGTAAAATCTCAAAGGACTGAATTTCAACATTCAAGAGTTTCAACATTCTTGAAAAAGAAGAGCAAATTGGAGGATTTACACTTCTTGATTTCTACATACTGAAAAGTAATCAAAACAGTACAGCGTTAGTGTGCTATTGTTGTCCAGACATAGAGACCAATGGAACAGAATACAGAGCCCAGAAATAAACCCTCACATATATAATGAAATGATTTTTGAGAAGTGTGCCAAGACTTTTCAATAGAGAAAGGACAGTCTTTTCACCAAATGATGCTTAGAAAACTGGACAGCCACATGCAAAAGACCAAAGTTGGACCCTCACCCAATAAGCATACATAAAAATTAACTGAAAAGGGATCAAGAACCTAAATGTAAGACAATAAAACTCTCAGAACAAAACACAGGATGAAAGCTTCACAACATTTAATTTGATGATTTCTTCTTGGATATGACACTCAAGGTACAGGTAAATAAAAAACAGACAAACTGGATGGTATGAAAATTTAAAAATTTTGTGCATCAAAAGACACCATTTTCAGAAGAAAAAGGCAACCTACAGAATGGGAAAAATATTTGCAAATCATATATCTGATAAAGGATTAATATCCAGAATATATAGAGAACTCTTAAAACTTAACAGAAATACAAACAATCCAATTCAGAAATGGATAAAGGACTTGGGAACACACATTTCTCCAGATGTACAAATGGCCAATAAGAACATGAAAAGATGCTCAACATCGCTAATCATTAGGGGATGTAAATCAAAACTGCAATTAAATACTACCTTACACCCATCAGGAGAACTACTATTACACAACAAAAAATAACAAGTATTGGAGAGGATGTAGAGAAATTAAATCCCTTGTGCACTGTTGGTGGGAATGCAAACTAGTGCAGCCATTGTGGAACACAATATGGAATTTCCTCAAAAAATTAAAAACAGAACTACTTTATGATCCAGTAGCCACTACTGGGTATTTACCCAAAGATTTCAAAAACACTAATTTGAAAGGATATATGCACCCCTATGTTTCTTGCAACATTATTTACAATAGCCAAACTATGCTATGGAAGCAGCCCAAGTTCCCATCAATAGGTAAATGGATAAAGAAGAGGTGGTATATTTAGATAGATAGATAGATCGATAGATCGATAGAGATAATGGCTAATCCATTTTATATATATAATGGAATATTATTTGACCATCAAAAAGAATGCACTCTTGCCATTTGCAATGACATAGATGGAGATAGAGAATATTATTCTAAGTGAAATAAGTCAGAGAAAGACAAACACCATATGATTTCGCTCATATGCAGAATTTAAGAAACAAAACAAATGAACAAATAAAAAAGAGAGAAAGAGGCAAAAGAGAAACAAACTCTTAATTATAGAGAATTGATGGTTATGGGCAGGGGATGAGTGAAATACATGATGGGGATTAAAGAATACACTTATCCTGATGAGCACTGAATAATGTATAGAATTGCCGAATCACTATATTGTACGCCTGAAATTAATAGAACACTGTATGTTAACTACCCTGGGATTAAAATTAAAACCTTGATAAAATTTTAAAAACCAATATGTATTTCAAAATACATATAATATTTATATAAATATAAATTTTAGTTATTATTATTATATTATATTATATTATTAATTATATTAATTATATTATATTAATTATATTAATTATATTATATTAATTATATTAATTATATTATTAATTATATTATATTATAATATTATAATATAATATTATTATATTATATAATATAAATATAATTCTAAATTATGAAAGAATAGCAACATTTTCATTGAAGTCACAATAAAGAGCATCTTGTTGCCATTGTTATGTACTGGACAAGAATGAGCATTATAAATAAAGGAAGGAAAAAAATGATGATTATTTGTAGAAACATGATTGTCCACTTTGGATAGACAAAATAATCAACTGAAAAATCATTAGAAATAATTTTTAAATGTTCAGAAAGGTAATCCACTAAAAAATTAGTATGCAAAAATCAATAGCTTCTGATATACCAGAAACCATAAATTAGGAAGTTTAATTTAAAAATGTTCTACCCGTAATAGCAAAAAATACAATAAAATATATAGGAATAAACATGAAATATATGCAAATAAAAATATAGCTTAGGATCTAAGGGAAACTTGAATAAATGGAGAGAAATCTATTACTGAACAGAATAATTCAATATTATAAAGATGGTGGCTCTTCCCATTATTAATCCATATATTCATGCTATTCTAATCAAAATCTTCATGAGATTTCATTTGTTTAGAACTTAACAATAGGACTCTAAGTTTATCTGAAATTTTAAAAAGTTATTATAAAGCCCAGAGACATCTTGAAGAGTTCTTCATATTTTACACAAAGTTATATTAAATAAAATGGTATGAAGAGGCACAAGGACAGAATATTGGAAATAGAGCCCATAAATTAAATGCTGATAAGACCAAGCTGGCAATAGACATATATTTAATGGGCCAGATGGAACAAGCAATAAGAACTAGTGTGGTCTATGAAAAGGTAGAATATAAGGGAGGGACATGTGCTATACTGCTCTGATTGTTGTCTGAAAAATCGAGGTTCAGTTTTTTAAGAGAAACAGTAAATTAAGTTTTTAGGCAATGTCAAGTTTTATTTTTATTAAGTAAACTCTACCCCCAACATGACACTTCAAATCATGATCCCAAGATCAAGAATCCCATGCTTTGTGGTGCCTGGGTGGCACAGTGGGTTAAGCATCTGACTCTTGGTTTCAGCTCAAGTCGTGACCTCAAAGTTGTGGGATCTAGCCCTGTGATGGGCACTGCGCTTACTGTGGAGTCTGCTTAAGATTCTCTCCCCCTCTCACTCTGCTCCTCCTCCCTGATCTCTGTAAAATAAATAATCTTAAAAAACAAACAAACAAAAAAAACCCCTAAAGAATTGCATGCTTTTCTGACTGAGCCAGCTAGGTGCCCTTGCAACATCAATTTTTAAATGTTGACTCACATTCTTAAAGAGTGTGTGTGTGTGTGTGTGTGTGTGTGTGAACTCTTATGGATGACCCTGACTTTGTGACTGCTGACTAAAGTTATTCTATAACTATTACTATGGAATAAAAGTAGGTTAACAAATCATGAGAAAATATTAAAATGATGTTAGGACAAGGGCCTAGAGAGTTGAGTGAAAATAGTGTTGGATCTGTGTTCTTTCTTATGCCAAAATTATTTTCAGTGTTAGAAGAAGAAAAGGTAGAACATAAAGTTATAAAGGTGACTGAAAAAAACTGAGGTGAGTGTTTTTTATAATCCTGGGGAGAGAAGATTTAAGAATTAAGAAACCATAATGCAGGACATTGATATATTAGTTAACTTTATCAAACTCCTCAAGGAACAACAACAAAATGCATGTACTAAATTGAAAAACAAATGGTAATTTGGGAAAAAATATTTGCATATGAAAGATGATCAATAATATCCAAAGTATGCTTAAAAATCCATAAAAAAGACAGAAATTCCAATGAAATAGATAGACAGTTTGTGAAAAAAAAAATTACAAATGGTCAATACTTCAGAAAGATCCACCTATCCACCAATGATATGTACAAGAATAGCAACATTTTTTATAATAGCCCTAAACTAGACCCAACAGAAATGTCCCTGATAAATGGATAAATAAAATGTGATATATTCTAACAGTATATGTCATGAAAAGATAATATGATATTTGGTAATAAAAATGAACCTATTACTGCCACATTCTGCAACATGTACTCCTCTCACAAATATAATGTTGAGTACAATAGGCAAACATGAAAGAAAATATACTATATAATTTCATTCATATAAAGTTCAAAAAGAGGTAATACTAATCTATGCTGTCAGAATTTAGGATAGTGGTTATCTTTAGACAGGAGAAAGGATCATTGGGCAGTGTCAAAAGGGGGTTTCAGAAGTGCTAGTAAAGTTCTATTTACTGGGTCAGTGGTTATGTAGTGTATTTTATGATAAATATGATAATTCTAAGAGTTATCCATTTACAATTTGTTCTTTTTTCTGAATATATGTTAATTCAAGAGAACATTTTCAAAAAGCAATTTAAGGAAAAACCAATAACAAACAAACAAAAAATAACAGTGAACAAATCAATACTATATATGATTTCACTACTCTACTAAATCAATGTCTCATTTTGTATATAAGCATTCTTGGGAATAAATGGATAAAGAAGATGTGGTTTATATGTATACAATGGAATATTATTCAGCCATGAAAAAGAAGGAAATCCTAGTATTTGCAACAACATGGATGGACCATGAGGGTAGTACACTAAGTGAGATAACTCAGAGAAAGACAAATAGTGTGTTGTATCACTTACATATGTAATTTGAATAAAATGTCAAATTCATAGAAACAGAAACTAAAGAAGTGGTTGCCAGGGGCGGCAGGGTAGGGAAAATAGGGAGATGTTTATAAAAGGGCCTATACTTTCGGCTCTAAGATGAATAAGGTCTAAGGATTTAATGTATAGCATGGTGACTATAGTTGATAATACTGTACTGCCTTACCGAAATGTGCTAAAGAGTATAACTTAAATGTACTCACCAAAAATAAATAAACAAATAAATGTGAGGTGATAGATGTATGCATTAACTAGGTGAGAAGAATTCCCCCCATTTTTTTTTTTTTGCTATTTTTTAAATTTAAACACAGGAGTAACCAATTATGTAAGCCATTTAATAGCAAAATTAAAGAAACACATTGATAATAATACAACAATAGTAGGAGACTTTAACACCCCACTCACAGCAATGGACAGATCATCTGAGGAGAAGATCAACAAGGAAACAATGGCTTTGAATGACACACTGGACCAGAGGGACTTAACAGATATATTCAGAGCAATTTCATCTTAAAGCAGCAGAAAACACATTCTTTTCGAGTGCACATGGAACATTCTCCAGAATAGTTCACATACTGGGTCACAAATCTTAGGCCCCAACCAGTACAAAAAGACTGCAATCATACTATGCATATTTTCAGACCACATGGTTATGAACCTGAAATCAACAAGAAAAAAAATCTGGAAAGACAACAAATACATGGAGAGTAAAGAACATCCTACTGCAGAATAAATGGGCTGACCAGGAAATTAAAGAAGAAATAAAAAAATACATGGAAGCAAATGAAAATGAAAACGTGACAGCTGAAACCTTTGGGATACAGCAAAGGCAGTTAGGCATAAGATGGAAGTATAGAAATACAGAAACCTTACACCTAAAGGACCTGGAGAAAGAACAGCAAATAAAGCCTAAAACCAGCAGTAAAAGGGAAATTATTAAGATTAGAGCAGAAATCAATAATAGAGAAATTAAACAAAACAAAAAAAACCAACGAAGCTAGGAGCTGGTTCTTTGAAAGAATTAACAAAACTGATAAACCTCTTGCCAGACTTATAAAAACAGAAAGGAATCAAATAAATAAAATCAGGACTTAAAGAGGAGAGATAACAACCAACATCACAGAAATACAAACAATTATGAGATGATTATGAGCAATTATACACCAAAAAATTGGGCAAACTTGAAGAAATGGATAAATTCCTAGAAACATATAAACTACCAAAACTGAAACAGGAAGAAATAGAAAACTGAACAGAACCATAACCAGCAAAGAAATTGAATCAGTAATCAAAATCTCCCAACAAAAAAAACTCTAGAGCCAGATGGCTTCACAGATGAATTCTACAAAACATTTATTTTTTTATTTTTATTTTTTTGAACGTCAAGCTCTATAAAACATTTAAAAGAAGAATTAATATCTATTTTTCTTAAATTATTCCAAAAAACAGAAATGGAAGGAAAACTTCCAAACTCTTTCCATGAGGCCAGCATTACCTTGATTCCAAATAAGACAAAGACTCCTCTATAAAGAGGAATTACAGACCAATATTCCTGGTGAACATGGATTCAGAAATTCTCACCAAGATACTAGTCAACAGAATCCAACAGTAAATTAAAAGTATTATTCACCATGACCAAGTGGGATTTATTCCTAGGCTATAGGGGTGGTTCAATATCTGCTAATCTATCAATGTGATACACTACAATAATAAAAGAAAGGATCAGAACCATATGATTCTCCCAATAGCTGCAGAAAAAGCATTTGACAAAACACAGCATACCTTTTGATAAAAACCCTAAGCAAAAGAGAAATAGAGGGAAAGTACCTCAACATCATAAAGGAAAGTCCTACAGCTTATATCATCCTCAATGAAAAAAAACAGAGATTTTCCCCTGAGGTCAGGAACTCAACAGGGATGTCCACTCTTACCATGGCTGTTCAACACAGTATTAGAAGTCTGAGCCTCAGCAATCAGACAACAAAAAGAAATGAAAGGCATCCAAGCCATCAAGTAAGAAGTCAAATTTCACTCTTCACAAATGACATCATACTCCATGTAGAAAACCCAAAAGATTCCAACCAAAAAACTGGTAGAACTAATACACGAATTCATCAAAGACACAAGAAATAAAATCAACGTACAGAAATCTGTTGCATATCTATACACCAATAATAAAGCAGCAGAAAGAGAAATCAAGGAATCGGTCTCATTTACAACTGTATCAGAAATGGTGAGATACCTAGGAATAAACCTAACCAAAGAGGTAAAAGATCTGTATTTTGAAAACTATAAAACACTTATGAAAGAAACTGAAGAAGACACAAGTAATGGAAAAATATCCATGCTCACGGATTAGAAGGACAAATACTCTTCAAATGTCTATACTACCCAAAGCAATCTACACATCAGTGCAACCCTGATCAAAACAACATCAGCATTTTTCACAGAACTAGAACAAACAATTCTGGTATGGAACCAGAAAAGACCCCAGAGAGCTAAAGTAATGCTGAAAAACAAAAGCAAAGCAGAAGGCATCATTATCCCAGACTTCTAGCTGTATTACAAAGCAGTAATCATCAAGACAGTATGGTACTGGCACAAAAACAGACATATAGATCAATGGAACAGAACAGAGAACCCAGAAATGGACCCTCAGGTATGGTCAACTAATCTTTGACATGGCAGCAAAGAATATCCAATGGAAAAAAAGACAGTCTCTTTAACAATGGTATTGAGAAAAGTGGACAACAACATGCAGAATGAAACTGGACCACTTGCTTAAACCATACACAAAAAAAAGCTCAAAATGGACGAAAGCTCTAAATGTGAGACAGGAAACCATCAAAATCCTACAGGAGAACACAGCAACCTTTCTGATACCCACTGTAGTAACTTCTTCCTGGATATGTCTCCTGAGGCAAGGGAAACAAAAGCAAAAATAATCAACAAAAGTAAAAGGCAACTAATAGAATGGGAGAAAATATTCTCAAATGACATATTTGATAAAGGGCTAATATCCATAATATCTATATCTATCTATAATCTATATAGAAGAACCCCAGAAATAAATAATCCAGTTAAGAAATGGGCAGAAGACTATGAACAGACAGACATTTCTCCAAAGAAGAGATACAAATGGCTAACAGACACATGAAAAATGCTCAACATCACTCAACATCAAGGAAATACAAATCAAACCCACAATGAGATACCACCTCACACTGGTCAGAAAGGCTAAAATTAACAACTCAGGAAACAACAGATGTTGGCGAGGATGCAAAGAAAGGGGAACCATTTTGCACAGTTGGTGGTAATACGAACTGGTGCAGACACTCTGGGAAATAGTACGGAGGTTCCTCAAAAAGTTAAAAATAGAGCTACCCTATAAACCAGCAATTGCACTACTGGGTATTTATCCAAAGGATACAAAAATTATGATTTGAAGGGGTAGATGCACTCCAATGTTTATAGCAGCACTATCACCAATAGCTAATTATGGAAAGAGCCCAAATATCTATCGACTGATGAATGGATAAAGACAATATATTTTACATGTGTGTATGTGTTATACATACGGTGTATATAAGATACATATATGTATCTTGCCATATGCAACTATGTGAATGGTACTGGAGTGTTATCATGCTAAGCAAAATAAGTCAGACAAAGACAAATATCATATGATTTCACTCATATGTGGAATTTAAGAAACAAAACAGATGGGGGCGCCTGGGTGGCTCTGTGGGTTAAAGCCTCTGCCTTCGGCTCAGGTCATGATCTCAGGGTCCTGGGATCGAGCCCCGCATAGGGCTCTCTGCTCAGCGGGGAGCCTGCTTCTCCCTCTCCCTCTGCCTGCCTCTCTGCCTGCCTGTGATCTCTCTCTCTGTCTCTGTCAAATAAATAAATAAAATCTTTAAAAAAAAAAAAAAGAAACAAAACAGATGAACATAGGGGAAGGTAAGGAAAAATAAGATAAAAACAGAGAGGGAGGCAAACCATAAGAGAATCTTAACTGTAGATAACAAACTGAGGGTTGCTGAAGGGGAGGTTGGCGGGGGATGAGCTTAATGAGCTTATTGAGGATGAGCTTAATTAGGAGGGAATTTGTTAGGATGAGCACTGGGTGTTATATGTAACTGATTAATCATTAAATTCTACTCCTGAAACCGGTACATTATATGCTAAGTAACTAAAATTTACATACATATACACATACATAAATATGTACATACGTACATAAAAATAAAAACATGACTTATATGTCATTTCTAGGAAACTCGCTTCAAGGATAATAATATAGGCTGGTTAAAACTTAAGGATGGAAAAAATGTTATGCAAACACAAAAATAATGCAGAAGTGTCTAAATTGACATCTAATAAAGACTTAAGAGGAAAGAAAATTACCAGAGACAGAAGAGATATTACATAATAGATAAGTCATTTCACCATGAAGACAGATATATATATCAAACATAAAGCTAAAAAAATGTGAGGAAAAACTGATAAAACTGAAAAAAGAAAGAGGCAAATCACAAGTATAGTTGGAGACTTAAACACTCCTCTCACAAATGAATAGAATAGACAGAAAATCAGTAAAGTCATGTTATAATTCATTAGCACCATGAACCAGCTAGATCTGTTTACAGTTACAGTAAATTCTTAATCTGTTTTAGAATTTATAGTAAATTCTTAATCTGTTTACAGTTATAGTACATTCTTTCCTAGATATCCTGGTCATAAGACAAACCTTAACAAATATAAAAGAATTGAAATCATATAGTGTGTTCTCTGACTACAATGGAATCAAACTAGAAATCAGTAATAGATAATAGGAAAATCTCCACTTATAAACCACACACTTCTAAATAATCAAAGGGATAAAGAAGTCTCAATGTAAAATAGGCAAAAAGAATTTAACTGAATGAAAATGAAAATACAACATATCAAAATGTGTGAGACACAGTGAAAGCAGTAATTTGAAGCACTAAAAGTTCATATTGGAAAAGAGGAAAAGTCTGCAGTCAATAATCTAAGCTTCCTTGGTGACTACACTTATTGTAGTGATGTAAAATAAGTAATATACATTAAGTAATGTATAGAATTTTTGAATCACTATGTTGTATCCCTGAAACTGATATAATATTGTACATCAACTATACTTTCATAATAAATTCTTCTAAAATAAAATTAATTAAATTAAACATCACGCACAGAAAAATAATCTAAGCTTCCACCTCAAGAAACTGCAAAAAGAAAGCAGAATAAACTCAAAGAAGGATAAAAATAACAAAGGTGAGTGGAAATCAATGAAGTTGAAAAAAAATCAGTGAAACAAAGGGCTGTTTCTTCAAGAAGAGCAATAATATTGATGAACCTCTAGCAAGACTAACAAAGAAAGAAAGAAGATACAAACTACCAGTATCAAGAACAAAACAGGGATTATCACTGCAGACACTATAGACATCCAAAGGTTAGTAAGGGAATATTACAAACAGCACACACATATAAATTTGACATTTTAGGTGAA
>CM052811.1:68064847-68110973 GCA_028533885.1 Nasua narica
ACGTATTGCATGGAGAACTGGGTGTGGTGCATGAACAATGAATCTTGGAACACTGAAAAAATAAAATAAAGAGAAAAAAAAGAAATCCTGTAATCCTTTGTGCTTTTTTTTTTTTTTTTTTTGCCAATTTTCACACAGACCTTTATTGAAAACACAGACTTGAATAGAGAACCACATGTTTAAACAACAAACAGCAGGGTAGCGTACACAGGCAACTTAGTTCATCAGAAGCTCAATACTGAAAAATTGCAATCTGGACAGCAAGACAAATATCAACAAATACATTTTTAGCTCTAATACTTATTTGGCATCCACAAAATGATCCAGCTCAAATCAAGAATTGGACAAAGTTAACATCAGCGTTAAATTATAAGTTACAACATAAAACCGGACTGTGAAAACGAAAGCACTACTCAGGGCTCTTTGGGAACATAAGGCTGATCAAAGGCAGGTGGTTATTCATATTAACTTTGTTGTCCCACCTCAGAATCATTTTGATTGTCTATTTGGGCTTGTAGGTCCTCAGCAAGCTTCTCAAATTCATGGAATGTGGAAATAAGTGGCTCAAGATTGAAATCGTCATCAATTAAGGACATGGTTCCATTTTTTATAATATTACCGATATTCCGAAACATCTTAATAACAATTTGAATATTGTCATTTGTCTCATCTATGTTAAAGAGACCCACAAAGGATCTGATTATAGCATTGTTTACAGTAGCAAAACATTAGAAATAATCCATGCCCATAGATAGGTTGAATCATTTATGGTGGTACATCCTTATAATGCAAGATGTGAATCTGTATTTATTGACATGCAAAGAGGGCAATGATATTATATTGTGAAAAAAAAGTTATATATTACTTCCACAATCAGAAAGCTAGTTTTATTTTGGAAAAAATGTAGCTTTGTGTTCTAAAAAACTATATTGACAGCACACAGTCCTCTGGATCAGAAAAAGTTGAATTAATGGAAGGGCTTTAGGGTTAAACGAGATTTATTTATAAAACCTATGAACTAAAGACAAATACATATCCTTGCATAGTAGTAACGACACGTGATCAGAGTGCTCATTAAAGATTTTTTTCAAAGTAATGGCTCTTTTCCAACCACTTCAACACTGCTGAGGGCTACATGTTAGCTTTCCAAGGAAAGCTAATATTTGTTACCTGTTACCTCCCTAAAATTTAGACAGATACTCCTTAGTTCTCTAGGTACTGACAAAACTTAAGTGTCTCTTTCTAGCAAATGTAATGAGATAGTTAATAAGGATCAGAATATATAGCAAGCTGAATATTATTTTATTATTTGAACATGGTTATCAGTAGGCAAGGAACGGGAAGAGGGGAGAATTCAAAAATTAGGAACAGAATGGTACTTATCTTGTTTCCTCCAGAAGGAGACAGATGGGTGAGAGTACTTACTATAATCAGAAATAAAGTTACATCATCTGTTCATAGTTTTTTGAGTTCTATGAAGTTTAAATATACAATAAAAGGATGAAGAATTATTAAGGTTGTGACTACACTTTATCAAACACAAAGGAAGCAAATATATTTTATAAAAAGGTAGACATATTCTGAAATCTACTTACTAATGTTCATACATTATACATCATGGTCTTTTCTTGAGCCATGAGATCTGCAAATGTAATAACATCTGCCTAATAAACTGTTGGTTGTATTTTCTCTGCATGGTTCCTCTCAGACCTGAACAAGGTAGAATAACAAAGCAGAATTTCTCCTAGACTTTACAAAGCATTCATGAGTGTCAATAGCCAAGAATCATCATATCTCTATTATCAGCTACAATTTTCACATACCACGCATGTCCTTCACTGTATAGTAAGACATCTTTGATTTTTACCATACTGGTAAAGGCAATCCTCATCCTTTAGCTTTAATACAGCTATAACTCTGTAATACAAGTGTCCATAGTCATCTCTAGTACATACTAATTGCTGCTAGGTGGTATACTCAAAGGTACCTGAAGGTCATTCATTTAATACAGAAAATGTGAACAGGTCCTCAAGTCTTTTAATCCCTCCTTGCCAAATGAAAGAGACTAAGACTCCATGACAAGAAATGTGAGGAAGCCGTCAGCCGGGGCCAGTCTAGGGTTTGAAGTCAACAACTGCCTTGATCAGGGGCCTCCTGGGTGACTCAGTTGGTTGAACATCCAACTCTTCTTTTGGCTCAGGTCATGATCTTAGGGTCATGAGATCAAGTCCCAAGTCAAGCTCCGTGCTTAAGATTTTCCCTTTCCCTCTGCCCCTCCCATCCTACTCTCTCTCTCTCTCTCTCAATCTCTCTTAAAAAAAAGTCAGGTTTGCAGACACAATTCACTCACTCCTAAACATGGCCTTTTACCCAGATCCTAGAATATCACTCATTGAATAAGGGTACCAGAGTAAACAGTGGGGAGTTGAATGCAAGAAAAACAGAGTGGCCAACAGTTCCAAAAAGACAACTCAAGTGGAATTTTGATGGAAAATAAATTTTGTATGTCAGGGATGAAAAGGTAACTAATGACTAAGAAAAGTCTTAAGATTCATCCATTCAAGGGCACCTGGGTGGCTCAGTGGGTTAAAGCCTCTGCCTTCAGCTCAGGTCATAAAGCCTCTGCCTCTGGCTCAGGTCATGATCTCTGGGTCCTGGGATTGAGCCCCGCTTCGGGCTCTCTGCTCAAGCAGGGAGCTTGCTTCCTCGTCACTCTCAGCCTGCCTCTCTGCCTGCTTTTGTGATCTCTCTCAGTCGGGTAAATGAATAGAATCTTAAAAAAAAAAAAAAAAAAAAAGATCCATCCATTCGATGTGATGCCTAATACACAGACCACCCCATTTTTAGCTCAATCCCTATAATGAATCCAGTCTATTTCTCTCACATTGGACAAAAGAGAGTTCCCTAAGGACTCTCTGTAATTACATTACAGTAATTCTAGTAAAACAGAAAGGTTAACATAGCTTCCAAAGAATCATGGTTTTCTTTAACAATGCAGCTTTTACCCCTTTTGATTTTTAGATACAATACCTGAGGGAGAATGTGAGCAACGTAAACAAAATCTAAGGACTTAACTTCAATTGGTATAGTTACATACAGGAAAGTAATGCTGTAAGGGAATGCCAGATTGCCACATGCAACGCGGTTCAAATGTTTGGGCCATACCCCTGACTAACTATAAAAGGGGAACCTTAAGGAAGAGCCAAGTATATAAAATTTGTTCATGAAATGGCCTTCAATTTATTTTTACCTATACTCTGCCAATTTTGTTTGGTATCCTAGTTTACTGATTAGCATAACAACTTTTTTTCAAATTGCCATTATGGTAGAAGCCCCTCACCCCTTGGCAGAAATCCAAAGTGGCCCCATACCCAGAGTTTTCCTTTCCAACCAGTCCTAACGGGGCCCACATGAAAACCAGCTCCTTTATGTATAAAAGCACATCTTTCTAGGTGCTTTTAGTTAAAGGGCTTGAGGTTTTACCGTTGTTCCCTTCTGCTTATTTTCCCTTTTTGTTCTTTCATCTTTTTTCTAAAAAAAAAAAAAAGTCTGTTCACGTGTTTGTAGGCCACTTTCTAAAGGCCACGATAAATGTTTTAAATCTGAGTACCATATCAAAGAGAGTAAAAGTCTCTTGGAATGCCATCATAGTGAATCAACCCTTTTGGGATTCTTTTCTTTAAAATTTCATGTATTCAATAATTACCAGTATGTAAATAAATAGGCATTTGAAAAAAGGACTAAAAGAAAAACAACAAAGAAAAAATTGTGTGAGTATAGTGATGGAACTTCACTTATTAAAAATATCTTGGAGGGGGGCCTGGGTGGCTCAGTCATTAAGTGTCTGCCTTTTGCTCAGGTTATGATCCCAGGGTTCTGGGATCAAGCCCCGCATTGGGCTCCCTCCTCAGCGGGAAGCTTGCTCCTCTCTCTATATATCTTGGGACTGTAGTTTACTTAATGGGAAAAATGTCTATTATTAATTTAATTTTTTAGAGTTATAGAGCTATTTAGATTTTCTATTTCTATTAGAAATAGAAATTAGCTATTTCTATTAGCTATTTAGATTTTCTATTTCTATAGAATAGAAAGTACTATTTCTTTTTTAGTTAGATTTGGTTATTTTTATTTTTCTAAAAAAATTTCCCTATCATCTAATTTTTCAAGTTTTTTGTAAGGAAGTTGTTCATAGTAAACAGGATTATTTCAATATTTAAAAGCTTCTGGTATGTCTATCATTAGGTCCCTTTTATATTTTTAATACTGTTCACTACTTTTTAACTAATCTTGCCAAAAAACAAATGCTTAGCTTTATTAATCCTCTTATCGCCTTTTTTGCTACTTTAATTTCTGAACTTATTTTTATTATTTTCTTTTCTACTTTGAGTACATTTTACTGATATTTTAAAAATTTCTTAAATTGCATAGCTCTTTGAGTCTTTCTTCTTTTCCATCATAAACAGTTAAGGCTATGTATTTCCCTTTATAACTCTGCTTCAGAACTCACTTCTGAATTCCTCACTCAAACTCAGTATGTCCAAAACTAATCTCAGGTCGTTTTCCCACACACCTGTTCTTTCTGTGGTCTTACCAGTCTTGTCAATGGAACTCCATTTCTCTAGTAGCTCTAGTCCAAACAGTTGATGTCATCTTTAACTTCTCCTTCTATCATATTCTTCATCCAGTCTATCAGCAAAGGCTGTCAGCAAAACCTTCAATATATCCAAAACCCAACCACTCTGTCCTCAACCCTTTTGCTGCCAACTTGCTCTGAATGGTCACTATTTCTCACTCAATTATTGCAGGAGACTCCCAAATGCCCTTATCCTTCAAAAGTCTATTCTTGACACACCATCTGAGTGATATATTCACTCGCTGATTCCAAGTCATCTACTGACTTCCCTACTATTCAAGTGAAAAATCTCAACTCCTTTTGACAGGCAACAAAGTCCTATATTACCAAGCCACTTGCTATCTTTCTGACCCACTCTCTTATTATTCTATCATTCTGTTCACTGCTCCAGTGAAATTGCTGGGATTTAACTCACTGTTCATCTTCTTAGTGATGCCTTCCCTGACAACTTTAAACTGTAGTCCACTCATTCCACCATTCAATATTTCCCTAACCACTGTCCCTGCTTTGTTCATCTTTATTTTACCTACTTACTTACCCATTGTTTCTCTCACTATAATGCAAATTTTATGATGCCATAGATTTTTGTATGTGTGTCTGTTTTGTTCTTTGCTATAGTCCTAGTTCTAACAATAGTGCTGGCATGTGGCACTCAGTAATTATTTATTTATTTTTTAAATTAACATATAATGTATTATTTGCACCAGGGGTACAGGTCTGTGAATCATCAGGCTTACACACTTCACAGCACTGCTATAACATAAACCCTCCCCGGCACTCAGTAATTAATTACTGAGTAAAGACAACTAACTAATCCTTTGAAATTTTCAAGGATTTATGGACTAGGACGTGGTCAATTTTAAAAAATGTTTTTGTTTGTTCATGAAAAAAGTATAGTCTCCAATGCTGTATATAGTACTCTACACATGTCCATTAAATTAAGCTTTTAATTATATTGTTCTAATCTTTTATTTCTTGATATTTTATTTGCTTAATCTATCAATAACCACATGAAAGGAATTAAAATCTCCAGCTGTCACAGTGGATTTATCAATTAGAATTTAACCTATGTTTTACACATTTAGAATTGTTTTATCTTCCTACTTTATTGATTTTTCTGCCGATATTGATCTTTAGTAATCCCTACCAATGATTTTGCTCTGAAGACTATTTCTATAATATCACTAGCTCTTTTTTGGCTATACCAAGTACACTTTTTTTCCCATTCTCTAGTTTTTAAACTTGTTTGTTTTATATGTCTCTTGTAAAAACTTACAAGAAAACGTTTCAACAATCTCTGCAAAGAAAAATTTAGATCACTTACACTGATAATGATTATTGATTTTTAAAGTTGATTTCTACCACCTCATTGTGTGTTTTCTGTTTTCTTTCTTTTTTTTTTTTTACTGTTTCTTCTCCTTATAAGCTGCACCCTCCCCAATTCTTGCCTTCTTTTGGGACGAATTTTTTTCTCATCCAACATTTTCACTATATTTGCTTGAAAATTATGTACTCTATTTCTATTTTTTTAGTGATTACCCTAAAAATTCTACCATGTGTATTTTACTTAATAAAATCTAGCATTAATCAGTATCATTATTTTCTTCTTGAAAAGTATAAAGACCAGAGAATGCATTAATTTCATTAATTTTTCTAAAAAAATCCCCCTAGCACATTTATTAATTATTATTATTATTATTATTTCATTGGGGCTTTTTAAGAGTTACTGTGCAGGATTTTATCTTAATTTTAACCCCTTGAATTAGACAAATGGGTATTTGTTTCATACTATCGATTTTTGTGCTCCCACAAGTTTAATATTCTTTTTGGCCCACCATTCCTTCTTGCTGTTCATACCTCCTCCCTTATAGTTCAGAGACGATGCTACCCTTCAATATACTAGATTGATGTGAGGATCTTGGATCCCATCTCTCACTCTTCTTGAGCCCTAGGCTTTGTCTCCTACACTAAGTATCAGCCTTTGTAAACCAAGTTCCTCCCTACCAGGTGCCAGCACACGCCCTCAGGGCAAAGCTCGAGTTTGCTTGCTCTTGTGGAATCAAGCATCCTTGTCATTTCAACCTCTGAGTGTTTCCTGCCAGCTCAACCTTGCTTCAAGCAAATATTTTAAGTATATTATCCAACATTGTTAGATGATCTGACCAGAAAGTTTTTCTCTGCAAATATTCTGTCTCGTTCCCTAAAAATTCTTAAGTAACTGTTTTGATATTCATAGTCTTTGAATTGATTTCATATAATGGTTTTACTTACTGTGTATGCTCCATTAGTGAAAAGGGTAACTGAAAAAGCGATTTAGAAATCAAATTGGTTCACAAATTTTTTAGTCACAAATGATTTCTTTTTCCCTATCATATATATTTATCACGTAAGTTAAGAACCATTTCAAAGGCTAAGAATAATTTCCAAAACACTACCCTTTTTTTCCTGAATTCTATGTATAAATATTGACTCTAACATTATGTATATTTCCCTTCAACATCTTATTATAAACATTTTCAAACATCCAGGAAAGTTGAAATATATTTACCACCTAGATTCTATCATTATTTTACAATATTGTTTTATCACATATCCATCCATCTCCCTTTCTATCAATCCATCTTACTTTCTGTTGAAGTGCAAAGGAAAATGCAGACATCAATAAATTCTGCTTCAAATATTTCACAAACATAATATTTTTATTTCTAGGCAATAAATCCCCCTTTCCCAACATTTTGCTTACTATTTTATAAGAATTGAAAAGCATGACTCTGTGCCATAATCACCTATTATCATTTGTGTTAGAAAACAGTAGTCTTATAGTTAAGAGGGAAATAAGTAGAATAAATTAATTTTAATCTCTTATAATATACTTCCATATTGGTAAAATAAGCTTCATATGTGGCACATTCATTAGAAATGTTTACCCTTTTATTTCATCAATATCTACGAGTTCCTAGTACAGTTTCTATTTACTTATACTAAAAAGCTCTTCCTTTTTAACACTTTCCTATTCAGTATTTCTAGAGGACTATTCAATTTCATGAAGACAAAGAAGTGAACAACCAACTTCTGAACTTAGCTTAGGCAGCTGAATTTGCCTTCTGTGATACTGAGATTTATAATAAGAAATATGTATTTGGTCTTTGTCCCATTCCTGGCACAGAGCTCCTAAAATCCTTGGAATTTCCTAACTGAAAGGAGAATCTTTTGTTATTCATAACAAGCCCCTTTCAGCTACACTTGAGTTTATATTACAGAGAAGACAGTAAAAGCCCCTAGGCTGGGGGCTGGTTGTCAGTGGAATGAAGCACTTGATTAGAAGATTGGAAACTTCAGCCCCACCCCAATATCTGGAGCTGGAGAGAGGGATTGGAGGTTGAATTATTACCAATGGACAATTATTTAATCAATCATGCCTATGTAATGAAGCCTGCTTAAATATCCAAAAGGACTGGGAGGAAAGAGCTTCCAAACCTGGTGAACATGTGGAGGTGCTGGGAGGGTGGCATTCCTGGAAAGGGAATGACACTTTACATCCTTTCCCATGTAACTTGCCCTATGCATCCCTTCATCTGGCTGTTCACTTGCATCTTTTAAAATATCCTTTAAAATACCAGCAATAGTAAGTAAACTGCTCTTCTGGGTTCTGTGAACCTGAGTAAGGGGTAGCAGGAAACTCCAGCTTTTTAGCCAAGCTGGACAGAAGTTGTGGGTAATCTGGGGACTTACTACTTGCAAGTGGCAGCTGACGTAGGGACACTACCGTGGGACTTATCCATTTAAATGTGGGGTCTGTGCTCATTCTAATTAGTGTCAGAACTAAATTGAATTGTAGGACACCTAGCAGGTGTCAGAGAATTGGTCAGTGTGGGGGAAAAAAACACCCACATATCTGGTGTTAGAAATGTGAATATGAGACTAAAGGAAAACACACTGAATTTTTTTCTAGACACATTCTATAGATAAGTACCAGCTTAATGATTTTATGAATTAGACTGCATCACCTATTTAAAATCTTAGTATAGTAAACATTTGTTTAGCTATAATATATATATCAATATTGTACCCCTGCTTTCTATCTTCAATGTTAGGAGCAATAATTTACAGGAAGCATTTCTTTATGAAAAGTTATCATTTTGTACACAGATAAAAAGTTGTTAAGAAAGGACATGAGAAATAAGTTTTAAAGTTTAGATTTCTTTGGATTTGGAGGAAGGCTGTCAAGATAATTTTTTAACTTGCTAAAAGACAAAAAGATCTATAGTCTTCCTCTAATGTCAAGATAAAAACAAAATTATAGGCAAAAATATTTTAATTACCCATGTAGATAATTGTCAATTATCACAGATTCATACTATGACCTCACATTTTATATGCTGTGTGAAATTAAAATCAGTGCAATATTTTACTCCTTATCTAAAGAGCTTAATCTGGACTCAGGCAACCTCAGTCTTCAGCTTTACCAATGAGTGACTTTAGGTACATCTCTACTCTGCATGGTGCACCTTTTCTTCATCTTTAATTTAAAATTCTTTATGATGGTCTTTACTGTTTAGGACTTATTCCATTATCTAATAACTTTTTTTAGAGTCTTAATATTCTGGCTAGACTAAGTACAGGTTGTAATGCAATTCTAGCACTCTGCAAATACAAAAAAGTATTTGGCCTGTTTCTCTTCCCCTAAGTAGGACAACTTGGCAGCAGATTAAACAAAAAAAAAAAATTCCAATTTAAGCTATTTCATTTAATTTTTTCTAAACTTACTCTTCTTTTTTCATAATGTCATACATAGCCTACTGTCAAAAGAACTAATAAACACTCATTCTAACTGAAAAAATTGCAAAGCACGCAAAAAAGAAAATATGAAAAACATAGTATACCCCAAGGAGAAACGTTCAATTTCAGGTATAACCACACAGAAAAGCTACATAGAGTCTAATAATAATGACAACAACAATAATAGTCACCTCATCAAAATACATCCAAAAAATAATTCAAATATTGCATTTGAGGAAAAATCAATGAACAAAAAATTGTACATTAGTAGAATGTGTCAACATCGGCAGGATATAAGCATCCTAGGACCCAGCATTATGAAATGTAGAGCTCATGCACAACTAAATCATTGCATAAAGTCAGAGAAAGCAGACACAGTGAGGCCACCAAGAATATGCCTCCAAAACATCTGTTTCATTCAAATCAATCTTTCTGGGCTCTTTAGGGAGGAGGTGAATATATTAGTTTCTCCAGAAACAAGGAAAACAAAACATAGAGCAAAGAACAAAGCCCTACATCCAAATAAATGTGACATTAGCCCCAATATTTTTGGTATATGTTCACACGTAGAAGACTGCTTCATTCAGGATGAAGAGTCTTTTGAAATATGTTAAAGTTGTTCAGAAGAAAAGGCAAGATTCAATCACAGATTGTAATTCAAGCAATATATTAACATTTCTCAGCTTCTACAAAGACTGGTTTCCAAAGGCTTTCCTATTGAGTAGAGATTAAAGTGCCATTTAATAAATAGTTTATTTGTCAAATGATAATACCCTCTTACAGGGTTGTTCTGAGAAAAAAAGGAGAGACTATACATAAAATTGCTTGAAAGAGTTAAAAAGAACTATAACATTATAAATAAAACCAAAACTCTATATTCAACTCGATGTAATATTTCCTTTTGGTATATGAAGTTAATTCTATTACTTGCTGTTTTAAAATACATCATATATAAAAGTATACAACATATATATTCAATTAAAAGAATAATAATTTTAATGGACCCTATTATATATCCCTCTCATGTTAAAAAATGAAATATTACTAATACCTTGGAGGCTCCCCTGTCCCTATTCCTATCATATTTCTCTTAACCCACCCTACACTATCCTAAATTTTGTGCTAATCACTTCCTTGCTTTTATTTATAGCATTAACACATTTATATATACCCCTAAACTATCTAGCCATCATCTATCTATATCCATCAATTCTCCTTCCATCCATTCATCTGCTTTTTGAACTTTATGTATACAGAATATGCTATGTACTTGTCCTTCAACTTCTACAGTCTTTGTCTCAGAGTGTCTTGACATTATCATCTAATTTTTCATACAATCCCTAAGATTAAAGAAATGTATTATACCCACTTAAAGTAGAGAAAATGAGGAACTTGCCACATTATATGAGAGGACAATGGACAAATATTTCTAGAGTAATTCTGAAAGTAAAGCAAACCAATGACTGTCTCAGAGCTTTATAGCACATTTATATTTTTAGTTTTATTTAAAACTAAAATACTTCTCTCGTGCTAAGAGCACAATTAATATTTTAAAACTGACTTTACCTCCCCCAAAATTGACTTTACGTAATTAGTATTGTTTGCTCTCATATTAAAGGGGAAATTATATTCAGATGTACTGATGATATAAAAGCCCTAAACAAGACTCAAATATATTCCTTAAAGGGAAACAAGAACAAATTAAATAAAGAATATCAAGAGAAGATTTTTTTTTCATTAGGAAATGGACTATTAGAAAACAACCATATTATGGAATATTCTAATTAAAGAAAATGGTTCATTAAATAGGTAGTTAGTCTGACACTCATCAATTCCAAGATATTGTTCACCTGAGCAAGTGATGAAAGAATCTTCTTGCATATTTGCTGATTTGGTCTCTATATTCCAATATAGTTGTATCCAGGAGTGGTCTTGTTGGAGCATAAAAGGTTCCAAGGCTTGCCTCAAGCTGTGCTGTGGAATTCAAACATAGCAGCACTAAAACAAGTGAAACTCCTTCAATTACAACAGAATACTCATGTTTGCAGTCAGTCAGGTTTTGCAAACTTGGATGAAATGTGAGCTTGTTGCAGGAAAGATGAAATTAAAATATGACAGCTGGTACAAAAACAAACCTGTGTATAAACTTTCACTTGAGGCAAAGCTGACAATGACTCTGAGCAACAAAAAGCTGTCAAAACTGAAGAAATCCATAATGAACCAACCTCTCACCACAAATGGATAATTAAAACAGTGACTCATCAAAGTAACACAGTTCAAACTAGTATTTCCAGTAAAATCAACTCACAGTGTGCTCAACATTTACTCTCTTTAACTGAAAGGAGAAAACGAACTTTGTTGCATTGGGAATTCAAATAAGTATTAGAAATGTTTTAAAAATAATACAAATGAAAATAGCCCTACTGGAGTAATAATATCTTTCTAAGACAATTTTAACAAATTTAACAGTGAAAGTCTCCATAGTTTCCCTAAATCTCATCCTAAAAAACAAGATTGTTGGTTTTGTCCAAGTGTGAAAGCTAATACCCCTGGGAGGGATGATATGCTAATTCGCTCTTGGTCAACTGACACTTTCCTGGAAAAAAAAGATTGGAGATCAAGTTTTGAAAAACCAGAGGGCTAGAGATTGGGAGAAAAAGGCACATTCTACCTACTTCATAATTTTATCAAGACATGCCTTTGGAGTTGTGTTTTCTCCCAGAAATACCTAGAAGTTATACAATTACAATAATGGTGAGAGTTGTATGAGAACGCTACAGTTCACAGTAAGACTCCATTGATTTTTATGCTACTAGCTAGCGCTAGACTGAATAAGCAATTTCTTTTTAGCAAAACTCTTTAGTTTTAGGCATATTCGGGTTTGAAAGTATTAAATACCTCATCAGAGTAATTGCTATGGACTTGGCTATGCTGTTAGTAATTTCTTTTTTTTTTTTAATCTCAAATCTAGACAGTAAAGTAAGATGAACTTTAGGGGTATTTTCTTTCAAAGCAGCAGTCAATTTAGATTAAAATTGAATACAGCAATGCTATTGTGAAAACAAGCCAGATCCTCTTGCCATTGCTTGTTTTCTTGACAGCATGTACTTCTGAAATGTTCGAGCCTACATGGAATACTCATAACTCCCAGCACAGTTACAGATTCATTAGATAGCCCAGCTTGATGTTTAAGGCAGAAATAAAGATCTCAAAGATAACCGCAACACAGCTACAAATAAAAGAGCTCACTGGGTTCCACTAATAAAAGGAAAACAAATTACCATGTCAAATTTGTTAGATTCAGATAGAATCAATCTCAATAGAGAAGAATTCTGAATGTTTTAGAAATGTATTTTACAGTTTACTTGGGGAATAATCCATATATCTACTTAAAATGTACATATTCTGATAACCCAGCTTCATGCAAGTGTTTTAATAGCCTAGTGTCATACAAACTTTTTATTTCCCTTACTTCCCAAAAACGGTTCCTTAAAAATATCCTTTATTAAAGTAAGAATCTGATAATGCCCGTTTGTGAATTCCCTAATAATCTCTTACAACACAAATCCACCAAGGTGGTAGCAATTTCTCAGTGTCCTGACAGTCAGTAGTTTATCTTCTCTATAATTTTCCAACTATAAATTAAGATCTCTTGTATAGATTGTGTATACCGTAACAGGCTTTCTTTATGGACTCTGCCTTTTTTTCCTACTACGTAACTAATCCTGAGTGTACCAATATAAAATATACGTACTTGAGATTACTCTGTAGGCAGACATATTACAGAAATATCTGACATTTTGAAGTTATGTTTTTCTTTTTAACTAATATTCATTGAGTACCTATAGTAGGCTAAGCACTGTCTGTGCAAGACATTTTCTCATTGTAGAAATACTGGACCCTCCATAGATGGATTGGACTACCTCCAAAAAGCACATTCAATTAACATTAAATATTTATTGTGGGCCTCCTGTGAATTGGGACAAGTCCCATGATGTGAACTTCCTGAAGGAACATGCCTTCTAAAATTAACTACAATGAAGGTTATGTATAGAATTTTATCTAAACACCATGTTTACTTTGGAAATGTAATAAAGTGAAATAAGAAAATTACAAACATCCAAAAAAAATAGTAAGGAAAAAAGCTCTCCAGCAAAGACCTTTTGACATATTTCCTGTTTTCTCTATCTTATAAATTACCTAGGGACAGATTCTCATTGGCTAGGAATTCTCATCAGTAATGTCAATGCTTCCTGCAAAGATTTGAAATAAAGATACAAGTGCAAGAACATTTAGTTGCATTTTACATTAAGTAAATAACTTATAATAAAAATAACATATACTGGATAATTGGCAGATATGAAAACTAATTTCATTACTGTGCGTGGCACATTATCCCCCTCTTTTTTTTTTTTTAACAGCATCCTATCTGAGTGGTGCCTGGCTGGCTCCAGTTGGCAACTCTTGATCACAGAGTCATGAGTTCAAGCCCCATGTTGGGCCTACAGCTTACTTTAAAAAAGAGAGAGAGAGAGAGAGAGAGAGAGAGAGAGAGACACACACACACACAAAACAGTGTCTTATTTGAGATTCTATGGGCAGAATTACTTACTAAGGTTTCGAAAGTAGAGAAATCCAAGCAGGCAGAGGGGTATCAGAACTACCAGTTAGAATGAAAACAAGGAGCAGCTGCCTGAGCTACAATTCTCAATCGCTCTCTCTCTTTACTCACACTCAAACACAATCAGTGGTAAGGTCTATTCTCTGGACAAAAGACTTGGGGTGGGAGAGAAAAATATTTATGTCCAAAGTGAAGGAAGAATAAGGACTTTCCTTTTGGGGCCCTTTGTCTATCAGACCCTAGAGAATACATGTAATTCTTTTTTTTAAAAGATTGATTGATTGATTATTTATTTATTTATTTGAGAGCGTGAGCATGGGTGCAGGTGCAGGGGGAGGAATAGAGGATGAGAGAGAGAGGGACAATGAGACTCCATGCTCAGCACAGAGCCCAGTGCTAGGCTCCATCTCAACACCCAGGGATCATGACCTGAGCTGAAATCAACTCAGACGGTTAACCAACTGAGCCACCCAGACACCCCAAGAGTACATGAAATTCTTGATTAAAGTTTGAAATCTGAGCATATTCCACACATGAACTTAGACTGAAAAGTACAATGACTGCATTGTGAGTTCCAACATAGATACATACAAAAACATTACTCTTTATGCTGACAAATACTATAAAGTACCTTATAATTATTTGGATATCTGATCTTGTCAGTTTTAAAAGGGCATTAACATTTTTGTCTTTCAATCTCCAATAACATAACTCAAAAAATCCTCAAAAGATAACTGACTCAAAACATACTACATATATATACAAAATTCACTCATGAAATATACCTCACATCTTACCTTCTCTCTCTGGAGTGAGTTTTTGTCTAAGAAGATGGTTTACAATGGCACTCATGCTGATAAAGCACTGGTGGCCCAGAGTGTCCCAGTTCATACTACTCAGGATGTTTATTGCCTCATAGATTTCATCACAGTGAATGTACTGGAATATGATGTCTATCAGGCCCAGCTGTCCTCGTGTGAAGATACCTGTCACAAAAAAAGTAAAACCAAGTGATTCTTCTAAAAATAAAAAGTAGACTAACAAAAACAGAGTTAACATTTCCATAAAGGGAAAAAACAGTAATCCTTCATTTTGAATACCAGCTACCAGCTCCATCTATCTTATGCCTATCATTCAGCATTAATTAATTTGTACTCAACATAATCAGACTGCTTACACTAAAAATGAATAAACATGAGAAGAATGTTTAGGTAGACCACAATAGCTAACTCTATTTTTCCCATCAGTTATTTAAGCCTCCGCTGTATACATGTAAAGACAGGTTTTTTTTAAGATTTCATTATTTGTTAGAGAGACAGAGAAAGCGAGAGAGAGCATGAGAGGAGAGAAGGTTAGAGGAAGAAGCAGACTCCCCGCGGAGCTGGGAGCCCGATGTGGGACTCGATCCTGGAACTCAAGGATCATGACCTGAGCAGAAGGCAGTTGCTCAACCAACTGAGCCACCCAGGCGCCCTAAAGATAGGTTTTTGATGTGAACACAATTCTTACCACCCAGATTCATTAGTTCTAGGTTGTTTCTAGTTGGCAGCCCCACATACTTTGGTTTGAGTGTTGGTAAATACAAATATCCTGACAAATATGACTATTTAAGTACTTCTAAGTCTGTTTTTATTAATGGGTACTCTCAATTGATAGTTTTCTCATAGATACCACATACTAATTTATCTTAAATTGGCATTTAAAGACTATTCTGTTGAAGTAAGAAATGCTCAGTATTAATCCTGCTAGTGATGCCCTTCACAACTAATATTTACTTAGAAATATTCTTGGTATAATATAAACCTTACATTTGTTTATCCTTCCCAAATGAAAGAAAATCCACTTCCAATCTTAGAGGAGAAAGACTACAAAAAAGAGTGGGTCATTCTGTTCTAATTTTATCATTTTTATACAGGCTTGATCTCATTTGAAATTAATAAACTAATAATTTTTGTGCAATTAAATGACAGTACTAGGGTTTTTGAGGTTTTTTTTCAATCTTTCAAAAATTACTGGCTATAAAATCCTTTTCTTCAGCCAATGTTTACTGATTCGAGTGAGTCTATAAAAACTTCTCAGTATAAATAATCATAAAGCTAAATGAGAAAATGTATGCAAAGTTATTTGTAAGCTGTATAGAAAATATTACTGCAATTCTTTTATTACTATTACCATCATCATTTAACTGGAATAGTTATAGGATTTAGGATTTTAAAAGTATATTAGTCCATAAGAAAGATGCTGAAATTCTACATATTAACTTCAAGTCACATCAAAATGAGAATGTGTGCTATATCTGACAGGATTCAACTTGATAGGGAATCTGGGGAATTGCCCTGACTATACTAAGCAATAAAACCTCATTATTCTTTTTGTGTTGGTAGAATCAATGAATGGTACTATCCAAAAGGCTTCATGAGCCTTCAGTCAAGCACTGGAAGCTCTCATAAATCAGAGTAGTTCTTTGGCAGTAGATATTAATGTGTAGGAACTTTATAGGGAACCAAAAATATCTGAAATCTGTTGACTCCATCTATACCCTAAGCAATCCTTCTAGCAAGGGAAGGAACTGATCTGTCAAGAAAAAACACTTATATATAATCATAATTCAATTGTTCAAAAGGTGATAAAGAGAAAATCTTAAAAAGTAGCCAAAGAAAAGCACACACATACAAAGATATGAAAAATTGCAAACTTTGCTTCTGAAATCATGCAAGCCAAAAGACAACAGCAAGACTTTTAAAATGCTGCAATAAAAATGAATTAAACTAAAATTCTATACCTTCATAATAAAGAGTTGAAAATTCATGAATAATAACAATCTTTAAATGTACCTAATAACAGAGTTCTAAAATAATAAAGAGTGATAGAACTAAAAGAAGAAAGAATCAAAACCACAACTATAATTGGAGATTTCAGCATTTCTATCTCAATAATTGAGAGAACAGGTAAAAAAAAATCAGCAAAAATAGAAAATACTTGAAAAACACGATCAATGAATTTGACCTGACATTTATAAAATATTTCACCCAACAACAGCAAACTGCACATTCTTTTTACGTGTACATACAATATCAACCAAGATAGGGCATACTCAGGGTGATAAAACAAGCCTCAATAAATTTAACTGCTTTGAAATCATACAGAGTAGGTTCTCTGACCACAACAGAAATTAGATATCAATATAGAAAGATGTCTGGAAAATCTCCAAACATTTAGAAATTAATCAACATTCTTTAAAAAAAAAAACTATGATTTAGGGGTGCCTGGGTGAAGAGTCATTTAAAAGTCTGACTTTAGCTTGGGTCTAATGTCATGATCTCAGGGACTTGGGATGGAGCCCCACATTGGGCTCCCTGTTCAGTAGGAAGTCTGATTGTCCCTTTCTCTCCCCTTCTGCCTCTTCCCCTACTTGTGCTCTCTCTGTCTCTCTTTTGGATAAATAAAATCTTTTTTTTTAAAGATTCTATTTATTTATTAGAGAGAGAGACTGAGAATGAGAGGGGAGAAGGTCAGAGGGAGAAGCAGACTTCCCACAGAGGCGGGAGTCCAATATGGGACTCGATCCTGGGACTCCGGGATCATGACCTGAGCCGAAAGCAGTCGCTCAACCAACTGAGTCACCCAGGTGCCCCTGGATAAATAAAATCTTAGATAAGTAAACAAACAATGATTTAAAGAAGAAATCACAGGGGCATCTGGCTGGCTTGGTCAGTAGAGTATACAACTCTTATTCGCAGGGCTGTTGAGTTCCAGCCCCATGTTAGGGGTAGAGATTACTAAAAAAATTAAAATAGAGAAGAAATCACAAAGTAAATTTAAAATTATTTTGAAATCAGTAAAAATAAAAATATAACACTGAAATTTGTGAGATGCAGCTAAAGCAGTACTTAGAGGGAAACTTCTAGCTTTAAATATTTTAACTAGAAAAGAAGAAAGATCTAAAATCAATAATCCAATCTTCCATGTTAAGAATTTATGGAAAGAAGAGCATATTATCCCTAAAGTAAACAGAAGGATGGAAATGATAAAAATAAGAAATAGAAAATAAAGAATACCAATGAAATCAACAGCTAGTTCTTTGAAATGATCAGTAAAATTGAGCAACATCTGCCTACTTGATAAAAAAAAGAGCAGACACAACTTATAACAATGAAGAAGAAAGACTATAGAACTACAGACATTAAAAAATAATAGTGATTAATATGAATAACTTTATACAAATAAATATAATTTAGATGAAATGGATTCCTTGAAAGATCCAAACTCTCAAAGCTCTTTCAAGAAGGAATAAATAATTTGACTCTGTATAATTTAAATTTGAATTCATAGTTAAAAGAACCTTTATGCACAAACACATGCATGCATGTGCCTACACATACACACACAAAACCTGCATGCCCAGATGCCTTCATTGGTGAATTCTCTCAGACTTCAAAAGAAGAACTAATATCAACTCTACACAATTCAAAATATAAGAATAGGGAGCACTTGTCAACTTATTTCATGTTAGCATTACACTGATATCAAAAATGAAAGGGACATCACAGGAAAAGAAAAAGAAAACTATGGTCCAATGTCTCCCATAAATACAAAAATCCTTAACAAAATATTAGCAAGTCCAGCAATATATTAAAAAGATCATGTATCATGAACAAGAGTGATTTATCCCACAACTGCAAGGTCACTGAAACATCTGGAAACTAATCAATATAATTCACTATATGACCAGAAAAAAACATAATCATTTCAACTGATGCAAAAAAAAGCACCTGAAAAATTTCAGTATCCACTCAAGATAATGTGTCTCAGCCAACTAGGAATGTAAGGGGACTTCCTCAACCTAGCAACATAAGACTTATAGTGAAAAAACTGAATGCTTTCTGCCTAAGATCAGAAACAAAGCAAGGATGTCCTCTCTTCCCACTTCTATTTAATACTGTACTGGAGATCCTAGCTAATATAATAAGGGAAGAAACCAAAATAAAAGGCATACAGGTAAAATAAGAAGATTTAAAACTGCTTTTAATTGCCATTGTTATAGTCATCTCAGAAAGTATTAAAGAATCTACAAAAACATTACGGTGAAGAAATGAGTTTACCATGGTTGCAGGATACATGGTCAACATTTTAAGATTTTATTTCTATATAATCCCAATGAACAATTAAAATTATAACTAAAAATTCTATATAGTAATTAAAAGTACTAAAAAAAAGCCAAAAAGTACTTAAAAGTACTATATAGTATTGTAATTAAAAATATTATACAGTATCAACACTATACAGTATTAAAATACTGCATTATAATATATAGTATTAAAACTATACAGTATTAATATATTATATAGTGTATAGTATAAGAATACGGTAGAACCCCAAATCATGAACAAAATATATATAAGATATTTACACTTTGAAAAACACTGCTGAGAGAAATTTTAAAAGATCTGAATAAATACAGAGATACTGTGTTCACAAATTGAGAGACTCAATATTGTTAAATTGTCATTGCAACCCAAACTGAACTATAGATTCAACATAATCCCAATCAAAAATCTCAAGTGTTTTGTGAGACTGACAAGTTTGTTTTAAAATATATAGAGAAATTCAAAGGATCTAGGGTAGCCAAAACAATTCTGAAAAAGAACAAAGTTAGAGAATAGTACTTGATTTCAAGACTTACTGTAAGACAAAACAAAAGACTTACAGTAAAACAGTAATTAAGATAGTGTGGTACTCACTGAAGTATAGATAGAATAATGGAAGAGAATAGAGTCTGTTCATAGAAACATACACATATGGTCAAGGCAATTCAACAGAAAAGGGGCAGTCTTTCCAACAATTGGGTCTGAGACAAATGAATATTCATATTTAAAAATTAATTTCAATCTATGCCTATGCCATATGCAATAATTTAACTTGAAACAGACCATAAACCTAACTGTAAGAGCTAAAACCCTAAAACCTCTAGAAGAAAACAGGGTTAGACAAATACTTCATAGAGTGCATGAAAAACACAAGTCATAAAGGAATTTAAGAATAGAATCGATTTTCATTCTATTAAGAATAAAATTCTGTTAAAAACAGAATTTCATTAAATTTAAATAGAATTAAATAAAATTTCATTAAAATTAAAAACTTCGGGTATAGTGAAACACACTGTTAAATAAATGGAAAGGTAATAACAAGCTGAAAGAAAATATTCATAATACTAGTAACTTACAAAAAACTTGTATTCAGAATGCATAAAAACTCTTAAAACTTGACAATAAATAATCCAACTAAATTTGGACAAAAGATTTGAAGACATACTTCATCAGAGAAGATACGTGGCAAATAAGCACACAAAATTATACTCAACTCCAACAATCATCAGGGAAATGCAAATTAACATCATTACAAACCCATTAGAATGTCCAAAATTAAAAAGACCATTAATGCTAAGTGTTAGGATATAGAGCAACTAGAACTCCAAAATAGTTTCTTCTTCAGTTAAATATACACTTACTATGGCCCAGCCATTCTACTCCTATGTTTTTCCCAAGAGAAATTAAAATATATGTTGATATAAAGATGTGTACACAAAAGTACTGGCATGTTTCTTGATATTAGCTTAAATTTGGAAACAACCCAAATGTCCATTAACACGTGGAACAATATACAAATTGTGGTTTATCTATACAGCATAATACTACTCAGTAATGCAATGAAAATTTACAGATATACACACTAATATGGAAGATTCTCACAGATTAATGCTGAGTGAAAGCAGTAAGATATTAAAAAAATCCACCTTATGAGTCCTTTTCTATGAAATTTAGGAAAAGCAAATCTAATCAGTAATGACAGAAAGCAGGTCAGTGCTCCTTAGCTTCAGGGGAAATGAGGAATGACTGCAAAGGGGTTTGGAGAATTTTTGGTGATGGAAATGTTATATATCTTGATTGTGGTGGTAATCATGAGAATATATACATTGGTTAAAACTCATTAAACTGTACATTTGGAGTGGCTACATTTTATTTTATGTAAATTATATCCCAATAAACTTGATTTAAAAATCCATCATCACTCTAGTTTAAAGAAAGCAGAATGCTATCTGGAATAACATTCCATTTCAAATGATATGAGATCAATTTTAAGATGAGAAGGCATCTAATAAATTATCTGACATTCTTTTCAGCAACGAATTACCCCCAATCACCACTTGGGTAGAGTACAGTATTTCAATAGCTCTTTAAAAATAACTTCTGAAGAAAACGTACTTCTTACAAAAATACTCAGAGAAAAATCATACTACTTGTTTTTTAGACAGAGTCACACACACACACATACATTTTGCCTTTGATTTTCAAAATCCTATGAGAAGGAAGAGGTTAGTTTTAATATTTCTTGCTTGATATAATCACTAGAACATTTAACCTTTTCCCAACTTTGCAGGCTCTAGTCAGAGCACTAGAGGGGTACTCCAGGTGGATGGAATACTATTGAAACTACCATGGGAAAGAGAGAGTGTGAGAGCACATGCCATGGATGGGGAGCTACACTCCTGCAAAAACGGGTGGGGAAATGAAGCCTGAAAGGCAGACAAGGGTTTATCAACCACTGAAGGATTTCAAGCCATGACCAAATCTGCAGTTAGATCACTCTGGTGGCAGTTCAGGGGATTAACTGTGGGGCAGGATGAGAAGATTGGAAGGCAGAAGATTACAGACAGAAAGCTACTACTTGATCACTGCTTGAAAACAGAGAAGGTCGAGATTAAGGTCATGACAGCAAGGCTGACAAGAGATGTTTCTGACAGTATTTAGAAGGCAGAACTGATGGGACTTGGTCACTGATTGGATATGGCATTAGGGGTGAGGGGGGGATTCTAGGATGATTTCTGACTTGGGATTCCATCTGAATAATTGTACCATCCACCAAAATGGAGAATATAAGAGAAAAAACAGGTTTGGGGAAAAAGAAAATTAGAAACTCTCGATCTGTATAAAATGGGAGGAGAGCTAAAAATGGAACCTTAGGAAGCCTCAACATATTCATGAGTATCCAGAAGAAGAGCATGAAAAAGTGGTGAAAAGGTGTATCTCTGGTCACAGAGGGCAGTATGATGAGAATTCTGTGACAGTAAAAGTGGTCAGCAAGCATCAAATGGTGAAAAGTCATCAAGTAACATAAATATATATATATGTATGTATATACATATGTATCAAGTAGGAAGTCTCCGGAGACCTTTCCAAGAGCAGTTCCAGGAAGACACTAAAGATTCAAGCCAGAACCTGGAACTGTGAGGAATGAATGGGAAGTGAAGAAGCAGAGAAAGTCAGTGTTCACTATTGTTTCAGTGAGTCTGACTATGAAAAAAAGAAAGGACATTTGACTAGTAACAGAGGAGAAAATTTTAAGGAAGAGATGTTTGTTTTATGGTGTGGCTTGAGCCTATATCTACTAGTATAACAAGATTCACAGGGGCAGTGGGGAGGATGACAAAGTAAAGGGATCCATAGGAATGTAGTGGAATCCAGACTGGAACTAGTGTTAGAACTAGTCTCAGACAAGAGTAAGGGCTCCTTTTCCACTAAATTGAGAAGGAAAGATTTATGTCCATGATAATATTTATGTTTAAAATAAGTGGTTGATCGGGGGGTGGGTAGGTGGTCAGGAGCAGATAAACTTAAGGAAGTGCCAATGAAAGGTAAGAAGACTCTGTTGAGAGGGCGAGGAGCTGATCATGTGAGTTTAAAAAGAGCAGTGAAAGTCGAAAAAGGTACTGCTAAGAATGGAAAAGCTTTAATATCTCTGTAATATAATTAGGGACTCCTCTTTTGAAAATTAATATCAGTCTACATATGTGGAAATATGGGACAATGATTGCCAAGCAAAGAAATCTGATTATATTTTGCTTTATATAAAACAGTACTTCTTGGCTTCCATGCAGGAGGATGATACTTCTAGCTCCCTCCTGAGGAAGACATGCTCTTCAAATTCTTCTAACAGTAGTGATGGTCTTTTAATCCCCAAAACATTTGTGTGATGATTGTAAGGATTTAGAATGGAAGTTCTAGCCTTGGAACAAAGTTTTCCTTCAACATTACACTGACCTTTCTAGAAGTCAAACTCCAAAAATCTTAGCATATTGGCACCTGCCACTGCCACGTTTACATATGACAGCATTCTATTTTAAACTATGATCTATGTCAGCTTCTTAAATTGTAAGCTACACCTTGCATGTCAAATTTTCCAAAGGCTTGCATAACAAGCTTATGAAAAAATCTCGTAAATGCTCCCTAGTAGAGAAACTGCACATGCAACTACCTGTTTATATATGCAGTAACTTGAATTATACATGAAAATTCCACATGGATGCCCAGAATCAGCACTGTGTTAATTCAAGAAGTATATTAAAATTTTGGATGTATTTAGTAGCAGAACCTAAGAAAAATCTGTTCTTTAAACAGGGTTTTCTTTAAAAAAAAAAAAAAAGATGTTAGTTGGAATCTACTGTTTCAAGGAATCGACTCTTCCTAGAAAAAATAATCTGTAATAAATATTAATCTTATAATACATTTTTTAAAACTCTGGGAAACTCCATATTTAGATCTTTTAAAGAGTCTGTAAGTCTGTAAAATATCCCCTATCCCATAAAACTTAAGTCATATTGAAAATAAAATTAAATGATAAATGTCAGTTGCAGAAGTTATCACCTTTTCATTTGAATGCTTGACTTCTATTGGATAATTCTCTTCCAAGAGACCTTCTTGGGAAAAAGAGGTGACAGCCAACTCATTGCCTAATTGATTTAGGAACAGTGCCCAGGGAGACAGTCCAATTAAGTTTACAAGCTGGCAATTAGCAGGAAGCCCTCTAAATCCCTACACTGAGAGCCTGTTTACTTTAGTAAGAAGGCAAATGTGCTAGAGATAGGAAGAGAAAGCTGTGCTTTTTGCAAAGCTGTTGTGAGTAGGCCCACAAGGGAGGGCTGAAGAAAAGCTAGGTATATGTGGGCAGACAGCCTTTTGTTTGACAGGTAACTGGGTAATTGAGAGAGAGAGAGAGATAGAGAGAGAGAGGGAGTGAGTGTGTGTGTGTGTTTTAACAGACATGCAAAACATCTAACATCCACTTTAATGAGTGTTGTGTATGGAGACATACAACTGTTAAACATGTAGCTGGGCAAAGTAGAACTGGATTATCTTACAATAAACGAGATTCCAAACATTTTTTTCTTGGACAACATGAACATTATAAAGAGATTTAGTTGCATTTTTATTATGTGGAAAAAATATAGCCCTTACATTATATCCATTCGATTTTTCAGGTTAATCAAGTTATTTTCAACTAGATTTATTTTATGAGTTCAATTTCAGAGGTATAGATACGTTACCAAAAAAAAAGTAAACTGACAGCCATTTAACAAATCCTACAATGTCTTTAAAAACTTAACTCTCACAGAAACAAATCATGTAATAGGCTTAAAAATATATTTACTCTTCTATGTTTTCAAGTTGCAATAATATGCATTAATTAAAATTTAGTTTTTAAATCTAAGTGAGGTTCTCTCAAGAATGTTAAGTCATACAAAATTACCTAAAGAATATTATAGGGCATAGCTAGTAAGGCAAAACTGCAAAAGACAAATAAATCATACTAATATAATTTTATTTTAAAGTTTCCTGGTTGAGGGGTGCCTGCTGGCTCAGTCGGTAGAGCATACTACCCTTCATCTCCAGGTTCTAAGTTCAAGCCCCGCATTGGGTGTAGAGCTTACTTAAAAATAAAACATTTAAAATATTTTTTTAAAAAGTTTCCTGGTTGAAATGAGCTACATTAATACATGATTTTCATAATATTGAAAAATCTTTTTCAATATTTTTATCTAAAGGAAATAAAAAAAAGTTCTACAACTCTCTAACCAAATTCTCCAAACATTCACTTTCTCTTCTTTAAAACGTTTGTCTTGCACATTCCAATCTGGAAAGCAATGGATACCTATTAGATAAAACAATAGCAAATAGAAAAAAGTATTTTATTCCTACAACACAGAACTTTTTTTAAAAAAAGATCTTTATTTATTTATTTATTTGACACTAGAGTGTATTTGACACTAGTGTATTTGACAATAGAGAGTACAAGTGGTGGAGAGAGAGAAGCAGGCTTCCTGCTGAGCAGAGAGCCTGATGTGGGGCTTGATACCAGGACTCGGGATATGACCTGAACCAAAGGTAGCCACTTAATGGAATGAGCACCCATGTGCCCCAAAACAGAACTTTTTAAGGGGCATAGTAAGTACTTCTAAAATATTCACATATATATTTACTTTGGAAAGTATCAAATGTCAAAGTTTAAGATTTTCGTGCATCACAACGGGCAATTAGTGCAGTTTCCAAATAGTTCACTAATGTTCCTTAATACTTGGAAAATCATCCACAAAGCTTTCTTAAAGGAACTATATGAGAGCACTTGGCTGGCTCAGTTGGTAGAGCACATGACTTGATCTCAGGGTTGTGAGTTGGAGCCCCAGGTAGGGCATAAAGATTACTTGAAAAAAGAAAAAAAGAAACTAAGAAATGTTTGAATGGCAAGCCTATTTATGGATAACACAGAAAACCTCCATTTCTAGAATGGTTTTATTCTCTTAATCATAACGTCACCATCATAAACATTTTAATTTACTTACTTACCAACTTTCTTGACTTACCAAGTTTAAACAAAAGTGCAGCCAAAGGTCCTCTGTCAAACCTGAGGAAGAGGAGATCATAGATGTCCCCACATTCTGGTTTCTGAGAAACCACCTGAGGAGCTATCCACTGCATTTGAACAAGACTGCTGGAAATGTCAAAGAATTTATTGAACTGCAGAGTCTCCCTAGGTGAGCGGTCTTCAGCCAGGAGCTGGATGTTAATAGGGGATAAAGCCATATCAAAAATCTGCAGTTCCCCTTGGTTGCTGCCAATAAGCAGAATGGCGCCACTTGGGTGGCAACTTATTAAGGAAGGCCTAAGTTCAGCCTGGGCTAAGAGAGTTACTCTACGGTGAGTTTCATAAAGAATTACTGAAGAATCTTCACAGCCCAGAATCAGTTTGTCTTCAGTAACATTCCTGCAGCAGCTAATGGCCTTTGATCTTAGTGGTATTCTGGTTACTGATATACATTGGATTTTGTTCCGGATGCATTCATAGATGCAGCTGTCAGCCATGGGCTCTTTGTCTACACTGATGGAGTTCTCCACTGTCAACACCTGATAAGGCTGTTTGGTGCCAAAGCAAACATCCAGTGGATCCCATTCTGTGCGGACACAACTCAGAACCTGTAAAAAATGTATCATGTATGTTCACATAGACCTTGGTTTTTCTTCAGCGGTCACACATAGGCCTGCATATTAATCTATCATCATACTGAAGAGCATCAATATCACTCTAAACATCAGCATCATATAAGTATGCATGTGATATATATTTTTGTGTATGTTATAATTCTCACAGAACATATATAAATATATATATAGCACATATAGAATAGAGCTGCAGAAATTAGAAGATTTTAACATTAATGCATTGTTTTTGAAAGTCTGTAAATAACTTAAAGACAAATATGTTCAATATATAAAAATTAACAAGGTGGCTTTTTACTAAGATAATATGGTTAGCAGAATACCTAAAAACATAAGAAGTTTAATTTTTAAAAAAATGAATAAAGGACTTTAAACAATTTAGCTAATCTCACTCCTATCCACTACCCTTCCCAATTCTGGAATTTTTGGTAAATTACTTACCAGAATACTTCTAATTAGTAGGGCAGGGTAGGCAAAGGAAAAAAAACTAGAACACTGTTAACAGTCTTATAGAAATATTTTACTATCAGAAATATCTGAAAGTTGTTAAATAGACAAATGACCAAGAGAACGAAATGTTATATAATAATGCACTAGTTTTAAAACAACAACAAAAAATTAAGACCTGATAAGTAATATGATTTGTCAATACTGATGAAGTAAAAATTTTAAGTCATCTTTGTTGTAGGTAGAAAAGGCTACAAGGAACACGAAGAATAAAGAAATAAAACAACAGGCCATTCATAAAATCAAAGTGCTAAGGATACCAACCACAAAAAGCCAACTTTAAGCTATAGCCAATCAAATAATTTCCTTTCTTCACTTCTGCACCTTCTCCATATAAGCTTATCCCCTGGTTCCTATCAGCAGAGTTCCTAACCACTTCTAACTTGTCATTGCCCAACTGGAATAAATTTTTGCTCAAATAAACTCTTAAAATTTTAAATAAGCCTCAGTTTATCTTTTAACAATTTCACTCATGTCCTTTACCTGAAATCCACCTAGAGACTCAGTTCTTCCTACCAATCATATTCACCCTTGAAGAACTAAACAAATGTTATTCTAGTTTCTGGATTCCCTCCAGCTGAGTGGCAACCTTTCTGTCTTTGCACCTCCTCTGTATACCCTTCCCCACTATAACTTAGCCAATGACTTTCTTGGGACATTCAGCCTTTCATTTACTTCTAATATTTGGATAAACATCCTCCTTTTTACTTAAGCTTAAAAAACCCTGTTTCATCTATTTTACGCTTCTTTTATGTGTCCTATGTGGCAGCTAACCAAAACCTACGCAGGTAGTGGGTATGCAGTAAACTTCTAAAACTATGAATTAAATACACATGCCTAATATAATGCTGGTTGAAAGACCATACTTCCAGAAGGCTTAAAGTTTTGTAAAGGAAGCCTCTGGGCAGAAAACTGAAAGGCCAACTGACTCTGAATAGGGCCTGTACTCATACAAAGTCCAAAAGGAAGACCCTAGCCAGATGGTAGTCTTGGTGTATTACAAATTGGGCTCAAGGTCCAGGAAGAAGGGTCCCAGGCTTCTTGATTTCCAAGAGTTTATGTCAACCCAACAGGCTCTGTAGTTTCACCAAGAGAAAGGGTAACTATGATACTGCGATTTATAAGAAATCCACATGTATGATTATTCAGATAGCCAAAATATATTTCTCATATATATTTAGTCTTCTTCCACAGTTCCTGGCTCACAGGTCCCAAAACTCTTGGAAATTCCTAAGTGCTAAGAGTGAAAAAGGTGTCTTTTAAGTTAATGAGGTGACTTTTGTGAAGTACCTAAGGGTAGGGGTTGGTTGTCAACCATGTGTTCAAAGGGTTAGAACTGTCATTCCATCCCCAAACCTCCCAGAGGGAAGAGGGGTTGGAGGATAACTCAGTCACCAATGGCTAATGATTTAATCAATCATGCCTATGTAATGAAGCCAAAAGGGTGGGGTTTGGAGAGTTTCGAGGTTGGTGAATGGAGGTGATGGACACTCTGAGCACTTTGCTCTATATATCTCCTCCATCTAGTGGTTTCTGAATTATGTCCTCTTATAATAAACTGGTGATCTAATAAATAAAATATTTCCCTGAGTTCTCTGAGCCACTCTGGCAAATAAATCAAACCCAAAGAGGGGTTAGAAGAATCTCTGATTTACAGCCAGCCAGTCAGAAGTCCAGGTTGTTATTTTAGACTGGCATCTGAAATCCAAGGAGGATGTTGTGGGAACTTCAAATCTGTAGCTAGTAGGTCAGAATCACAGGTACCAATAGGGTTTTGTTACTGGCATTTGAAGTAAAAGTGGGGTGCAGTCTTCTAAAATGGAGCCCTTAACCTGTGAGATCTCTAGGTAGATAGTATCAGAATTACAACACCCTGTTGGTGTCTAAGAATTGCTTGTTGGTATGGGGGAAAGCCCCCATCCCACCATTAAATTGGTACCAAGAACAATTCCACTGTCAATGCCAGATAACTCTAAAATGCTAGCCAAGGTCAGAGGATTACCTGCTATCTTCTCCACTAAATAGCTCAAGTTCATTTAAGAAAAGAAAAAGTCTACATGGCATAAAGATACCATAGAAGTTTAAAGATTAAGAAAGAGTCCAGGACAGCAGAGGAGTAGGAGACCTCAGTTTCATCTGGTCCCAAGAATTAAACTAGATAGCTATCAAATCATTCTGAACACTTGCAAACTCAAACCGAGATCTAAGAAGAAAATAGTTGCAACTCTATAAATAGAAAAGCAACCACTTTCTGCAAGACAGGAGATGTGGAGAAGTGAATCCAAGGTGATATATGGGAAGATAAACTGTGGGGGGAGGGAGCCTCCATAAGCAAGCTATCAGAAAGCGATATAGCAGTGAAGCACAAAATCAGAACTTTTAGAAGTCTTATCTGGTGAGGGATATCCTTGCCTGAAAAGCGCTCAGGTGGTGAAGGGGGCCAGAATCCTAGGTAGGGCAGTGTGGTCTCAGGATCCAAGGGGTCACAGGAAGACCAGGGTTGCCTGAGTGCAGCAGAGTTCCCGGGCACTGGAGCTGGGAAGAGGGCTGTAATCAGCGAGACCAGGAGTGGGCTCTCCGCTTGGAATTGCTATAAATCCCAAACCACGGCACTTTTGGGTGAATGATCAATGAGCAAGGACCCAAGAAGTGGCAGAACTGGGGAGATTCCCCTTCCTCTCCTGGAGCAGAGCAGTGCAGGTGTGTGCTGCTGGAGTCTGCAGGGTTTGGAGACTCAAAACAGGGTCATGTGCCTGAGATAGAAACCCTTGGTAACAGGCTGGGTCAGCACAGAGAGCAGATGGAGATCAAGGAGACAGGAGTGACTGACTGCTTGTACCTGAGGTTGCACTAAGGAGTGGGGCCCTGAACTTGCGGTGATTGTGGAGATTGGGAGGCTACCCTGTTTATTCTCATCCTTGAAAGCAGCACAGAAAGCCCTCAGGAAACAAAAGCCACATAGCCTGGCCTCCTTTTAAGGGCAGTGAAATTCCACTGAGGCAAAGTCACTTGAGAATCAATGCAACAGGCCCCACCCCCACAAGATGAGCAAGAAGAATGAGCCAAGACCAAGTTTACAGATCACTGAGAACAACAAAACTCCGGCACTCTAGTCATATACAATATAGAATTCATGGGTTTTTCCCCCCATGATTCTTTAGTCTTTCAATCTTAATTTTTTTTCTCTTTTCTTTTTCAACTAATTTCTTATCAAATTTTTTGAAGGTATTTTTACACTTGATCTTAGCCAAAAGGCCGAGAAGCGATTTTGAAGGTATTCTTATGTTCATTTTTACAGTTACATTCCATCCTTTTGCTGTATTTAGTTTTATTTTTGTACATATACAAAGTTTTTTTTTCTTTACGATTTTGGGATTCAGTTTCTTCTAAAAGACCTAAATACACCCAGAATCTAGACTATGTCTCTGTTCTCTTCACCGAGTTTGATCATATTTTCTTTTTCTTCTTTTTTTCTTTTTGTTTTGTTAAAGTCTTTTTTAATTTTCATCTTTAAAGTAACAATCTATCCTTTCAAAGTATTTAATTTTATTTGTGTGTGTGTGTGTGTGTGTATAAGTTTTTATTTCTTTACAATTTTGAGATGTAGATTCTTCTAATGAACGAACAAAATACACTTGGGATACAGTGCATTGCTCTGTTCTGTTAACCTGTTTATATTCCTTTTTTTTTTGCCTTTTAATTTTCATTTTTACAGTTACATTCTAACCTTTTGTTATATTTAATATTATTTTTGTACATATATAAGTTTTTATTTCTTTACAATTTTGGCATCTAGTTTTCTTTTTTTTAATATTTTATTTATTTGAGAGAGCAAGCAAGCAGAAGCAGGGGGAGCGGCAGAGGGAGAGGGAGAAGCAGGCTCCCCGCTGAGCAGGGAGCATGATGCGGGGCTTAATCCCAGGACCCTGGGATCATGACCTGAGCTGAAGGCACACACTTAACTGACTGAGCCACCCAGACGCCCAGTATCTAGTTTTCTAACAAACAGGTGAAAATACACACAAGATCCAATGTATTGCTCATTTCTGTCCACCTGTCTGTTTATAGTCTTTTTTTTTTTTTTTGAGTCTCATTTGATTTGTTTAGGGTATATTTCTCCGGGGTTATTGTTGCTATCTTAGTATTTTGTCCTCTTGTTCATCCATTCTTGAATGACAAGACAGAAAAACTTACCTCAAAAAGGAGAACAAGAGACAGCACTGACTGCCAAGGACCTAATCAGTATGTACATAAGATGTCGGAACTAGAGTTCAGAATAACTTTTATAAAGATACTAGCTGGGCTTGAAAAAACAGAGAATCTGGAGAATCCCTTTCTGGAGAAATAAAAGAACTAAAATCTAACAAAGTCAAAATCAAAAAGGCTATTAGTGAGATGGAATAAATGGAAAATGAAGGCTCTAGTGCAAGGATAAATGAGGCAGAAGAGTGATTTAATAATATAGCAGACCAAATGATGGAGAATAAGGAAGTTGAGAAAAGGAGAGATAAACAACTACTAGATCACAGGGGAGAATTCGAGAGAGAAGTCATACCATAAAGCAAAACAATATTAAAATAATAGGAATCTCAGAATAAGAGGCAAGAGAGAAAGGGGGCAGAAGGTACATTGGAGCAAATTATAGCAGAGAACTTCCCTAATCTGAGGAAAGAAACAGGCATCAAAGTCCAGGAGTCACAAAGAACCCCTGTCAAAGTGAATAAAAATAGGTCAATACCCTGACATATAAGAGTGAAACTTGCAAATATCAGAGACAAAGAGAAAATCCTGAAAGCAGCTCAGGACAAACGGATGTAACCTACAAGGGTAGAAACATTAGACTGGCAGCAAAGTTATCCAGAGAGAACTGGCAGGCCAGACGGAACTGGCATGATATATTCAGGATGGTAAATGAGAAAAATATTTAGCTGGTCATGATCTCAGGGTCCTGGGATTGAGTCCTGCACTGGGCTCCCTGCTCAATGGGGAGTCTGGTTCCACCTCTGCCCCCCACCTTCAGCTCTCTGTGTCTTAAAAAATAAATACATAAAATTTTTAAAAAGAAAACTTTTATACAGCCAAGAATACTTTATCCAGCTAGGATGTCATACGAAATAGGAGTGATAGAAAACTTCCAGGACAAACAAAAAACTTCCATAATTTTGATCACAAAATAATCTGTTATCACTAAAACAGGCCTACAAAAAATACTAAAAGGGATCCCTTAAGCGATCAGAGAGCCTAGAAAGGAAAAGACACAATATACAAAAACAGTGACTTTACAGGTAATACAATGGCACTAAATTCTTATCTTTCAATAGTTATTCTGAGTGTAATGGGCTAAATGCCCAAATCAAAAGATACAAGGTATCAGATTGGATAAAAAAACAAGACCTATTGATATGCTGTCTGCGAGAGACTTATTTTAGCCCCAAAGGCACCTCCATTTGAAAGTGAGGGGGTGGAAAGCCATTCATCATGTTTATGGATATCGAAAGAAAGCAATCCTTATATCAGGGAAAATAGATATTAAACCAAAGACTGTAATAAGAGATTAAAAATGTCACTGTACCATAATTATAGGGTCTCTTCACCAAGAAAATCTAAATTTTGTAAATATCTATGCCCCTAACACAGGAGCAGCCAATTGTATAAACCAATTAATAACAAAATTAAAGAAGCACATTGATAATAATACAATAATAGTAGGGGACTTTAACACCCCACCCACTGAAATGGACAGGTCATCTAAGTAGAAGATCAACAAGGAAACTAGGGCTTAAAATGACACACCAGAGCAGATGGACTTCACAGATATATTCAGAGCATTCCATCCTAAAGCAACAGAATACACATTCTTCTCAAGTGCACATGCAACATTCTCCAGAATTGATCACATACAGGTCACAAATCAGGTATCAACTCGTACCAAAAGACTGGGATCATTCCCTGCATATTTTCAGACCACGGTGCTTTGAAACTTGAACTCCATCACACGAGGGTATTTGGAAAGAACGCAGATATGTGGAGGTTAGAGCATCCTATTAAAGAAAGAATGGGTCAACCAGGAAATTAAAGAAGAATGAAAAATGTTCACAGAAACAAACGAAAAAGAAAATACAACAGTTCAAAACCTTCGAGATGTAGCAAAGGCAGTCCTATGAGAGAAGTATATAGCAATACAAGCCTCTCTCAAGAAATATGAACAGGTCTCAAATATATAACCTAACCTTATACCTAAAGGAGCTGGAGAAAGAACAGCAAAGAAAGCTTAAATCCAACAGGAGAGGAAAAATAATAAAGATTAGAGCAGAAATCAATGAAATCAAAAGCAAAAGGACAGTAGGACAGATCACCAAAACTAGGAGCTGGTTCTTTGAGAGAATTGATAAGAATAATAACCCCCTAGCCAGACTTATCAAAAAGAAAAGAGAAAGGACCGAAATTAATAAAATCATGAATGAAGGGAGTGATCATAACCAACACCGAAGAAATACAAACAATTATAAGAACATATAATAAGCAATTATATGCCACAAATTAGGCAATTTTTGGAAGAAAGGGATGCATTACTAGAGACATATACACTACCAAAACTGAAACAGGAAGAAATAGAAAACCTGAACAGACCCAGAACCAGTAAGGAAATTGAAGCAGTAATAAAAAATCTCCCAACAAAAAAGAGTTCAGGGCCAGATGGCTTCCCAGGGGAATTCTACCAGACATTTCAAGAAGAATCAATACCAATTCCTCTGAAGCTATTTCAAAAAATAGGAATGGAAGGATACCTTCCAAACTCTATGAAGCCACCATTACCTTGATCCCAAAATCAAAGGCCCCATCAAAAAGGAGAAGTACAAACCAATATCCCTGATGAACACGAATGTAAAATTTCTCACCAATAAACTAGCCAATAGGCTCCAACAGTACATTAAAAGGATTACGCACCATGACCAAGTGGGATTTATTCCTGTGTTGCAAGGTGATTCAACATCCATAAATTAATCAATGTGATACAGTACATAAACAAAAGACAAGAACCATATGATCTTCTCAATAGATGCAGAAAAAGCATTTGACAAAGTACAGCATCTTTTCTTGATTAAAAGCTCTTCACAGTAAAGGGATAGAGGGAACATATCTCAATATCATAAAAACCATATATGAATAGTCCACAGTGAATAAAATTCTCAATGGGGAAAAAAAGTAAGAGCTTTTCTCCTAAGGTCAGGAACATAGCAAGGATGTCCACTATCACCTACCACTGTTCAACATAGTACTGGAAGTCCTAGCCTCAGCAACAAGACAAGAAAAAGAAATAAAAGGCATCCAAATTGGCAAAGAAGTAGTCAGACTCTCACTATTTGCAGATGACATGACACTCTACATGGAAAACCGAAGAAACCGTACCCCAAAATTGCTAGAACTCATACAGGAATTCAGCATAGTGGCAGGATATAAAATCAGCACACAGAAATCAATTGCATTTCTATACAATAACAACAAAACAAAAGAAAAAGAAAGGAGCCAATCTCATTTACAATTGGACTAAAAGCCAATAAGATACCTATGAATAAACCTAACCAAAGAGGCAAAGAATCTGTATTCAGAAAACTATAGAATACTCATGAAAGAAACTGAGGAAGACACAAAGAAATGGAAAAACATTCCATGCTTATGGAATGGAAGAACAAATAATGTTAACATATCTATGCTACCTAGAGAAATCTATACATTCAATGCAATTGCTAACAAAACACCATCAGCTTTTTTCACAGAACTGGAACAAAGAATCCTAAAATTTGTATGGAAAAAGAAAAGACCCCAAATAGCCAAAGGAAAGTTGAGAAAGAAAACAAAAGCTGGTGGGACCAAAATTCAGGACTTCAAGCTCTATTACAAAGCTGTAATCATCAAGACAGGAGGGTACTGGCACAAAAAGAGACACATAGATCAAAGGAACAGAAAAGAGAACTCAGAAATGGACCTTCAATTATATGGTCAACTAATCTTCAACAAAGCAGGAAAGAATATTCAATAGAAAAAAGACAGTCTCTTCAACAAACGGTGTTGGGAAAATTGGACAGCCACCTGCAGAAGAATGAAAACTGGACCATTTTTTTACACCATACACAAAAATAGACTCAAAATGGATGAAATACCTAAGTGTGAGACAGGAATCCATCAAAATCCTAGAGAACACAGGCAGAACCTCTTTGACTTCAGCTGCCACAACTTCTTGCAAGACATGTCTCCAAAGGCAAGAGATCCAAAGTCAAAAATGAACTACTGGGACTTCACCAAGATAAAAAGCTTTTGCACAGCATAGGAAACAGTCAACAAAACCAAAAGATAACCAACACAATGTGATACAAAGGGCTAGTATCCGAAATCTATAAAGAACTTATCAAACTTAACACCCAAAGAACAAATAATCCAGTCAAGAAATGGGCAGAAGATATGAATAGACATTTCTCCAAAGAAGACATAAAAATGGCCAACAGGCACATGAAAAAATGTACCACATCACTCAGCAGCAGGGAAATACAAATCAAAACCACAATGAGATAACATCACACACCAGTCACAATGACTAAAATTAAGTCAGGAAATGACAGATGTTGGTGAGGATGCAGAGAAAGGGGAACTCTCGTACACTGTTGCTGGGAATGCAAGCAGGTGCAGACACTGCAGAAAACAGTATGCACATTCCTCAAAACGCTGAAAATAGAACTACCCTATGACCTAGCAATTGCACTAGTAGGTATCTTCCCCAAAGCTACAAATGTAGTGATCTGAAGGGGCACCTGCACCCCAATGTTTATAGCAGCGATGTCCACAATAGCCAACCTATGGAAAGAGCCCAGATGTCCATCGACAGATGAATGGATAAAGAAGATGTGGTATATATATACAATGGAATACTACTTAGCCATCAAAAATGAAATCTTGCCATTTGCAATGATGTGGATGGAACTAAGGGGTATTATGTTAAGCAAATAAGTCAAGCAGAGAAAGACAATTATCATATGATCTCACTCATATGTGGAATTTAAGAAACAAAACAGGATCACAGGGGAAGAGAGGAAAAAATAAAACGACAAAAATCAGAGAGGGAGACAAATCATTAGGGACTCTTAACTATAGGCAACAAACTGAGGGTTGCTCGAGGGGAGGTGGGTGGGGAGTTGGGGTAACTGGGTGACAGACACTAAGGAGGGCATGTGATGTAATGAGCACTGGGTATTATATAAGACTGCTGATTCACTGACCTCTACCTCTGAAACCAATAATACATTATATGATAATTAATTGAATTTAAATAATAAAATCTATCTATCTATATAAATAAAAAGGAAAGCAATAATGATTAAAAAACACTTGAATGTGTATGTTCCAATAGAGTAATCCCACCAAAAATAGTAAGAAGCAAGAAAACAGGGTACTATGCTAATCACTTTTCATACATTGTTTTATTTCACCTTTTTAATACTCCAATGTTTGGTATTACAATCTATGTTCTAGAGATAAGGAAAATGAGGGTCAGATAGTTTATGATGACTCTTATCCCAAAGTTAGTAAGTGATAGATCGGGAGGTTCAAATCCAGGTCTGTCTGACTCTAATAACAAAGGTTTCTGCAAGACACACTGCTTTGCTAGCACAGGGAATTAATAGTTTTTCTTCCACTTTTCCATGAAGGTCCCAGCTTTTCTCAGTGTGATCAGAGGGTATGAATGAGAAGAACCACAGGGCATTAGGAGCCTCAAGTGTAGTGGAAGGATCCCTACAGGGCTGAGGAGTGAGAATTAGGTGAAGGAACTGAAGAGACAAATTATGCAAAAGTCAATGGAGCCTCTTAACCTGGAGATGAAAAAGGGGCTGTGCTGATGATCTGGGAAAATGTACTTAGTATTATTGAGGAAATTTGTAAGGCCAGGGTCTTAATACACTGACTTCTTTTAAAGATGCTTCATTCTTGTATTGACTGAGTTGTACTGAAAATAGACAGCATACTTTGTAAGTATAAATGTAAAAAGGTCCCTAAACGAACCAAATACAAACTAAACTATTTCCTCACCACAAAAAATATACAAACACGAACATCAATGCCAGTTTTTGCATTTGTACTGAAGAAGATAAAAAGGAAAACTTTAAGTTCTTCTATGATGTTACATGAAATTTTTTGAAAATAGCATTATATCATGAATAGAAAGGGTCCAATTTATATGACTTTTAAAATATAATAAGATGACAACATTAAAATCCAAAAGAACTGTAGGCTTAAAAGTATTTGACATAGTTAGGTTCAGAATTTAATTCTAAGTTGGACTCGACCCTGTACAACAGCTCGGGAGCAACGCCACACAGCAGAAGTAGCACATAACAGGGGCTGACTCCTTGTTTTGGTGATAGAGAGCTCTCGAGTCTGGGGCAAGATAACCTCTTGGAACTGTGGTTTTCTCATCTCTAAGATGTGGATTTATTCACCTGTGCTGCAGGATTGCCATATGATTTAAAAACAACATACCTAATATGCAGGGGAAAGAAGAGATCACAGTAAATAGTGGCCATTCTTGTAGTTCCTGAATAGAAAGTCGGAGTTTTTCATAAGAATAGCAGATAAAATGAATGAGAGACACTGATCCTAAATAAATTCCAAATTTGGTTATTTAGAATTTGTGGCTGACACTTAACATAGCTGCAAACTATAAATGTGGAAGATAATTTTAAACATAGGAAAGATGTAACCTAGAAGTTAATATTAAAGTGATTTCATTTATTTATGATATTTAGTGCTGGGCTTTGCATATGGTAGTAGCTCAATAAACATGACTGACTTAATATATTTTAAATAAGATATACAATGTTCATACTTAATTCCAGGATTTTAAATTCATTTAAAATCATACTTGTTTATGTGATATTTAAAGACTGTCAATATTATCAGAATAAAATAAACATTTCAGTCCATGAAAAAACAAAATCTATACATATAGATACTGTCACAATAAAGTTATCACGTACTATTATAAACAAGAAGCAGTTATAAGTACCTAGTGACTTAAGTGTCTCTGCACAGAGAAATGTTTATAAATAATTTGACTGACATGGCACAAAACCTTACTGCAAAAATTTAGGTCAATCAGGAATACTGCAATGATAATTACATTAGTTACCTAACATGATATTAATATTTTTAATTCATAGGAAAAGTGGACTGAGATTCTAGTTAAAATTCTGAAATAAGACATTTTGTTTTTAAGAAGTAGAAGAAAAAGGTAATCATCAATAAGAGTGGACTCAACTCAGCTAAAATAAAGCAATGAGAAGCAGAAGAAAATTCAGTCATTCCGTTTTTCTACAAAAGTGCTAATGTGACGGACCAAGATTATGAAAATGAAGTGTTATACCTGCATTTTCAGCAGCCTTTTAAAATTATTAAAATATATCCTATTGACTGAAGAGCTATATGGAAGGAAAATGTGTGAATACATATTTTAGCTATAAGATGCTCTGTTAGCAGATCATTTGCAAATAAGAGGTTGAAAACACCAAATGCAATTACACAGTTATTACAAAATACCAAGAAAAAATGGACTTTTTAAAATCTAAACTTGCATATACTAAGACATCTCTCAAATTCATGCAAGTTTTTCCTCCCCAAGTGAACTTAGTTCGAAGTACTAGTCAAGAGATAATCAGGCCAAGATATAATTCTAAGATAAAGAAATTTAAAAATGTGGTGTGTATTGAAGGGAAAAATGTTAAGTGGCAATGCCCTGAAGAAAAAAGCACAAAGGAGAGGAAAGACAGAGAATCTTCACTGGTAATATTCATGTAAACTAGCAAGATTATTTTTTCCCCCCAAATACTTTTATTTTTTTCAGTGTTACAAGATTAATTGTTCATGCACCACACCCAGTGCTCCTAAGCTAGCAAGATTAATTGGAAGTCTACTATCACCTTCCATAAGGTATGGTTAATGCTATACTCTACAAACTTCATGATCTCTTGATCACGAATGATCATGATCATTCTCTCATTGAGTTCTTGGCCTTTTTTTCTTTTTATGGAGGTCTAATTGACATTAACATATTGCTTTCAGGTGTTTAACATAATGATTCAATATTTGTATATACTGTGAAATGATCATTACACTAAGTCTCACTAATACCCATCACCATACATAGTTACAAAGTTTTGTCTTGTGATAAGTACTTTTAAGATTTACTCTCTTAGCAACCTTGAGTTCTTGGTCTTAATCGTATCTTCAGGCATTACCCAGATTGGGTGAATTCTGAAATCTAGTAACCCTTTAAAAGATTCTTAAAATATATATTCCAGGTTTCAGGAAATGATCAAGTAGAATTCAAGTAGGAATGGCTGTGGTAAAGAACACGGTGAAAAGTTTTAATACAAGCATAATGAAGAGGCAAACAGTGAGATGGGGAAGAACAGTATAGATAAGGGATGAAAAAACAAAGACTTTAATGTGTGGTAACAGGCTCAAGGTCTGGAAATCTCTAGAAAAAGATCTCTGCTTTAATTCTAAGGTAATAGGAAGGCATAAAGAAAAGCACAGAAACATAGGCTAAGGGCTATGCAATGTTCCAAGTGGCCAATTTATAGAGACTGGGACACCAGACAAGAGCAAGATGACCATGGTTCAATGTTTTATTTTTTGTTGCTTGCTTTTTTTTTTGTTTAAAGAAAACTGTGTGATAAAGAAAGAAATGGTAAGAACTTAAAAATTCAAGCTAAGAAAGAGCAGAAAAGATAAAGAGTCCTAAAGGTCTTGGAAGTTCCCAATTTCAAGGATCAACAAGCCGGTAGTCTCCTTCCTAAAGTGAATTATTTCAGTCAAGTTTAAATCAGTCAGCTTTAAGGATGACACCTGAAAAACACACATTGTGATGACTTCATTTTTATTCTTAAAAAAGCTAAATTTGAAAAAAAAAAAAAAGTAGACAGAACTGATCCAAAAGTCATCAAAAAAGGAACAGTACAGAGAAAGAAAAGCATAAGCAGTCAACATGACTGATGCCCTGTCTGGAAGATACTTTAAAATTAAGAAAGCACAGAAAGCAGAAAAGCAATTACAGTGAGCTGGAGATAGGCTCAAGATTGTCATGTTTCATGTTTAGCTATAGAGAGTTGGTTTAAACTTAAGTGTTTATCAGGGCACCTGGGTGGCTCAGATAGTAGAGCATGAGACTCTTGATCTCAGGGTCATGAGTTCAAGCCCCATGTTGGGCAGAGAGCTTTAAAAACTATGACCATGAACACAGCATCCCTGATCCTGGCAAAGTGGTGACGGCGACACTATAGTTTTGAATCTCTCTAAATCCCCACATGAAAGAAACAGTTCAACTAAATGCAAAACCAAAAACCCATGGATGACTAGATAATGATTAAAAGAGAGAGAACATTATATGTAATGACTTTATGCTCCAGTAATGTAAATATAAAGTACAGCTATTTAAAAATGGGAAGGAATGAAGTGATAAAAAAAAATGGGCAAAAAGTTTCTGAATATTCTCAGTAAGTTATATTAGTAGTGGTAGTATTAGTATCATTATTCTCATATCGTTAGGTGTATACTGTGAGATAAACTAAGCAAGTAATTATGGGACAAATATAATTTGTCCCCCACATACCTGCAAACTAGGACTTTTGGTATGAAAAAGAGGAGATACAGATGTAATAGAGAAGAGATTAAATTAAAAACCCTGTATCCTGAATTCAAGTTAGAAGTAACAATATGAACTCACTCTGAAAACATAAATACATAAAATCTCTAGCTCATTCTACTAATACAATTACCAATCCAGTAACAACAACACATTATCCCTAGCTCCCAAACTTGGGCTTAAGATACCATCTTCCATTAAAAGCAACCAGAGCTTATAGAAGAAATGGCTAATTTCAGGTCTGAGGAAGGAAATGTACAAGATAAGCATGAAAGATATTTGTCATACCAAATAGCAGGGAAGCAACCCAAGACTACTGAAGTCATGACAGAGAAGCCAACTTGTAGAGGCTCCCAAATATAAGACAAGTCTGAGCTTTCAAAACCATAACAAGCACAATTCATAAAACCCATCATGTCAAATATATTTAAACCCATCAATTAATAATGCTACTTGAAAAACAAAACTAATTGGTTACCTTCAAGGAGTGATAAGGAACCAATTCATTATCTTGAAAACTAGCAAATAAAAGAAACTGACATTTATTCTGATTATACATATCTATATGAATTCATCCTCTGGGAAAACAAGAGATGAATAGAAGTATCTCTTTATAAAAGTATCCAAAAATTTAATAAATGAAAAAATAATAATATAATTAGAATATCACCGTTTTGCAACCCTACTAAATTAATGGATGTAGGCACTGAGCATTAATAACTGCCAACATTAAAAGACAGACAACCAAGAGAGAACCTGACATTCTGTGCCTTCTGATAAAAATAACACACCACCCCATATAGTCTTGCTAAAATTGACTAACTCGTAGAATTTTCAAAAGATAGAGAAATATGTTGAACCACTCTATGATTATGCAAACAACAAAATCCAGACTATGGGACATTGCAGTTTCAAAAGATAAATTTTAAGGAAAAGATAGGGATGGAAGGGGAACTTGTAGATTAAAAGAGATTTATTAAAAGTTCTTAAAAAAGATTTTATTTATTTATTTGCGAGAGTGAGCAAGGAAGAACATGAGCAGGGACAAAGGGAGAGGGAGAAGGAGACTCCCCTATTGGGCAAGGAGCCCAAAGTGGGGCTCCATCCCAGGACCCTGGGATCATGACCTGAGCCAAAGGCAGACGCTTAACTGACTGAACCACCCAGGTAGCCCACATTAAAGTGTTTTATTATTATTATTATTATTATTATTATTATTATTATTATCTATTTATTTTAAAAGACTTTATTTATTTATTTGACAGAAAGAGATCATAAGCAGGCAGAGAGGCAGGCAGAGAGAGGCGGAAACAGGCTCCGGCCAAGCAGAGAGCCCGATAAGGGGCTCGATCCCAGGACCCCGAGATCATGACCTGAGCCAAAGGCAGAGGCTTAATCCACTGAGCCACCCAGGCACCCCTAAAGTGTTTTAAATGGATAATATTAAACTACGGTGTTGGAAGATGCATTAGGATGAAAAAAACTACATGGGTATACAAGAAAGTGATGCAAAGTCATGACAGAGGTTACTTTTGGGGACCAGGAAGGGGTCAAAATCATCATAGGACATAATAGTATTTCTGAGTGCTGGCGATGTTCCTCTTCTTGACCTTAGCGTGGTTCCAGGGTTATTTCCTTCCTAATAGTTCGTTAAACTACACATTTATTTTGTGTGGTTTTCTTAATGCATGTTTCATTATAAAGAGATTTTTTTAAAAGCTATCACATTAGAATATAAAATCTTTGTTATCTGGTTTTCATGAAAGCTAATACAATACATACATTTCTTTGGAAGAGATGTTTCTTAAATACCTTGGCCTTTGGTTGAATGCATGTGTAACACTTTTTGAATGCTTCTTTAATCAAATTATGCTATATTAAAAGTTGGTTACATTTTTACTTTTCCATTAGTTGCTGCTCCTCCGTCTAAATCATTGCAAAAATGGTTTTTAACTTTTAGAGGAAAACAGTTATCTTTGTGAGGTTTTACTCCCCTGCCCCTGACAACATATTTTAAAGTTTCCTAGCTCTGCTCATGTGTTTTTGATCAATTTGGTAAACAAATTGAAGTGACCTCTTCTGAGGAATTACCTTGAAATTACTACCATACTCAGAAAGCATTATCTAATCCATTCAGCTCAAAGTTAAAATACATGTTCAAATACAAAGGTAAGGGAAAAATAAGTTATGTTGTCATCACATTTTTCACAGTGAATGAATTAAATAGTTCTGTGATAATGGTTAAAACTTTCCAAAAAGGAAAGCATAAAAAGTATGTGGAATTTAAATAAAAATGATTACCATGTTATATATGATAATCCACACATACACCATTAAAAACTGTTTTTAAGTGAATTTACTGATAAAAATCTCTTTTTCTACATACTATCTCTTGTATATTTTTCAAAAGAAATTTTTTCCCTAAACTACATAACTCTCTCTGCTTTATGCTTCTAATTAAGATACGTGCTGTTGTTTAGAGCTGTGTGGTGTGAAATTAGACCAGGAGTTTTCTAATATCCATAAAATAAATTAAAAAATGTCCCTCCTCTGAAAGACAGATAATTCAGTCACAGAGAGCTTTTTTCTATGTTTCCTTTGTTTTCTTTTTTTTTAGCTGCTTGGTAAGCCAATTTTCTACTTAGAATCTACTGCTAAAACTCTCATTTGGTTCAGTATGTGGGCTTTATCCTTTCCATGGTCTGTTATGCAAAAATGATGGCTTTAATTTTTTTTTTTTAGTTTGCAGTAAAGCAGTGTTTCTCAAGGTAGATGCACATGAGAATCACTTAGAGAACCTGTTAAAGAACACTGGTGCCTCCTCTCCCTCTGGATATTCTGATTTAACTGGTCTGGGTGGGCCCCTTTGTAAAAGCTCTGCAGGTGACTGTAGTGTGCTGCCAAGGCTAGGAACCACTACTCCAGGATCTTGCCACTTTCCAGCTAAAAGCTTATTATATTTTCTGATTGAACTTGGCTCGGAAATGCTTTTTAAAAACTCTATAGTTTAACATATGCAAAGATTATATTTCTTCTCTATGAGGTTGCTACTTTTTTAGTTTGAATTTTAGAGTTTAAGAGTAGATTGTATCTTTTATTCTGATTAGTTCAAGAAGTCTATTGGTGGCCAGTGGAAAAAAGTTAAAGACATATGCTTGAATATAGAGTAGTGATTTTCGTTCGTGATATTCTAAAAAATGTGCTACAATTAATTCATAGTTAAAAATTATGTCTTCACATATGAAAAAAAGAAAGAATTATTTCCCTAGAGATTTCTTCCAAAGATGTTTACCTTTTTTTTTTTTTTTAAAGATTTTATTTATTTATTTGTCAGAGAGAGAGAGAGGGAGAGAGAGCACAAGCTGGCAGAGTGGTAGGCAGAGGCAGAGGGAGAAGCAGGCTCCCTGCTGAGCAAGGAGCCCGATGTGGGACTCGATCCCAGGACCCTGGGATCATGACCTGAGCCGAAGGCAGCTGACTAACCAACTGAGCCACCCAGGCATCCCAGATGTTTACCTTTTGCATACAGAAATTCACATGTGGTGCTGCAAAAGTAATCTTCACAAATTTTTCCAAAAGTTTAACTTTGATAGAATGATTAAAAGGGCCAGGTTTTGGGGGGCAAGATGGCGGAGAAGTAAGAGATCCTGCAGCAACCGGTCCCCAAAAGTGAGCTGGAAATCTACCAGAACACGCTGAACACCCATGAAATCACCCTGAGGAGAAAGATTTCTCATTCCGGGATTTCTCCGAGAGCAGAAGACAGCAGTGGAGAGGTAAAAGGAAAGTGAGAACACTGGAACTGATATCAGAGGATAAACAAAAGGGGGAGGGAGCCACCAGAAGCTAACCAAGGACAGTAATACCCCAAAGTAAAGTGGCGGTGGCAGGGGACCAGCATTAACGTAGAGTCCGTTAAAAACACTTAAAAAGGGCAGAAGGTTCTGAGGAGTAACTAGTGGAAGGGAGTGGTCACGGGCACCGGCGCTTAGACCCACTCTCCCAGGAAGGAGCGCCCCAAAGTGAGACGGGTGGGGGGATCCAGTCCACGATTCCTGAACCTGCAGCTTTCCGCTCTCTGCAACAACCTGTGAGCCAGGCGCGCACCTGCAAGCTCCTTTAGAGAGTCTGCGGTGGTCCACCAGCCGCAGCTTTTCCCAGTGTGCGCCCGCCACCGCGACATTCGTGGCGCGCTGCAGAGCCTGAGTGATCCCCGCCAGCCCCGGAGAGAACGCGGGCAAGTGGCCTAACCTCCGGGGCGCCCCTGGCGGAGCCGCAGAAAGGCGGCTGGGATCACGACTTTCCGGCCCGCCGCAGGGCTCCCAGTCCGCGTTTGGGAGCCGCAGAAAGGCGGCTGGGGTCGCGCGCCACCTCGGACAGGCTGCGCTGTGAGCAGAAATTTCACGGAGGGGAGTGTGTGTTCTGAACCACACAGAGGGGAGCAGAGACTCGGGCTTCCTGCAACTCGGAGGTCTGAGTGCTTCTGGGCAGATTCATTGATTGGACTCTCTGAAAAAGTGAAAAGGCTACAAAAGGCCAAAAACTTTCAGAGAGCGAGAGACTGAAAACCGGTTTCCACAGAGCTCAGCCCCTTGACTGGGGGGCAGGGTGACTCAACCTAAGCAAGACTGACTGGAAAACAACGCGGCAGGCCCCTCCCCCAGAAGACCAGCCAAAGAACAAAAGGCCTATAACCACAGGGTCCCCATAAAATTTTAAATCCCCAACGCCAGGGGTAATCAATATATTAAGCTCCTGGTAATACCCTCAAACCTGTATATTTCATAGATACAAGTTTGATTTGTTTTTGTTTTTGTTTTCTCTTTCTTATATTTTTATTTTAGTATTGACTTGCTTTCACATTTCTTTTTTCTTTTATCTTTTTTTTAACTACTTAACATTACAACGAGAGGTTTAATACAACTATAAACCCAGGAGGACCTGAAATAACCTTCCTCGCCTGCGAGGAGTTATAACCACCCTCCCATCTTATCCCTCTGTCAGTGTTTCAACGTATCTGCTTTTGTTCTGGTATTACATAAATCTTATTCTTGGGGTTCATTCTGCTAGGTTCTTTTACTTCTTGTCATTTATTCGTGTTGGTCTATATGCTTGTTCATGCTTGTTTGCATACCTTATAAACCTTAGTTTTGGGGCCCATTCTGGCTGGGATTTCTTCTTTTTCTTCTTCTCTCTTTTTTTTTAATCCTTATTCTTTCTTTTTGGTAGTAAATCCCAATTGCTCCAAAACCCTCCAGAGTACACCCTGCCTCGATCGGGGGCAGTATATCCAGCTACACATCCTCTCATCCATTTCTCATCAAAATGACTAGGAGGAGGAACACCCAACAGAAGAAAAACCCGGAGACTACACCCTCTCCTTCAGAACTATTGGACATGGACATCAACAGTATATCAGAAAGGGAATTCAGGGTGGCAATTATCCAGGCAATGGCTAGGATGGAGTAAAACATAGAATCGCTAAGGGCAGAAATGAGGTCCAGTATAGCAAAGGTAAGAAGCGCTATTAATGAGATCCAATCCAATCTAAATAGTCTAACAGC
>CM052811.1:68111473-68134634 GCA_028533885.1 Nasua narica
AAAAAAAAAAAATAAAAGGGCCAAATCCAAGAAAAAGCTGCTCTTGCAAAAAAAAGGAATTTCTGTATCTTAATATAGTAGGATTGAAGAGGGGGGCATTAACTATGCAATCAGTGATGAATAACTAAAAATCATGCGCAAGTATCATATACAACTTTATGAAAATCTATTCAAAAACATTTACATAAAATGGATAATTTTCCAGAAATACAAATTAAGGAAAATGACTTCAAGAAAAAAATAGGATTCCTGAAGAAAAAAACAGCCCTTCAAATTGGAATCTGTTACTTAAAAAATCTACCTTCCTTTAAGACACTACAGCCAAGCAATTTTGTAGGTGAGGTTTAGCAAATGCTCAAATGTCAGATAATTCATTTTGGGACTGTTTCAAAGAAAAGAAAAAGAAAAAGCCAGCCAAATCACTCCAGAGGGCTAGTACAACCTTTATATGGAACTAAGAAAGGAGAATAAAATCAAGTAAAACTGTTTGCCAATCTCATATTTGCACAAACTGTAAAGCCTCCTTAGTGTTTCCTCCTGACTATGTCCCTAAGTAGAATCAATCATTCCCCACTGGCTCCTACTGTAGCTTACACATACTCTATATCCACAGCATTATTTAATGCTTTAGTGCACTTACACATTTTCATATTTGTCTCTCACTGGTGAACACTAGGATCCCTGCAGGCAGGGATATTTTTGCATTCATATCCCTTGGAATGAAATACAGTGTTTACTCCACAGTCATATTCAATACTTGTTGAATTATGTGGCAACAGAAGGAAGGGCCTTTCAGGTAGAAATACCAGTAATGTGTACAGGCAGGACATGGAATATAAGAGGCAGTGAGTAAACCACTTGGCTAGAACATAGGTTTGTATAAGGAAATAACACTGGAAAGGTAGTTCAGGGCCAGTCAGGGTGGGTTTTCGGCGCTGAGGCTAAGTTTAGTTTCATATCTACTAAAGGTGTTGAGAGCAAGCAATGGCTAACTCAAATCTGTGGCTTTAGAATCCAGATGAGCACTTTTTAGAGCTGCCACAGACTTGGAGATGACCTATCTGGCTGAAATCCATCATTTTAAAAATAGAAAACTGAAGTCAGAGAGTTCTCAAAATTAGCTAAGAGCAGGCAGAAGCTTACAGGGAGTAAACTTGACTAAGGTTACACATTTAGTATGTATATGGTCCAACCACCAGGTAGACTAGGTTTGTCTAACTCCAAAGTCCATGATCTATATGACACCAGGAGCTACGGTATGTAGGCCATATGTATACTCTTTAGAACACTCCTAATTTCATATAATACATTCATTTCAAATACAGGTAATTTATGTAAAGTATGACTAAATTATTTTTACCTTTATTATGAGGCAGAGCATTTAATAGAATTCTAATTAGCTTTATTACAATCATTTTGATGAAGTCTTTTACTCAGCTTCTGAACCCAAAATCAATAAAGCAGTGGGCATGCAAAGCAAGTGAATAGGAACAAAGCGTTTCCTTAGCCTCACACATCCACATGGAAAGCATTATGAGTGGTTTTAGTCACTGTAACAAAATTGGAAAAGTTCTAGAAAAAATTTAGTTAATTAAAAATGATTCTACAGTCTTAAAAGACAGCCTGAAAGTTTCTAACACCAGAAAAGGCAAGTAGAGATAGAAAACACTTGGACTTGTTCATTGTATCTCAGAATGAAAGCCTAATAGTAGATTTAGAGAAAATAGGAAACAGTCTTCCTTGCCAAACAAGAGTCAAGTCCCAGTAAACTCATCATCAGCTGAAAATATCCTAAGTTGAGGGGTGCCTGGGTGGCTCAGGTCATGATCCTAGGGTCCTGGGATCGAGCCCCGCATCAGGCTCCCTGCCCAGCGGGAAGCTGCTTCTCCCTTTGCCTGCCTCCCCTCCATCTGTACTCTCTCTCTGTCGAATAAATAAATAAAATCTTAAAAAAAAAGAAAGAAAATATCCTAAGTTGAAAACGCATTTTATACACCTAACCTATGAGACGTCACAGCTTAGCCTAGTCTAGCTTAAACACACTCAGAAACAATTGGGCAAAATCATCTAACACAAAGCCTACTTTATAATAAAGTGTTGAATATCTCATGTAATTTGTTGAATACTGTACTGAAAGCAAAAAACAGAATAGTTGTATGGGTACAGAATGCTTATAAGGGTAACAGCTATTTATCTTCATGGCTGAATGGCTGACTGGATGCTGCAGCTGAATGCTACTGCCCAGCATCCATGGGAGAGTATCCTATCACATATCACTAGACTGGGAAAAGATCAAAGTTCAAAATTCAAAGTATGGCTTCTACTGAACACGTATTGCTTTCTCACTATGGCAAAGTTGAAAATACTAAGTCAAACCATCTACAAGTTGGGACTGTCTATATTTTACTCAGGCAAAAACTTAAAGAAACAGGAAGGGTTGCTTTTGTTTTAATTATAAAAAAGAAAAACATAATTCCATACTCAAAGTACTGGTACAAATTGGAATTACCCAGAAGTTCACAATAATGAATGATGATGAAACCACTGTCGGGAATAGACAGGATGAAATCCTACACCCCCTCTCCCCCCAGATTAACCCTTTTGGTGTTCCCGTCTAAGGCAGGATACTGAAGGCCATTGCTCTACAGCCCTCTTTATAAATTCTTGCCTCAGCCATGTTTTGGTACCACAGAGTTTTCCACAAAATAAGCATTTGTTTAAAGTTTGCTGATTCAATGACTGAAGTATAAAGAAGGTGACAGATAACATAGCTTTGGCAGGTGCGAAATTACAGGGAAATAATAATGATAGTACTAAAAATGATAATAACAAGAATCACAACAGTGATCCGTGTTTGAGAGTCTACTATATGTAGGTATAGCTCTAAATGCATGTATTAACTTATCTTGTTAACTCCATTTTTCAAATAATGAAATCACAGTGCACAGAGGTTAATAACTTGCTCAAGGACAGGGAGCTAGGCAGTGGCAGAGCTAGGATTTGAACCCAGAAGCCTGTGTTCTTAGTCACTGTGAGATTCATGCCAGCTTTGGAATTGTCTGGTTACCCTAAAAATATGATACTTCTAAGGATCCCACTTTATATGTAATTTCCTTCTTTGAGAATCTAGGAAAATAAATTATAGGTTTCAAAAAGTACTCATCTTTATTGCAGAACAGAAAAACTTTATAATCCTATTTTATTTGCTCTTCAACAAAATGTATATATTTGCTTTAAATTTACCTCCAGTCTTCCTTGAGCATAACCTAGAAGCAGCAGATTGGCTCTGTCCTTCTCAGGAGAAATGGGGGCCCAAGGCCAAGCATCATCACTGACCAGTGGCCACCAGCAAGCAACTATATCCTGAACACAATTGATAGCTAGACGACGCTCTGTTGTCCTGTTTACTGGGCCAGGTATCTCGTGATAGGAAATCTAATGATTAGGGAAAAAAGCACACAAGAATCATTTTTTAATGCAAAATCCTCACAGTATTACAAAAATTAAAGCATCTGTAAATGTAGATAAATGCAAGTAAATATGCATGCTAAACATGTGCTTAAGGAGGTGTCAGAATTTACCAAATTCTTTTGACACATATATAAAAAAGACATATGTTCAAAATTCTCCCCATTTTTAGCAGAGGAAAGGAAAAGAAGAAATGTGAGTTAGGGAGGAATTGGCTGTAGCAATCTCAATCAATACCAAAATGTACAGTCATGGCTGCTTGACAGCATCGACCTACACATAGGATTTCAGACCAGCTATATTAAATGACAAGTTCAGTACTGCTGACCAAGAAGAGCTGACTACTGTCTAAGACATAACACATTAACAATGACTGACGACAATAAAAGGAAAAACAACTTGAGGCAAATATCACTTTTTTTTGAATATATGAGACATATATTCTGCATAAAAGGATAAGCCACAGCATCATGCGTAAAAGTTTATGCAGCTTCTGAGAATTATGCTTCTCTTTCTTAGGAAGGATTTGTAGAATTTATTATTCAAACTATGTTATTTTGGAACATGGTTATTTGAAAACATAAGCACAGCACCATCTGGGTGACACATGCCAAGGAAATATAGATTGCACCGTATTTCTGCTTAAGGAATTAATGGAAGGTTGATAGCTTGGAAGAAAAAAAAAACTATCTTGCCATTGCTGGTCAGCAATAATCGAACCACTTTCTGGGGATTAAGCGCATGGCTAAGCCTACTGGACCAGACACTAGCAAAGGGCAGGGGGTCTTCTTATCAGAGAAATGCTTCTGGAGCCAGTCTCACTACATGACAGATTGCTTTCATATTCCTGTCTGCAAGGCAACAAAGGATGGCAGTAATGCGATAATGCCAGAGTGCAATGGGTGTTAAGAACCCGTTGCATTTATGTATTGTATTTAGTAAATAATCAGGCTCATCCAAATTGTGATCTCACCACTCAACCAAGGCCATTAAAATCAAGGTTAATGCTTTAATAATCCTCTGCTATTTTTTTTAATATGGTCAAAAGGAACCCTTTTCTATTTGCATGGCCATAATATTATTGACCTCTTCATCCTCTGAATGCACATCAAAAGGAACTGAAATCAAAGTAATTACTAGTGTTGTTCTCTTATGGTAAACATTTAACTCCTTGCACTGTCCCTTTCCTGTTAAATAAATTGAATTGGATTTTTAAAATGTAGACTGGAAAACTTGTTAAAGGTCAACAGTTTCAGGATTTTTACCCTGCAATTTTCTTTGCCAAAATTATTTCAATCTGAAAGAATTAACTTATGGTATTGCCGTAAAGAAAAGCAGAATTATACTCTACACTATTTCTTTGTCTTAAAATCCAAATGGGCAATGACAGACAACACAGATGTACTTTAGGCTTTGAAGTGCAAATTCTTGTATTTATGCTTTCGATATCATTATTTTAACTACTTATTTTTTTGAGATAAATACCATAATGGAATTGCTAAGTCCTCACAAATAAACATACATTATTTTGATGACCTATTGCCATGTAAACATGTTGCTTACGAATTTCTGAGTGAGAAAACAGAGTTAAAAGACTGACACTTTCAATCCTTATATAGTGCAAATCATGAATGTTATCTGAAATTTCCTGTTTTCTGTGAGTTTTAATGGCAGTATTCTATCATGATAGTCAACAAGGCAAGTAAAGTGAACAAGTTTCTTAAGTTATCCTTCCAATAGACAAATGGAAGTTTTTACTAAGTATTAAATATCTATATTTTAAATGCTGAACCAGAAAATGAAATCCATGATAGGCTTTTCCAAAGGGAAGCAGGTTACTTCTCCAATGTATAGAAATGATGTGGAGTGCCCATATTATCCTCAAATCCAAAGGCGGAAAGAATAAACAAATAAGCAATTCCCTTAAAGTGTAAGAGTCCATATAGTAAGTCTATTTTTCACATCTTTTCATAAGATGACATCCTGACAGTTTCTCTCTGATCTCATTAATGGGTAGCTACTATCCTTCAGCTGAGAAGACTACTAAACTATCCATCACACCTAAGATGGAGAAACTTGTCATACAAAATTTTATATAGTAGCACTGAAAACATTTTAAATAGTTTGAGTTAATGCATATTGGAGCATTTCATTAATTTATTTACCTTTTCTATATTGGTGTACTATAAACACTAGTATTTGGAAATAAGCAACATTTCAAATAAATCTATAGTTAGTCAATCTGGAAAATAACATCTCATGAAGAGTGCTAATACCAGTTTTTTTACTAACCAAAATATAATACATGAATACCATCGACTCCAATTAAAGAAAATCAGTATTATACAGAATGTTACAGAAACACCACAAAGTTGGGAAATAAAACCAAATTACAGTTTATTACCACAATGAAAAACTCATTTGATATGTTTTATCCCATGTCAAAAACCTTTTTCTATAAGAATAGATGTTTCTACCAAATAAAATTATATCCTCCCCATATCACTACCACCTCCATCACAGTAAGAAATAATCCCAAAGGGCAAAAGGTTAACTTAAATACTGCTTTTTCAAAATCATGCACAAAGTTTCAAACAACAAAGCTGAATTCTAAAAATCTTTGCCTGTATTATAGATAGATACTCTGGGTATGGCATAAGTGTGCATCTTTTTTAAGGAAGCTGTATATCAGCTCTGTTCCCAGTGAACAGTGAACTGTCTCAAATCCACGTCACAGAGACTGGATCAATCTTGCAAACACAAGTCATCGCTGAAAAGAGGCCTTGAACTGAAACAGCCTGGAAAATGTATTAGATACTCATCCTAGCAGAGAGTGTGCTTTCCAAGCAGTTAAAATGTAATGTGGCAAAACTTATATTAAACACATCATTTAAAATAAAAATCCTGCCTTAACAGATGTAAAATCCCTGATACAAGGAAACAAATTACCTGGAGTTAGTGAAGGGAGAGATACTAACATATGAAGGAGATTTCATTTTGCATTTTTCTCCAGTTACAGTTGGGTGTACATGTGTGTATGTGGGGGGTGAGGGGTCTTCCCACTCCTTGTTTATTACACTTTTCTATTAACCTTTGAAAGTACCTTCTTTCTTTCTTGTGAAATAGAAGCCAGAGCAGCTATCCTTGCCTAGAAAGATGATATGGGGTTTTAGGGAAAAATGAGAACAGTATATATACTGCCCTTAGCAAGAAAACCATTTCTTGCTTGTGTATAATGTGTAACTTGTCTCTACTGTCTATTTTTGATTTCCATAGGTACTAAGTAAATTGCTCCAAAATGCTATTATTAGACTCCCATAATGACAGTAAAAAAGAAATAGTAGAATAGTCACTATTTTCAGTGAATCAACCTTAATCATATGATTAACTCTGGATTGTCTGAAATCTAGAAATGTTCAAGAATAATGAGTATAATATCAATCCATGTGATACTTTAGCATACCTTAATAATTAATGATACAACTCTATAAATTGAAATCTCTACCTTATAATCCAAGGCTGAGAGTTTTTCCAGTCTTTTGTTTGTATCGGGAGACTCCATCTTCTTGGTAAACTGAATAAAACATAGTTTGTTTTGTGCCAAAAATGATAAGATGAGAAAGTTGTCTGTGAGAAGAGCTAAAAAAAAAAAAAAAAAACCAGAAAATATTTGATATTATAAAATACTGAGTTAAATACAATGATAATGAATTGAGAAAATTATTTCACTAAAATATTACAAAAAGCTATTCTCAGAAGGTAAATACCAATTGAAATACCTAGTCTCTTAAATATCATTATTTTACAAGGATATTAAAGAACTTACAAATAGGGGCGCCTGGGTGACTCAGTGGGTTAAGCCTCTGCCTTTGGCTCAGGTCATGAACTCAGGGTCCTGGGATCGAGCCCCACATTGGGCTCTCTGCTCTGTGGGGAGCCTCCTTCCCCCCTCTCTGCCTGCCTCTCTGCCTACTTGTGATCTCTTTATCTCTGTCAAATAAATAAAATCTAAAAAAAAAAAAAAGAAATTACAAATAACCAATAATCATCAATTTAGTCATGCATGGATTTGATACTTTCCTTCTTTCCTAACACCATTTTATGATAACACTGATGTTTGGGGACAACCACCAAATAAACCAAGCTAGAAGAGCATAAAATAAAGACTATTTCATACCCGAATGTAAAGATGAAAATATTTACTTTTATTTGTACTTAACCTTTAATCTTGTGTTTACATAATATAAACTGAGAATAAACTGGTTTTTTAGGGGATACAGATCAGTGTTCTACACATTTATGTTTGTTTGTTTATTTATTTGAGAGAGCAAACACGCACATACACACACACACATGCATAAGTAGGGGGAGGGGAGAAGGAGAGGGAGAAGCGGACTCCACACTGAGCAAGGAATCCAAAACGGAGCTAGATCCCAGGACCTTGAGATCATGACCTGAGCAGAAGTCAGACGCTTAACTGACAAGCCACCCAGGTACCCCTGTATTTTTTTTTTAATTTTTCATCAATGAACCTTCTTTTTGAGCGTACACAAGATGAATGAAATAAAGCATATTACACTCGATATGCACATTAATATGTAAGATTAGCAAAAATGTTTCTATAGCTTTATTTCTAATGCACACAAGTAGGCAGACAATTAATATTCATGAGCTACATAAAGGGCTATTAAATAAAAATTATTGATAAAAACAGTATAATAGGCATTTGAGAAATGTTTTATATTGTTCCTACCATAAAGAAATTATTGAGTGTTTCATATATTTTTATTTCCACACCCTGGCTATGCAAGCAGCAACCAACAGTATATCTACACAATTACAGGAGAATCTGGAGAACTGCCAAGAAATCACATTGTTATCATGGTCTCATGAGAGTGTATTATTTTGGGTATAAATAAAAGAAACAAGTAAAAAAGGGATATCTCAGAGACATGAATAGTGTTGGGAGCCTCCTTTTAATTCTTATAAAGGAGCATGAACATGACAAAATCATCACAGCCACTATTTTATTTGCAGTGTCAACAACGGGGTCAATTATGACACATATGAAAATGGAACTTTTTCCATAGGAAGCTTCCTTAACACCATGTTCCTGTAAGGAAGAGGAAATGGCACACTTACAATCGTACCCTCAGCTTATTATTATCAAGAATTTTGTCAGTTATAGCCATCCTGCAAAGTGTTTTTCTCTAAAATGATGAAATTGTGTCTACGTTATTAAGAGGTAGCTAATGATAGCACACAGCAAAAGGAAGGTTTCTATATTCTCTCCTCTGTCCTTTCCACTAGACCACACTCTGTTTTGATTATTCAGTTAAGATACTGACAGTTTATAATGCAACCTGTTTCATAAACCTTTTTACCTTCAATAAAAGAACATACCCTTAAAACTTCAGGAGTCAGCACAGTATAGCAGAGAGAAAATGGGCTCTGCAGCTAGAACCTGGGTTCTAATCTCAGTTTGGTTATTTTCAAGCTGGTCCTTGGCATCTCATTCGTGGGCATGTTCCTTAGTGTCTTAGCTTCAATTTCCTTATCTATAAAATGAGAATAACTATACCATATAAAGTTTCTTTTTAGTTAAATGAAATAAGTAGGTTGACACAGCATCTCAGAGCTTTTTAGGGCTCAATAAATGTCAGTACCCTATTTCAATAATTGGCTTAAAATCTTTTTTATGCGTTTTTTTTTTTAAAGATTTATGTATTTATTTCAGCAAGAAAGAGAGAGGGAGAGAGAGAGTGTGCATGCCTGCATATGTGTGTGTGTGTGGAGGAGGAGGAGCAAAGAGATGGGATGAAAGAAACCCAAGCCAACTCTGACTCCATGGTGAGCACGGAGCCCAACTCAGGGCTCAAAACCAGGCTCAATCTCTGACCCTGAGATCACAGCCCAAGCCAAAATCAAGGGTTGGACACCCTACTGACTGCACCACACAGGTGCCCCCATGCTTTGTAGCAATTATATACTGATTGTGGTATACTTAAAAGGATCCAACTTTATCTAGTATATTTGGCATTGGTTTAGATATTTAGAAATATTGCCCAAATTTTCTCAAAAGTTAGTATTCTTAGATTTAGGTAACAAAGGACCTTCCTACTAGCCAAATCACAGATTTTTTTTTTTTATTGGTGGCTGTGTTGACTTTTGGGTTATTTACTGAAAATTCATTTGAAAATAAAAAATATTTGAAATGTCAACAATAAAGGACTAATTTTGAAAAACACACCAAAAAAAAAAAACCATTTTGAGAATACATTCATATTTTTCAAAGGAAAAAGTGAAAAATACTCAGAATATAAGCCTAATGCTTAACAAAATTTTTGTATTAAATATTAGTTAAAAGTTGTATTGGTCCCAGGGGTTGTAACTATGCTATTATAAGCGATTACTTGTGTTTCCAAGACCCCAGTGGTAATAATTAGTGTACCTGTTGACACACTATTTCTCCTGCCCCACTGTTAATGTAGGCACATGGGGGTAATTACCATCACTGATGGAGTCTGAGATGAGCTTCCCCACCAGGCTTCTGTCAATCACCACTTTTTCCAGCTGTGGCCCAGAGAGGCTTAGGGACACCAGCACACCTGAACCAAAGAGGAGCTAAAACCAGGTAAAGGGGGGAGGGGGAGAGACAGATTGAGAATTAGAGTCTTTCAAAAATCTCCCTTTAAATGTATAAATTATAAAGATATTTACATGGACATGTACACCATGAAATTATAAAGAGTTTTTCTTTACTGAAAACAAACACTGTCATTCTGAGTAAATAGTACAGGTGACTAGATGATGCAACATGGTAAGTGCATTTGATTAAAGAGCTATGTGCGGAAACTGAATTTAGAACATGTTTAGCAGAAGCCTAACCATCGAAACACTTAGAAAACACCAATGTAAAAGTAACTCCTTTGTACTATATTCAGAAATGTACTGTGTTCTACTAAAATACTTTGAAAGATTGTTATTTATATCAGAAATTAAAAGATTTCTGAAGGTTTGAATAGTCGTTGCTATACATTAAATACAGAAGAGATGCAACCATTACAATATAAACAGTGAACGTTACAATTTATTTGGAATTTAAATCTCACTTCAACAAATAAAGATCTTGTCAGTTTAAAATATTAAAATACATGGAAATAAAGGCAATTGCAGTAAACTGTTGAACTTTAATATTCATAAATAAGTGAACAATTTCTCAAAAAGAGATAAACACAGTAAAGTACCCGGGCTTTATCAATATCAGTGTTCACCCAACCACCTAACAAAAGATGACTGGATATCACCATTATGATTTTATACTGCTCCTTTCCATTTGTGGCAGCATAATTCATTCATCTCCAAATGTTTAAAACTTCTGAAAGGACTATGCATATGCGTATGCTTGTTATCTATGAGATTATGAAATATCAACATTGGAAGAAATTGTTTCACCTTCAAGGCAACAGACTAAAAGCAGATGAATCACGGAATAGCATATGGTATAAGAAGAAAAAAACCAATTGTCAGTAAACTAATCGTGAACATGCTAGCCAAACTCCAAGACAACTATCATTTTAAACAAAACAGGGGAATTCCCCACCTACCTAGGAAACGTGTCCCAGCTAGAAAGGATGATTCTGCGTCAAGACATATTGAGACATGTGTGAAGGATGAGCACCATGAGGGACTAGGTTAATATAAAGAAAGACTACTATTTCCCCACCGCTTAACAGATTCCAGGCACATGAATAGGAAAAGAAACTAAAGGGTCCCCCATGACTTAATAGACTGTCCATTTAATGTCAATGCCCCTAAAAGGGGTAGAGGGCAGGAAAGATAGAATCATCTTTATTTGTTTGGGAGGCTAAGAAGAGAAGAACATTTGTTCCAAGAATTTCAAAATATTCACAAACTAATCTCTACTGAATTACATCCAGCCCTGCAAGACACCTTGATGGCAAACACTGATATTTCCCTTTGGGGAATTCCCCTATAATAACATAGCACATGGTCTTTACTTCTAAATTCTCCCTTCTCAGGCAGGCAATTTTAGGGTCATCTTTCATACCTAGTTCTCCCTATGTCACAGCTTTTTTCTCCCTTCTCCATTTATTCAAAACATCTCTAAAATCTGTCCTTTTCTATTTATTTTTATCTACTAAAACTTTACACCCATATTCTTGAGAATCTTTTTTCTTAGTTATTCACGGATTACTAAGCTCTTTATGGATACTGGCTAGGCCATTTTTATCTTTGTATCTTCAACCTAAAACAATGCCAGGCACCCAGTAGGTTTAGCTGTGTGCTAGGTGCTAACTAAATGTTTAAAGAAAAAAATCATAATTAACTCATTATAGGATCAGATTATTCATAGTTAGAAAGAAACTTAGTCTAATCTTCCACAATACATTGGAAGTTCCTTCTGCAGCATCTCTTCAAGCGTCCTTCAAGCATTCAGTCCATGCCTAAATACCTCCAGTGATCAGGAGCTCACCACCTTACCACTGGACAGTTCTAATTGATTTAGAGATCATTTATTCATGTTTTTCATTGAATAAAAACTAAATGTTGATTATATGCCAAGCACTAAACTAAATTTAGTGGCTCAAAAGAGAATAAAATATAATCCTCAAAATAGGTGACAGATATGTTAACAGAGTATCTTTACATACAAGCAAATAAGTGTAATAAAGTGCTATTACTGGTCCTATTATAGAAGTACACACTGGGGAGACTAGAGAGACTGAGTAGGGGGTGGTGATGCTTGAGCTTGAGGTAAAGGCTAATACTGCCTTCTAAGAACTTCTATAATAACCTAAATTTTTCTTCAATAGCACACTTTAAAATATTAAAAGATAGTAACATAGGGTTAAGCGTGACTCTGAATCAGAATGCAATCAGCATTGGCTCTACCTCCCACCAGCTATGTGAACTTGTGGGAGTTCCTCAACCTCTCTATTACTTCATGTCCTCATCAGAAATGACAGGGTAATGTCTACCTCATACGATGAGGATTAAATAACTTCTTACAAACAGTATTTAGAATAATGCCTGGCACATAGTAAATGTTTGCAATTACTATTATTCAACCATTGCTCATATGATATGTGTTCACTATACCATCGGCCATCTCTGAACACATTTTTTTGTCTTTCTAAAACTCTTGTGCCCAGATTGGACTCAATAATAGACAGAGTGCACTAGACCCCAGGTGAGTTATCACCAGTACAATCTTTTGTCACCTTTCCCATTTGCTATGATTTCATAAGGATATTGTCTCCAAGATCTTTGCAATTTCCTCCAGAACTTTGGCATTTAATTTGTCCAAGTCTCAAATTTCTTTTCCTTACTTTCTGCTCTCAGCACCATTATCATGAACTAGTCCTCATGTCCTAAAAGTAATTGCTATTTCTATATTTGAGCATTTATTATCTTAGAAAACAAATTCTAAAAGACCACTTTTGTAGGATGGCGATATCAATTGCAACTTGTGAGTGGGTAAAAGAGGGACTTAAGCTGGAAAGGATTTGAAGGGGAAGTGTCAAGGTACAGTAAGAAAGTATGCATGCTGCAGTAGGTAACACATGGTGATTGGAGCAGTGATTTGGGAACTGAATCTTGCCCAGTGAGTTTCAGCATTCCTTCAGAATCTTTCTTCAAAGGATAGGTGCAGCCACTTATTTATATATTCATTCATTCATTCATTCCACAAATCTATAGTTAGGATTTTGTATGAGCCAGGCCCTATTCTAGGTACTGAAGATACAGCAATGAATCTAACAACAGACAAAGCCCTTGCCCACCCTCACCTCAGGGAGCTTGCATTCTAGTGTGGACACAGGTAATAGGCAAATAGTTTTGATATAATGTCAGATAGCAGTAAGAACTACAAAGAAAAATAAAGCACAATAAGGATGGGGATTTTAGGAGAATGGTGTTTTAAGCAGAATGACTAACAACGAAATAAAAAGACCCTTCTAAGGAGATGATATTTGAGTCATTTGACCCAAATGAAGTATTGAATAAGCCTTAGGATAATTTGGAGAAAGGGAACTTGAGGCAGAGAACAGCAAATGCAAAAACTCTCAAGTCAGAATGTGCCTGAGATAACCGAAGAAAGCTAGGGCAGAGTAGCTAGAGGGAAATGAGTGACAGTGATATTCATAGGGGATGAAATCTGAGAGGTAGCTGGGCCAGGTTAGGTGGACAAGAAATCATTTTAAGCATCAGAGAATTACAATCTAATTTATATTTTAAAGAGGGATCTGGGCAAGAGTAGAAGCAAGGAGACCATTAGGAGGCTATTGCAGTGGTCCAGGTGAGAGAAGACAATGGCTTGGATATAACGGCAATGCTGGAAGAAATGATATGTGGACAGATTTGAGATATATTTTAAAGGGAATCATCCAGGACCTGCTGAAGGACTGGATGTGGCATACAAGGGGAAAACTCAAAAATTTTTGAGCTCAGTAACTGGATTTAATGAGGTAGGGAACGCTCAAGGAGACACAATATTTGGGGGAATCAAGTTTGGTTTTGGACATGTTAGTTTATGGTGTCCATGGACATATAAGTAGAGATATTGAGTAGACAATTAGAAACGAGTCTGAAGTTCAGGGTGAAGTAAGGGCTAGAGATATATACTTGGGAGTCATCAAGAAAATAAAGGTAGTATTTAAAGTCATGGAACTGGATAAGCTGTCCTTAAAAATTGAGTAGAAATGTCACATGGCTGGGGCCCTAATCCACCCTGACTGGCGTCCTCATAAGAAGAGGAGGAGACGGGCGCCTGGGTGGCTCAGTTGGTTAAGCAACTACCTTCGGCTCAGGTCATGATCCCGGAGTCCTGGGATCGAGTCCCACATCAGGCTCCCAGCTCCATGGGGAGTCTGCTTCTCCCTCGGACCTTCTCCCCTCTCATGCTCTCTCTCTCTCTCTCTCTATCTCAAATAAATAAATAAAATCTTTTAAAAAAAAAAAAGAGGAAGAGACAACAGAGAGCGCTTTCTCTCTCTCTCTCTCTCTCTCTCTCTCTCTCTCTCTCGTTTCTCTCTCTCTCTCTTCCCATGTACATACACAGAGGAAGGGCCATATGACAACACAGTAAGAAAACTTATGTGTATAGGCCAGGAAGAGAGACCTTACCAGAAAGCAACCCTAACAGCACATTGGTCTTGGAATTCTAGTCTCTAGAACTGTGAGAAACAAAAAAAAATTTTCACTCAATCAATCAATAAATTTGAAAGAGGTTGGGTCTGAGGTTTGAAGCATTCCAATCTTTAGAGGTATGAAAAGATCAGGTTAGCCCTCTTATTGAAATCTAGTTTGGGTACTCATTAGGATCAAGGTATGTCCATCATTTAGATCTCTAAATGTCTTGTGGCCTAGAGGTATCTCTGAAACCAGATTTTGAAATAATAAGATATAGATAAATAAGCTACTTAATGCATTTTTATAAAACAACCTGTGGGAAAGCATAAAGTTTCCAAGTACTGGTGCCAAAGATAGTCTTGGATATAGTAACGGAGATAACCAGAATCAGGAAAAAAATAGTCTGAAGTTCAGGAAAAGAATATTCCAGTTCAGACAAGAAAGCATTTCCATCTGTTTCCCCAAAAGTTTGTTCCTAAACCCTCCAAAATGAAAATGGCCTATGTAAGATTTGGCACAACAAGAAGGAAAAGGGATATTGTCCTATCCTACTGCAAGGAGATGGAGAATTCTGACAGCTCAGAAAATGAAAAAGAGGAAAGAAGTAAAGGGAAGCTACTACAGAACAGATCTGAGCTTCGGGCTAGATCCACAGGATGGATCAATGGAAGGCCCATGAGATTTCTCGAAATTGCTCCAACTTTAATGTTGTTCTCCGTGCAGAACATGACTAAGGCAAAATAAGTACAGAAACTTTTCTTTTCTTGGACACCCTCCCAGGCAGCAAGTATCTTTCTTACTATTTCTGCTCTGTCCATGTTTCTTTCCATTGCCTTTATCATTTCTCCTTCTCATTTTCTCCAATAAGCTCATATCAAAGAGGCTTTCTCTTTAAGAAAATGGGAAATGATTCCCATAATCTTCAGATGGCTCTTCAAATGGTTTCTCCTAACCTCAGATTCAGTACTTAATTGGAAGTGAAATGACACTGGGAAAAGAAAAAGAAAATTATATCAGATAACAACATTAATCTATACAAACAACCACAAGAACCTAAGATTCATTTCATTCACCGGGTCAAAATATGTGAGTGCCTCCTATACAGACAGGGATACAATGGTGAATAAGGAAGACACATGTTAGTAGAATATATACAGAATACAGGAGAAGACCTCATTTCAGAGATAAGTGGAGGTTTTGGTCAGAATAGATGGCTGTTTCCTAGAACAGAGACTTTAAAACCCACAAAGAAGGGAAATGCATCATACTTGGTCTCAAGTACTGAAGAAGAACTGGTACAGTAATTGTAAATGAGCTGCTATTTTATAATAGTGATCACAATCAAGTCCACTAAATTCAACATTCTCATTGGTTAAGAAAAATCCCCCCAAATCCATGTGATTATAATTACATCCGAGGAGAAAGTGAAAAGTGAAGGTATGCAGGGTCAGGACTATAAATCAATAGTGAGCGACAGGTTTAATCCATGATCTGAAAATTAAGTCATGAACAGGCAGCAAAGTCTGATCCCCCAAATCACTAGCAGACATGTGGGAGATAGCAGGTGCTGAACGCTAGAATCCAGAGAGGCAACAAAGTTTTAGGACCACTGGAGTGAATTCTTGGGCTGAAGCAAATATTCGAAGTATTATAGAGCCACTCCCCCGGAGGTCTAGTGAATTTACATCACGATGGAACTCAACACCTCACTCAATCCTGCCCCCACAATCCAATCGATAGGATAAATTCTGGAGGAACTCTGAGAGCTATAGACAGTCAAACAATTTTACATTGGGGAAATCTATAATGAAGACTAGAGTCGCTGATCATTTTAGCAGATAACCTTCTGGAAAAAAGATAACATGTCTTCTATAATTGACTCCTTCATTCAGCAAACATTTGAGTACAGAGGGAAACCTGGGTACTAATACATTAGAATGGAGAAACAAAAGTGAATGCAGTTAAAACAAGGACAAAAAAAAATTTAACTGACTCACCAGAGAGAATTGACTTAAGGCCAAGAAACAAAAGGACAAAAAATAAACAGGTATTTTTCTGGATAAAGAAGTGTTAACAATGGGGTTTCCCAAAGATTTGTAGAGTGTTATTCAATATATGGAAGAGATACATGCCTAGAAATTTGCCTGCTGAGTTTATTTCAATATAAGAAATCTCATTTTCCCACTATGAGTAATGCTACTTTTTAATTCCTAATATAATTTTCAAGCCACTTCTTTTATGTTTATATATAATAATTACATAAAAGCAATCATTCCTAGAAAATATTTATAGTCATGGTGAAATTCACACACACAAAAAGTACAAAGGTAAATCTCCTATTTGCCAATAGTTTTAAAGATCAAAGGAGATAAAGGCAGTGGTAAGAAGTGAACAAAAAGGGACGCCTGGGTGGCTCAGTTGGTTAAGTGTCTGCCTTCAGCTCAGGTCATGATCCCAGGGTCCTGGGATTGAGTCCTGTATCGGACTCCTTGCTTGCAGGAAAGCCTGCTTCTCCCTCTCCATGCTGCTCCCCCTGCTTGTGCTCTGACAAATAAATAAGTAAAAACTTTAAAAAAATTTAAAAAAAGAAGTGAACAGGAAATTATACCAGACAGCACAGTATTTTTATACAAAATTTTATAATTTACAGAGGACTTTTATACACATAATGCATGTAAAATGCCAGTACAACTCTGGTACCTAGTAAGTACACGAGTTAAAAAAAATAAGTGACAAGATTAATTCTCATACTAATTCATGATCAGGAGGGTAAAACAACTAACCAAAGGTCTCATAATCAGTGGGAAAGTAGAGATCAAGACATATGACAAATTCAGTGTTCTTTCTCAAACCACTGAGGAACTAATATCCTTAACTCTCACTTCTCGGTTGACCTCCATGTAACAGCCCATCCGGTTTTCCTCTCTGTGGCTCGCTCTTCACTCTAAACCAGTCGCCCTCTAAACTAGTGGTTCTCAAATGGAGCTAGTTTTGACCACCAGGGGACATTCGGCAGTGTCTGGAGACACTGGTGATCACAAGCTCTGTATGTGAGTCACTTCCACAGATGCTCACCTGAAGAGAGTGCTTGTAAATGAGCTGCTATGGAGGTGAAGGTTCTCCCTATCTCCATTAAGCAGATTTGGGGGATCCTCAAATTCTAATCAACACTTTCCTCACATAAAGAAAGGATAATGACTGAAGACCTGGTCAGATATCTTAAATGGAGTGGTGAGCAGTGCATAGTTAGATCAGGAACCTGGATGAAACTTGTTCTGTATGCTTCTAACCATGTTCAGAGCAATGAGTGATGACTAATGACAGTTGTCAAGGCAGAAAGAGCCCCAGGGCAAGTCACAGAGCTACCGTAGCTTGATAGAAATATCCTGTAAGAACACCTCCTCACTTCTGTTCTAATTCTCAGATCACCAATCAGTCTTCTTATCTATAATTTAGTCTCTTGGGTAATTCAGCCATCGGGTGGGAATGCCCCAAGCAAATGAACAAAATCTATGATGCCAGATATATCTGACATTATAAATTAATAAACTGCCATGTCAGTTAATAAATCAGTCGCTTCTGAGTTTGGTTATTCTAAATGTTGTTAGTACAAGAAAACAAATAGAGATAACATAAAAGATAGATAAGTTTAATTAATCATAAGTTTTATGCCCAAGTCTATGATACATTGTTGAAGTAGGGGGTGTGTGCAGAATTTCTAAAAGTTGCAGATCTACATGAAGAGCACCATTCCATTTTATTATGAAAAAAGTGCTGTGGTATGTGTGTGTGTGTGTGTGTGTGTGTGTGTGTGTGTGTGTGTGTGCGCGCGTAGAAATTATCCATATAAATACAAGAAACTATCAGAAAGAACAAGCCCAAAACTATTGACACTATGTACCTCAAAGAGGTGAAATTAAGAGTTGGAGGCATGAATTTTAACTTCTAGTCTCAAAGAGTTTTTAAAAATGGGATTATGGCTGATTTCTTAACAAAAACCAGTAAGTTTATGGTATTTTTCTCTTTTTTTGACATTTATTATTATTTTTATGATGTTATGTTAGTCACCATACAGTACCTCAGTACTTTCTGATGTAGTGTTCCAAGAACTTTTTAAAAACAAAGAAGCAGCTCTTAAATTATATTTCTTATTTTATGGTTTTAAAGAGATGTTTTTTTATTATGTTCAGTTAGCCACTATATAATACATCATTAGTTTCTGATGTAGTGTTCAATGATTCATTAGTTGTATATATGCCACAAAATGTGTTTCTAAGAAGTCAGAATTTAAACCATACTGAAAATGAAGTAAAATAGTGGCTCCATAAAGGATCAAGTAGGAAACTGGACTGAGTCCCTCTCCTCTCCAATTTCACTTATTAAAAAAAAAAATCAAAACGCTTCAGAGTGCCTTATTAGATTGTTTATCCATGTCCAATTTCTTTCTTACTAAAAAAGACTATCACTGGAAAGTATGGTGGATCCAAATTATGGATTACAATGTAGCTTTATTATGTATAAGGAGGTAGATATACACTGTTATGTGAAGAAAGTTACAGAACAATATGCACAGAGTAATTCTGCTTATTTTAAAAACAAATGTATATGCATATCAAAACACAGAGGAGTGTTGGTAAATGCATGGAGGAAGGACATAAATCAAACTGCTAACTGTGGTTATCATGAAGAGGGGAATGAGCTTGGTGTTGGGGATACTTTTTACTATATACTTGTTTTTAGTGTATGTCATTTTACAGTGATAAGGAGTCATTTTAATTATTTTAAATTTTATTTTTAAATTTATCTATTTTTTTTTTATTTTAAGTAAGCTCCACACCTAGCATGAGGCTTGAACTCACAACTCTGAGATCAAGAGTCACATGTTCTACCAACTGAGCCAGCAAGGTATCCCTAATTATTTTAAATTTTAAAACTTTAAAACTGGGAATAAAAATCACCACTGAATCTTTTTTCAGTTCCCTTCATTTGAATTTACCATTTTTAATTGCTCACCTTCACCCAAAAGATTTCAATATTCTGATGATTTCTTCAATTTCTCTAAAATCTACCATTCTTAATATAACTCTGTCTATTCTATTTGACTAGGACCATACTCAACAGTTGCCCCTGAAACATTCTGCTTCTCCCTCCCTGTAATAAAATACTAATAGAGCATAAATCTAAAAGAGCATTTCCCAGGGCACAGTCTGTGAAATATTAATCTTTGAAGATGTTCCAGAAAAGTAAGCTTGGAAATTTTGTATGTACGTCACCTCTTAAAGACTGACAACAGCACTTCCTGAGTTAATTTAAACACACACACATACACACACTCACCTGTAATATGCAGTCGGATACCATCCTAACTTAACAACACAGAGTATTATGCTGGGTTTAAGCACAGCAGAGATTTCTTAGGATTAGTATCATTAAATTGTTACTATTTCTTTTTGTTGAGATAGAAATACAAAACACAAAAATCTTTAAAAATAAAAATCTATCACAAAATACTGAGCAGTTTTATAACTTCTCCGAAATAGTTTACAACTTGGCTCTAATTTAATATACAAGGTACAGTCCCTACCCCCCTGGAACTTTTGGTCAAATCAATGAGGCAGATAGTAATTAGATGGTCACACAATAAATAGAAAACTGGAACTGCAATGAGTGCCAAGTAGTACACGGTTCTATAAAAGCACATCATAGGGGATAGAGCTTGTCAGGGAAGGCTTCCTTACAGAAGCGATAACTGGTGGTCTGAGATGTAAGGACAGCAATGTGTTACCTCAGTGAAAAGGGAAGCAAAGGGCATTTTATGCAGAGCTAGGAACAGTTTAGGCAAAGGGCCTAAAGCAAAGGAAAGCCTGCAGAGCATGAGGAACTGACAGAAGCCTGTGTGGCTGAGGCACTGAGATTTTTTTTTTTTAATATCTTACTTTTTTAGAGAGAGAGAGTGTGCATGTGAGAAGGGCTTGATCTCACAACCCTGAGATCACAGACCTGAGCCAAAATCAAGAGACCGACACTTAACCAACTGAACCACCTAGGTGCCCCAATTTTTAAAAGAGTATAGTAGAGCATGAAGTTAAAAAGGTAAGTGGATTGGGAGGAGTTCAGTCTAGCCTTTAAGAGTTGTATGATGCTGTAGTTTTTAAAATTCAATTTATTGATTTAATTTTTGGAATGGATAATACATTCATTCATGTAGTTCCAAAAGAAAACAACAAATTGTACAGTGGTATCAGTTAAAAGTCTTGTTCTTGAGGCGCTGTGGATGGCTCAGTCAGTTGAGAGTCTGACTCTTGATTCTGGCTCAGGTCATGATCGTGGGGGTGTAAGGCTGAGCCCCATGTCGGGCTCTGCACTTGGTGAGAAGTCTGCTTGAGATTCTCCCTCTCCTTCTCCCTCTGTCCCCCATCCTCCTCTCTGTCAAATAAATGAGTAAATCTTTTTTTTTTTAGTCTTATTCCTTTTCCTGTATCCCTCCCACCCATGCTCCCTTACCCCTACCCTAATTAATTAGTTTTCAGTTTCCTATCTATTCTCCAGAGTTGTAGGAGCGTTTTTAAACAGAAGAGTCACCAGTTTGCCTTTAAAAAATCATTTTGGCTACAGTGTGGAGGATAGATTGGTGGGGAGCAAAAATGGAAACAGGTAGAATATTTAGGAAGTGTTTAAGTAGTCTAGAAGAGAGATGAAGTCAGGTGGCTCTGACTAAAGTTATGAGCAAAGGGATGGAAACCCTCCAGTCGCTGTGAGAGAGATTTAGGAGATAAAATCAACAAGAATAAGAGTTTAGTTATACATATGCGTGTGTGTTAGGTAAAGAAGAAAATTTCTAAGATAAACAGGTGACTTCCAGCTTTCTGGTTTCTGTAAGTGGATGGAAGGCAGAGTTATTCACTGAGATTGGAATGGCAAAAGAGGAACAGGTAAAGGACTCTGAGTTCCATTTTAAAGATACTATGTTCAAAGCAGCAATGGCCACAATTGCCAAACTGTGGAAAGAGCCAAGATGCCCTTCAACAGACAAATGGATAAAGAATATATGGTCTATATATACAATGGAATATTATGCCTCCATCAGAAAGAATGAACACCCAACTTTTTATCAACATGGACGGGACCGGAAGAGATAAGCTGAGTAAAATAAGTCAAGCAGAGAGAGTCAATTATCATATGGTTTCACTTACAAGTGGAGCAGAAGGAAAAATATGGAGGATACTAGGAGAAGGAAAGGAAGGGTGAATTGTTGGAAATCAGAGGGGGAGACGAAACATGAGAGACTGTGGACTCCGAGAAATAAACTGAGGGTTTTAGAGGGGAGGGGAGTGGGGAATTAGGTGAGCCTGGTGGTAGGTATTGAGGAGGGTACATATTGCATGGAGCGCTGGGTGTGATGCATGAACAATGAAACTTGGAACACTGAAAAAATAAAATTAAAAATCAAATTAAATTAAAAAATAAAGATACTATGTTTGGCAGTGCCCGGCTGTCTCAGTTGGTAAAGCCTGTGACTCCTGAGCTCAGTGTTGTGAGTTGAAACCCCACATGGGGGGTAAAGTTTACTTAAAAAAAAATTTTTTTAATTAAAAAAATATATACCATGTTTCAAATATCTTTGAGGTACCCAAGCGGTAAGGACAAATAGGCAGCTACATTTATGGATTTGGAGCGAAGGGAAAAGGTCCGAGCTCTATAAAGAAGCCACTAAAGCTACAGATATAAATTTGATAACCATGGAGTTCAGAGGAGAGAGGACAGGGTTTAGAATTGGGCCTTGAGGAATTCCAACATTCAAGGACACAGGAAAGGAGTATGGGCCTGAAAAGGAGACCAAGAATGCCAGAGAGGTAGAAAGAATATTGGAAAAAGAAAGTATCAGGAGAATTAACAGAAAAAGAGCACTTCAAGAAAAAGGGAGTGGTGCTACGCTTGAGTGGCTCAGTCAGTTAAGCAACAAACTCTTGATTTCAGCTCAGGTCAAGATCTCAGAGTTGTGAGATCAAGCCCTGCATGAGGCTCCATGCTGGGTGTGGAGTCTGCTTAAGATTCTCTCTCTCTCCCTCTTCCTTTGCCCCTCCACCCCACTCAAAAACAAAATAAAACCAACAAAAACAGAAACAAGGGAGTGGTAAGCAGTGTTGAATCCTCCTGTGTATTTAAGATGATGCTTTAAGAAAGAAGTCTATTGTATTTAGTAATAAGGAGTTGTTGCAACCTTAGTGGCAAGTTTTTTAGCATAATAATCAGGACAAAAGCACAATTGGACCTGGCTGAATGCTGAGTGAGCAATAAGGAAAGGGAGACTACAAATAGGGATGAGACATTAGCTTTGAAATAAGACTAGGGGCACCTGGGTGGCTCAGTGGGCCTCTGCCTCAGGCTCAGGTCTTGATCTCAGGGTCCTGGCATGGAGCCCCGCATTGGGCCTTCTGCTCAGCGGGGAGCCTGCTTCCTCCTCTCTCTCTGCCTGCCTCTCTGCTCGCTTGTGTGATCTCTCTGTCAAAGAAATAAATTAAATCTTAAAAAAAAAAAA
>CM052811.1:68135134-68209938 GCA_028533885.1 Nasua narica
GGCAGAGGCTTTAACCCACTGAGCCACCCAGGCACTCCAACACTACTTGATTTTAAAACACATTTTAAAGCCACAGTAATCAAAACAGTGTGATTCTGCCATAGAGACACACCTAGACCAATGGAATGGAACAGAGAGCTCAGAAATAAACCCTCACAGGGGCACCTGGGTGGCTCAGTGGGTTAAAGCCTCTGCCTTTGGCTAAGGTCATGATCTCGGGGTCCTGGGATCGAGCCCAGCATTGGGCTCTCTGCTCGACGGGGAGCTTGCTTCCCCTTCTCTCTCTGCCTGCCTCTCTGCCTACTTGTGATCTCTCTCTGTCAAATAAATAAATAAGTCTTAAAAAAAAAAAAAAGAAAAGAAATAAACCCTCGCAAATATGCTCAAAGTGATCTTCAACAAGAGGGCCAAGACCATTCAAGGGGCAAGGATAGTCACTTCAACAAATGGTATGGGAAAAACTGGATATCCACATGCAAAAGAACAAAGGTGGACTCCTATACATACACAAAAATACCAAAATGGATTAAAGATCTACACTTAGACACAAAAGTATAAAATTCCTGGAAACCATAGGGAAACAGCTTCATGAACGACCCTGGATTTGACAATGATTTCTTGAATATAATACCAAAAGCACAGACAACAAAACAAAAATAGACAAATGGGACTACCTCAAACTTTAAGACTTTAATGTATTAAAGGACACAATCAACAGGGTACAAAGACAATCAACAAGGTAAAAGACAATTGACGCAACGGGAGAGAATATTTGCAAATCATACATCTGATAAGGGGTTAATATCCAGAATATATTTTTTGAACTCCTATAAATCAGTAACATAAAATAACATAACCCTTAAAAAATAGGCAAAATACTTGAAAAAACATTTCTCCAAAGAATATATACAAATGGCCAAGAAGCAAAGGAAATTATGTTCAACATCACTAATCATTAGAGAAATGCAAATCAAAACCACAATGAAATACCACTTCACACCCATTAGGATAGCACCTATTTAAAAAAAAAAAAAACACAAACATAAAATAAGTGTCGGTGAGGATGAAGAGAAATTGGAACCCTTGTGTACCATTGCTAGGATTATAAAATGGTATAATCACTATGGAAGACAGTATGGAGTTTCCTCAAAAAGCTAAAAATAGAATGATCATCTGATTCAACAATCCAACTTGTGGGTATATATCCAAAAGAAATGAAAGCAAGGTCTTGAACAGATATTTATACTCCGTGTTCATAGTGGCATTATTTACAATAAAAGAGAAGGAAGCAACCCAAATGTCCATCAATGGACAAACAGATAAACAAAATGTGTTACATACATACCGTGAAACATTATTCAGCATTAAAAAGGAAAGAATTCCTGTCACATGCCACAACGTGGATAAAAAATGAGGATATTATGCTAAGTGAAATAAGTCAGTCACAGAAGGACAAATACTGTATGATTCTACTTATATTGGGTATCTAAAATAGTCAAACTTACAGAAGCAGAGAATAGAATGGTGGTTGCGAGGGTTGGGAGAAGAGAGAAAGGGGATTTGTTGTTTAAGGGATATAAAGTTTTAGTTTCTCAGGATGAAAAAGCTCTGGAGATCTATTTCACAACAGTATGAACATATTTAGCATTACTGAACTGTACATAAAAATGGTTAATATGGCAAATTTTATGTTTTTTTACCATAATAAAAATATTTTTTAATTCAAAAAAACCTAAAGTTCTTAGGAAACAAACTGAGGGTTGCTGGAGGGGACAGGCAGTGAGAGGGATAGAGTGGCTGGGTGAGGGATATTGGGGAAGGTATGTGCTATGGTGAGTGCTGTGAATTGTGTAAGACTGATGAATCACAGACCTGTACCCCTGAAACAATAATACACTATATGTTAATTTTTAAAAAATGAAAAAAAAATCTAAAGTTGATTCAAAAGATCCCTTCAGCAGAAAGTTTAAAAAGCAGGTCAGTGCCAGAAATTAACTTATTTCTTATAATAAACTTATAAGTTTTTAATCTTCATTTTATAGTTAAATAAACTCTGGCACAGAGAGGTGAAGTAGCTTCCCAAAGTTACACAGCTAGTAAAGCCAGGATTTGATACCATGAAGAATGAAGCAGTTTGTGTTTTCCACCTCTATGCTACACATAAAAGAAATTTTAATCATGTGGGTTCCTGAGAAGACCAGAGGGCATGAGATCCAAACTCTAGGGCAGGGGCTCCCAAAGTTTCTCAGTTCATGGCACCCTATATGTCTCAGTAATCTTATGGTGCCTGCAGGCCAAAAGTAACTGCAGTTCTATTTAATAAATAGACTCCAACAACTGAAGTATTTATGTCCCAACAACTCAGTAGCCATTTGAAAACAGGGAATTGAAAGAAAAAAAATTAATTCCTAAATAACCACAGTTACTTTTTAATAGGATGTGTGAATTAATGGAAGTTGGGCACTACACAACTTTTCAAACCTTGAAATATGTTTGGACACCCTCACACTTGCTCCTGTTCTATGTGAACTCTTGTATGGTCCCTGCTTCTTCTTTTTTTTTTTTTTAAAGATTTCATCCATTCATTAGGAAAGAGAGAGAGTGAGAGAGAGCATGAGAAGGGAGAAGGTCAGAGCGAGAAGCGGACTCCCCATGGAGCCAGGAGCCCAATGTGGGACTCGATCCCGGGACTCCGGGACCACGACCTGAGCCAAAGGCAGCCGCCCAACCAACTGAGCCACCCAGGCGCCCCTGGGCCCTGCTCCTTAACACAGCAAGTCCTGAAAAGTCAGCTTCATATAACTATGACATCCTCAAAAAGAATATAATGTGATCTCTTGTTGAAACCCTGCACTACCTGGAGCTACCTGTTTGTTTAGGTCTGACAGAAGTCTTGTGTTTCCTTTTTATTCCCTTAAGATTTTATTTATTTGAGGTAGAGAGAGCGAGAGAGTGCGAGCACACACAAGGGAGTGCGCAGAGGGAGAGGGAGAAGCAAGCTCCCCACTGAGCAGGGAGCCCGATTCTGGGATCGTGACTTGAGCCGAAGGCAGATGCTTAACTGACTGAGCCACCCAAGTGCCCCAGAAGTCTTGTGTTTTCCTCGAAATTTTTTAATATCCTGCAGGACTCCTGTGGATTCACTGCAGTCGCCAGAATGCCTCTGTGTAGAGTTTGAGATCTGTGGATTTAGATCAAAGTCACAGAAGCAGAGAGGCTGGGCCTCAGATAAGAGTAGGGACTATTCCTCTATGATGGCAGAATATAAGAAGATTTATTTATTTGGCACACAGTGGCAACTGGGATCTCACAATTCAACATAGGCTTCTACTTAGACCAAGGAGAGTATCAAATGACAGTTACTTCACTGTGAAAAGCTACCGTGAGTAAATATTTTACATATAACACTATTTCATAAGAAGCATAGCTATAACTGATTTTCATTTCATAGTCACATAAGCAGTATATCTGCTCACCTAATAGTTCTATTTTAACTTTATTTTTTAAAATGAAGGGTACAGGGGCGCCTGGGTGGCTCAGTGGGTTAAAGCCTCTGCCTTCGGCTCAGGTCATGATCTCAGGGTCCTGGGATCAATCCCCGCATCAGGCTCTCTGCTTAGCGGGGAGCCTGCCTGCCCCCTCTCTCTCTGTCTGCCTCTCTGCCTACTTGTGATTTCTCTCTCTCTGCCAAATAAATAAATAAAATCTTAAAAAAAAATTTTAAAAATAAAATAAAGGGTATAAATTACAATTGGCAAAAACACCTGATACGTTTTCTCTATCAGTGACACTGGCATATATATAACGATATTCTCAAATATCATGAATGCACTGTTGTTAGGTTCTCAAACCCAACCTTAGATGCCTGTTTTATAAATGTACTTTTCTAATTGGTACATTCCAATTTGTGCATCCAATATAAAGTTCTAAGTCTGAAGCATATTTTAGGTGTTTGTATAAAATCTCAGTACAAGTATCCAAATATAATGCATTAAATGTCTTCTCATTTGCTAGTTATGGTAGTAAAAAGTAGATAAATGGCATTTCTATGTTTGTTTCTATTTTGTTAGATATAAAAATCAACGAGATATTTAGGTTTTGAATTCATTTAGCTTTCCATATATTTACTATTAACTATAACTGAATATATGAAGGAAATTCATACTCCTGAACTAGCTTCCTTGGGGGCAAAATACCTTGAAGCTTCCAAAACATTATTAGACATGAAGGTCAAGGGCAGAGGCAGGGAAATTACAAGTTTCTTTAAAGAAATGCTTTAAAATGAAAACAATTAATAAAAGAACCATGTATAAAAAGAACAAGAAGGAAATGTTAATTGATGATGCTGAGATACATGACTATAAAGATCAAAATTTTCTTTGTGTCATAACCATGTTCCAAAACTGGGTTCATATCTTACTGTATTTTTAAGAGTAAATATTTACTCTATCAGTGAATTGTCATAGGTCATCAAACTTTGGATTGAGGTAATCAAGATGTAACGTAAATTTTCATTCTGTTTTTCCTGGAAAAGAATTAAATTTTTGCCTAAGAAGGAGTTATTATTAAGGCATGATACTAAACTGGCTAGCTGAACATTAAGATTATTCAGGTACAGTATTGTATATGTGCAAATATAGAGACACATGTTCTTATTTTTAATGTAAATCTTTGTGGGTGTGATGGCCATGGACGTGCAGCACCCCGAGCTTCCTCGGGAGGACCAGAGGCTAGGAACCTGTGTCACAGTTGACTGACAAAAGCTATACTTTCTCTTGGTACACCCAACAGGAGGCTCAAACTCACGTCCCCAAGATCATGAGTCTCATGCTCTACTGACTAAGCCAGCCAGGTACCCCCTCGTACAGCTTTACATCTGCGTCTTAGAACTCTGGGCATGTTTAAAAGAGATTTCAGTTAAAGAAATAATTGTTAAATGCCGAAGAATACCTGGAATTAAAACAACTGTTTACTGCCCAATCCCATCACAGCCTCTCATCTCACTTACAAATGACACCATTTTTAACTCTTACAGTAGCTCCTTCTGGTTCTATGCCCACATTTCTAAGCATGTTTTGTCACTAAGAATTGCATTCAGATGCATGTAGAAGAAACCTAACAAACAAACAAAAAGCCCATCACTTAATAAAATGGGTTTGTTTTTCCTCACAGAACCAAAAATCTAAAGATAGGCAGTCCGTGGCTGATAAGACAGGTCCATGACACCATCTCAGACATAACTCCCATCTCAGGGCCTTTGTATCTGCTGTTCCCTCTACCTGGAACCCTATTCTCCAGATATCTTCCATTGTTCGTTCCTTCATGTCTTAATAACATATTTCAGTAAGGCCTTTCCTGGTTACCAAACATCAGGCTCATCATACCCGACCACCCCCCACGCAGAACTCCCTATCTTTCTTGCTTTTTCTCTAACGGTTTTACTTTCTTATATACTCTAAATTTTACTTATCATTATTTTCATATCTCCCTAATGGAATACAAACCACAGGGGAACAGGAACATTGTTCATTTTTGTCTTTTCGTTAACTGATATCCCCAGCATTGAGAATACTATTTGGCATATAGTAGATACAATATATATATACACAAATATATACATACATATAAATATATATGTATATATACATATATATACACACAAATATATAAATACATATATATACAAATATATATAATACATATATATATATGCCTTAAGTGAAAAAATGGTCAAAAGCAGGCCCCTGCCCCTCAGGCATATCTCAGATCCAGACCAGAAGAAAGCAAAAACTGAAAAGGCACATCCCAGGCAAGTCTGGCCCCTTTAATAAGCTTTCCTGTAAGTCCTACCAGTGATCTGTGCTTACTTTGGCCAGAGCTACTTCAATATGGCCATCTCTAGCTTCATAAAGGAACAGGGTAACTGAGTGCTTTAAATTGGTCACATTGCCACTCGGAACATCAGGATCTGATCATAAAGAAAAATGGATACTGGGCAAGAAACTAGCAATGTCTTCCATATGTTATTTCTTTATTTAGTCATTACTTACTGATTTCCTATTATCATGAATCAAGATGTAATCCTCTTATATCCTTTATCTCTTACTTTTTTTTTTAAGTTTTGTATCAGATCAGAAATTAGCTTGATCAATTCCATTTATTTCCTCCCTCCAATATTCCTAGTAGGATCTTCTGTCCCCTGCCCCAGTTTGGACTAGTTGCTCTCTAGGCCTAAGGCACAGTTATCATCCTAAGATTTCTCTTCAATTCTTTCTTATGTAAGATCCTCCATTTCCTAGATCCTAAGAAATCCTGTTTTTTGGTTTATTCTGTTGCTTTAGGATGGCACGTCTTTCAAAGACTTCCTGAGAAAAGTGTCTGGCAGGTAAATTTTTTTGAGAGCTAATAAATCTGAAAATGTCCCTGTTTGAATGATAATTTAGAATTTTACATATAGGATTCTAGGCTAAAAATCACTTCCCTTCAGAATTATGAAAGCATTATTTTACTGTCTTCACTCTGTGTTGCTGTTGGGAAGTCTGATTCCTATTCTTCTGTATGTATCTTATTTTCTTTTCTACTCTGAAAGGTTTTCAGATCTATCTTTGGTTTCCTAAAATTCACAAAAGATGACTTTGTATTGATCTTTTTCAGTCATGGATTTTTTCACACTGGAAACAAGCATCTTCCAGTTCTAGGAATTTTTCTTCTCCTATTTTTTTGTTTCTTCCCTTCTCTTTCCTGTTATTATTTAGATATTAAACCTTCTGACCTAATACTCGAATTTCCTTACCTTTATTGCCTATTATTCATTAATATGTCCTTTTGTCATTCTGTTCTGCAGTACAGGGTTACCTCAACTTTCTCTTTCAATTCATCTATTAATTTTTCTACTTAAAATGCTGTCCTATTTTTAATTCCCAAGAGCCTCTGCTCTTTGCCCCCAAGGATTCCTTTTTAAAAAATGGCTTCCTATTCTTTTTTCAAAGATGCAAAAGCTCCTCTTACATCTCTGTGGGGATTAATTTTAATTCCCCAAATTTGGTTCTGTTTATGGCACTGTCCCTGGTTCCTTATCTTTAGTTTGTTTTAAACTCACAAAGATCTTGGATTTACTGATGCAGAATTTCTTCAAAAGTATCATAATCTCGAGCTTTCTGGTTATAATTAAAAGTAAGTCTCTTTAAAAATTGATTGGGGGCTTGTTATGCACTGGTACGCTTATTAACTTATAACTCCACTATAAGGATACTGGATGGCAATCTACCTTTTTAAAGAAAACTACCAAATACTAGTATCTACACCATTGCTCTGGGACAACAGGTGAGGGACGGGAATAACTTATTTTTTTTCAGAGAAGGATCCTTTAAACAGGTTACCCAGAGACATAAACCTCACTGCTGGAGAAGGGAAAGAGTTGGGAAAGATCTCACATACTTAGTGCCATTGTTCTTAATCCAGTCACCTCACTTCTACTATGTATTGTGCTTAGCATTTTCAAGTTCAGAAACCCTCTGAGTTGGTGTTTCCAGAAAATAATTATCCTATCTCATTTGTTCTTTACATAAACTACTTCTAGTTTTCCTGTTTTAGCCTATATCTTAATGCCAGGCTAATCTCTATGCCTTCTCTCTAAACTTTCAGTATCTTTTCACTAAACTTTATTATCTTTTTACCTGGAATCCTACAACTTAGCACTCATAGTGTCTTAGTGATTTCATGTGTCTATATTCCTTGACTAGGTTATACCGGGGACTCAGCCCACATCTTACACTTCCTTAGTGCAACCCATAATGGTGGCACTCCATAAATACAGTGTGATAAGTTTTATACAAGTAATATGCTGTTTCTAATAGCTGAAACTTAAAGTCATGGTTTCTCAATTATTATTTTATGAGAAAACCAAACTGATTTTCAGTACAATTTGATGAGAGGAAAGATCAGGTATGATGCTATTAATTCTACAACTGAGGAAATTATGATAAAATGAGTTCCACAAATTCACAATTTATCTGTGATAGGCTTAGAAAATGATTTATATTTTTACATAGCATGTCAAGTAATTCATTATAAGAACCAAAAAAGAAAAATATCTTTCTTGGCATTTTTTAAAAAAGATTTACTTATTTATTTTAGAGAGAGAAAGCATGAGCAGCGGGAAGGGTAGAGAAAGGGTGAGAGAGAGAATCCCCAAGTTGACTCCACACTGAGCACAGAGCCCAGTACAGGGCTCCATCCCAGAACCCTGAGATCACAACCCAGGTGAAACCAAGAGTCAGCCACTTAACTCAAATGAGCCACCCAGGCACTCCATGGGAATTTTAAAACTGTACCTAGAAATGTGTAACAGTTATAGAAATCAAGATACAGCTAACTATATCATATACTTTTGTAGCTGATTTTATACACGATTCAAATAATTTAATCTAAAATCAACATAATTAAGGTTATATCTATCTTAATGATAACATTGCTTTTAAAAACTTATGCAATAACCTGTAAATATGAATGTGACTTAAAGCATAATAATTTAAAGAATTTAGAAATTCCACCATACTGGTATACAATTTAAGTCTCCCAATGCTGAAACTATTATTCTCTTTGTAAAATATTTATAAATTAATAGTTTGTAAAATGGTTTACAAAATTCAAAGTGGAAATTATTAAACACTTTCTTATAATAAAATGACTTTAGAAGAACAAAAAGAAGAGAGAAATATTTTGATAGCTAATGAAACTAAAACTCTAAATTACATCTCATACTTTTAATGCATTTCGAACTAGGAATAGGCATAGTCTGAAAAACCACTTTAACAATTTTCATACAGAACACAGGTACAGGTAAGTCTTGATTTATAAACTTTTGAATTCGCAAGTAGAGGGAATCATTCTTAAATGGTACAATTTATAGGTCACTGGATCAACAACATGAACTAAGCGTTGGCTATGATGACAACCTGTAAAATCTCATTATTCAACAGAAGGAAAAATCCAAGATCAAAATGTATCCTCTGAAATCCTTTATGTTTTTGTAGTTGCCCTGCTAATTGCTAAACAATTGGACCTTTTGAAGAAATAAGGATGCCTTAAGAAGAAGACAACCAAGATAAATTCTCTAAGATATCTCTAAGATAAAGTCTTAAATTTGCCATTTTGGAGGGTAAAAGATTTACATTAGTTAAGGAGTGACCACAATCTAAGACTTAGAGTTCAACTATGTTAGCACCAAGGTACCGAGGAACTTTAATTTCACCCCAATTTTAAGACTATGTTGTGGTCAGTTTTCACCATTTTAGGGGTACATATATGAGGAAAACTACTAACAAAAATTTAAGCCTGTGTTATGTTTGGAGCCACCACACCTCACAAAAGGAGGACCCTTGAGTAACTTGGGAAATACTTATTTTGCAACTAACAAAAGGTAAGTTAAGGGGATCCTTTTAAAAATTGAGTTTGAGCAACAAATTTTTAATTTACTGTAATATTAGAGATCTTTAGGATAATGCACATACACACATATTTTTAGAAGACTTAACTCACAGTCTTGTTTGGAAACTGAGGAAGTGGATAAATAAAGTTAGGAGGTCTCTCAAAGGCCCTAAAGATGTGGGGACTAATCAGGATGGGCAGGGTGGAGGTTAAGCTATCTTATTAAAATGTATCATCACATCAAGAATGTTTTGGTAGTAAAAGGTCTATTTTAGGAATAAGCTATCAATCCCCAAAATAAAGCACAAAATATGACAAAACATAAAGAAGATAAATTTCATTGGATATATTAAAAGTGACTCATTGGTACAACAGTCTAAGAAACCACTACTGTCACTTTGGTATAAATTCGAAAAGTAATTATATAAATATCCTATCATGAAAACTCCTTTTCTGCATTGAAGTAATTTAATAGTGAGGGACATCCTTCTCTTTATTCCCCCTATATACACAAACTTGCTTAAAAATTAATATGCAATGGCACCTATTTAAAAAGGATTGCTTAGGGGTGCCTGGGTCGCTCAGTCAGTTAAGCATCTGCCTTCAGCTCAGGTCATGATCTTGGCGGAATGGGATGGAGCCCTGTGTCAGGCTCCCTGCTCAGCGGGGAGCCTGCTTCTCCCTCTCCCTCTGCCTTTCCCCCTGCTTGTGTGCTTTCTCTTTGTCAAACAAAAAAACCTTTAAAAAAATTAAATTAAAAAAAACAAAAAGGATTGCATATTGGGATGCTTCACTGCATATTTTAAGATGCCTGACATGTTCCAACTTACCCTGTGCAATGGTAAGGGTGGAGGCCACGACACAGACCTCTCACTATAGGTAGAAGGCTTGCCCTCCAGTCAAATTATTTTGAGCCTGCTTTTAAGGTGAGTAATGGCATTGAGAAATACAATGAGTTGTACTAAATTTAAAACTTTCCGGAGCATATTTTGTATTCAAGTTTTAAAGTTTGATTAAAACTTTAATGAAAACAAATTATGAATTTTTAAATAATCTCATCCTTTTGAATAGACTCCTGAGTCAAATTTAGATTATGCTACTAATAATATGAATTCAGCCTTGTAAACACTCTCTGGAAAAAAATCATTTGTGCCATTTGAGGAGTTAACTAGTTACCTTCATGAGTAAAAGTAAGCTAGTTTAAACAGAAAAATGAAGAAAAACTAGAGTTCATTAAAATGATAGTCTATATTCAAATACTCAATTAAGATATGTTCATAATAACTACAAATACAACATTATAAATTTACAGATAGAGTCAAAGACCTAAACTTCAAACAAGAATAGTTACAGACCTAAAATAAATCACATTATAAACAAATAAGAATTTAAATTCATACAGGATATTCAATTCCATAAAAAAGTTATAATTATTAGTACTGACATAACTTCAACTACATGTATGAGCAGGATAATGACTAATGATTCTTTTAATCACAAACAAGTAAGATTCTTCTAGGCAACTAGAATTTCTTAAGCCTATAAACAAAGCTAAGCCATTTGTCCACTATTTCCTGATCGATGGTCACTAATTATTATATTCTGAATTTAGACCCAATCAACATGTAGCTCATGTTGTCTAGGCCCTAACTGTGATGGAAATGCTCTTTATCTAACTGTCTGTATGACAACATCTGGCTACTGAGCACTTAAAATGTGGGCAGTACAGCTGAGGAACTGAATTTTTTAATTTATCTAATTTTAACTAGTTTAAATTTATTTTTAAATAGCCACAGGTGACTGGTGGATATCGTATTAAACAGCACAACTTAGAGGATTCAAAAAATAAGAGCAAATGTCTTGTTATGTTAAGTCTAACTCAAGTCTGTTTGTTGATTTCCATAAGCATGGTACTTACAAATGTTTACTAGAGTAATATGCTAAAAAAAACTTCTGTCCTGTGGTTTTATCTTCACTCAAAAATATGATTAAATCTATGCCAAGAAACATCTAATACAACATTCAGGCAAATCTAAACAAAAAAATACCATTTTAATTAGTGTTCATAGTGTCAGTACAACTATACTGATTAATGAGGCAGCCTTGTGGCCTGTGTCAATCTGTCTAATGTTAGTCTAGAATGACTAGAATTCAAACTATGAAATATCCACTACTAAAAAGTTTTTGTCAAAAAAAAAAAAGTTTTTGTCCATTACCTATCATAAACACAATACCAATTACTGCATAGTTTTCAGCTCCATTGGTTAAACACTGCAAAAGTATGTCAAACCATTTTACCTGACAGACATATTTGTTCTTCCATTTGCTCAGCACACAGTGACTGTTTTGCATCAATTCCTGAAGGAAACAGAAAAAGAGAGAGTGCAGTTGACTATACACATTGTTGTTATCAGTTAGAGTGCTTCTGATTTGCAAGCACCAAAAAAAAAAAAAAAAAAAATCAGCATGCCACACAAAGATGCAACTGTTTTGGAACTCCTCGCTAGACAAAAGCAAAGCTATCATCACCAGGAGAGTTGATCCTTTATGAAAATTAAAACTGTTGAAAGATGTTTTAAAACAGATTTGTTTGTTGCCATTTTTGAAACTTTTGGAAAGATACCTCTAACTCCTTGAGTGAGTCTCGAAGTTTTTCTGGGCGTCTATTTTTGAGTGTCCACGGATAATCTCGTGCTGGCAAATGAAACATGTACTACAGTTAGTTAAACATGATTTAAAAAGGAAATTCTGCTTAGCAGTGTGCCTTAGGAGGATTAAAATAAAACACCTCCTTAATTGAGAGGAAGTGGGCTTCATTTCCATCATCAAATAACAGCCTTTTGAAAGGCTTTGTCATAGGAACAGGATTTTTACCACAAAACAATCTCAGTCATCCTAATTTTATGATGACAACCAACAAAGCTCAGAGAATCCCTAGGAAAGATTCCTACTCCTGTCAATCTGGTACCTAATTGTAAATGACCAACTCTTTACCAGAGAATGAACATTCTCATACAAATCATTAGAAGTTCAATCCAAAAGAAATTCCAAATTCTGCAAGTAACCCTCTCAGACCTGAAAATTCCTACAAGTGAATGGATAAACTGAGGAAAGAAATAAAACACAAAATATGATGCACAGAATATAAATTTAAAGTAAGCATCACCTATTAAAATTTATTTAAAATGAACCTCTTTAAGATGTACACAATTCAGTAATGATAAGTGCCTTTGTTTTGTTTTAAATGCATTTAATTAAAAGAGAAAATTAGTGAGTAGAATCTCAATGTTGGCCTCACACAAACTAAAAATGGTTTTATTTAAAAGAACAAAATGTTAAATTTATTATAATCATATCTATTTCATCACAAAAATAAATTCACCTTTGAATTCTCCCAAATAATAATTTTAAAAATGAGTTGTATGTATGTGTTTATGTTCTGTGTGCATTCTCATTTAATACACAGTATATAGAGATATTTAAATTTTACAGAATTACTATAATCTTATTTCAGCAAATTAATTTCATTCTATAACATAATGTATGATGTATACAGCATATGTGCAAAGTTTTAAATTTATATTGCAGTTACTAACACAACATTGAAAAAAATTAAATGTCAGCTTGCCCATTTAAAACAAGGGACCAAGTCGGACTTTTAGCTCCACCTGTATTCCAAATAAAACTTAAATTATATTTAATTTCAAGTCATTAAAGTCATCTTTCACTGTAGCCACATTATATATATTTATATATCTGAGAACAGAAAAGACTAGAAAGAATAAAATGCTAATACTATACATTATAAATTTTTTTAATACTAGTCATAATTTTTTTTTTACAAATTTATTTAAAATGGGTAAAACATTGACAATTCAGGCATGGTACATATAACAAAATGTTATCAGAATTTAAATATGATACACTTAAATATATTAAATGATATAGATAAATACGGTTCATTAAGAAAGTTTATGTTTACACAGGCATATATCTTATCAAAACTGGATAGAGATTTCAATGGTCTAAACTAGAAATGTCTACCAAATATAATTCTCACTCATATGTTTATATACCTAAACAATGAGAATTTATAATTATAAGAAATTTGGAAGGAATAACATTTTCTTTTGTGCAGAAAGCTTAAAATATTTTTTAAGACTGAATCTTCAGGGATATTAAAGTTCCAGTTTTATAATAATTATAAGAAAGTATAAAGTAAGCTTACATTCTGCCAGTTTCTGCTTTTCTTCTAAGTTACCATGCTCTGTCACTGATACTATGGCAGGAGAAAGAAGGAAAGAAGAAAAAAAAGTGGAAATTATTTTAATTAAAATACTTTGTATTTTTAAATGCAAATATATTATGTATATTATGCACATTGTTGAGACTAATAAATTATGCTAAATTTTTTTAAAGGCAGTTGGAAAAAAATGCCACAATGTGTTTTCATTTCATAGATGTATTTCCTAAATTTGCAGTAAAAAGGCTTACATAGAACAACAGGTGGGCCAATATTCTGAGCTCACAATCTCATCAGATAGGGAAGAGAACTGCAACCAAGTCCAGAACAGAAGCTGCTTCAGTCTGTCATCAGAACCATGAAGTTAGCCTATTTACCACCAAGCTGAGCACACAGGATGCCCACACAAGCCCCATTTCAACAGAGACCAAAACAGGAAGTAACTAGCTAGAAAGACCTTTTGGCCCATCATGAAACTTCTGGGATTAACAGGATTAATCAGATAAAGAAAATTGATCATTCACTCAGAAATGCCTATTTCAGATATCAGGTGAGGATCCAGGAGGCCAGCAGCAGTGGGACCCACGCATTAACAATGCCCTCTACTGGGACACTGATAGATAAAGGTGAATAGACTGTCCAGTTATCAGTTGGATCGGCAGTAAAATGACAATTTTCATGTTCTTCTATAGCATTTTCTCAATATTGCTCTATTTTATATAGAACAGATATCAATCTCAGTATTTTTCTAAAGAACTGAAATGAGTTTTTTAATTTTAGAATTTTCCTAAAGCTCAAAAAAAGGGTTTTTAATGGTCAGTATTTTATAGTTTAGAATATTTCATTTATAAAAATTACTTGAGTAGAACAGATGCTTTACCTGGTGGGTCTTTCTTGTCATAATACTGGTAGATCCCTATGTTTCTATCTATGGAAAAGAAGAAATAAAATTAGATTATGGTAAAAAGTTCTGGAGAGTAAGAAGCCAAACCATATTATAATGGCAGGACAAGGGTTAGGGAGTGGATAGGCAAAGACAGAAACAATCTTTTTATGTTACTAGAAATAAGTAAGTTCAGAGTGTCTGGACATGAGTTCATCTATTTTAGGGATATGCAGGAACTGGAAGGTTTATCAATCTAATTTTAAAAGATTTACACAAAACTAGAAGGGCATGAGGAAAGGAGTAGTAAAAAAAACCCCTGAAATCAAGGAAGACCAATTTTTCTCTTTCACACTTCCTCTGATATTTTTCACAGGGTGCTACCAAAAGGAACTGCCTCTATGCAATGCCAAATGAAATTAGAGGATGGGGAAAAAAATGCCCTAGCTGTTGGATTCTGAGCTATTGCTTTCTTATCTCCAGGTTAGCTTGAATCTAGTATGGTGCTCAGGGGAAATTTCCAGGAGAGAAGGAGAAAAGTCAAGGAAAGTATGGTTATCTGAAGTTTGCTTAGACTCAAAAAAAACCTTCCAAACCCATTCAAATTCAGGTGCTCTCAGGGGATACAAAAGCAAAGCAAGGCTTCCTACATGTTGAGAGTGATTTAACCAAGGACTCTGTCCTTGCAATTGAATTACAGGAAAACCAAATAATTTTGTCCATTTCATTCCTATCTGTGAATAGTGAAATACTTTTTTCTTTTAAGTAATAGTTTCCCTCCATGCAAAATAATTCCAGTTACTAACAAAAGGATACAACTGTTTCCAAAGAAGTGGAAGCAGTACAGGCTGCCCCCTAGTGACTAACTGCTCCAAACTTTCTCAAACTGAAACATTACACTTCAAAAAAATGTGTTACAGCTATAATTTTTATTTTTATTTTTTTAAGATTTATTTATTTAAGTAATCTCTATACCCACCATGGGACTCAAACGCACAACCCCAAAATCAAGAGTCACATGCTCCACCAACTGAGCCAGCCAGGTGCCCCATATAATTAACTTTTTAAATAGAGTTTTACAAAATAGTCAATCCTGTGTACTTATTAAACCTCTATTCTATTCATCATGACACTAATTGGGACATATAATTTTTTTTTAGATTTTATTTTTAAGTAATCTCTACATCCAATGTGGAACTCAAATTTACAATCCTGAGATCAAGAGTCACATGTTCTACCAACTGAGCCAGCCAGGCATCCCAGGACATATAATTTTAAAGAATACAGTTTATTTCTATTGGATAGATTGAAAATATCTAATAATGGATGACTGTGAAAGGTCATAAGCACGACTCCTAAGATACTGAATAATACTCTATTTATTGCAAGATGAGTTTATGGGTGCATTATTCTTTGATAGTTCAAAACATATCCTTATGATCCTTATACATTGCAATACATATGCTGTACTTCAAAAAAAAAAAAAGGTGTTTTTTTTTAAACCTAAGAACCATAAGCATTATAAACACAGGCAATATTCTTTAGTATAATTCTTTTTTTTTTTAAGATTTTATTTATCCATTTGACAGAGAGAAAGAGATCACAAGCAGGCAGAGAGAGGAGGAAGCAGGCTTCCTGCTGAGCATAGAGCCCGATGCGGGGCTCGATCCCAGAACCAGAACCGTGAGATCATGACCTGAGCCGAAAGCAGAGGCTTTAACCCACTGAGCCACCCAAGTGCCCCTAGTATAATTCTTCATCATGAGATGCAGCCAAATATTTACAACTCTAGAAAAGAACTATGAAGACCATAAAGGGACCTGAATTTTTTTAAGTTTTTTAATTTATTTAGGTAATCTCTACATCCAGTGTGGGGCTCAAACCCACCACCCTGAGATCAAGAGTCACAAGCTCTACTGACTGAGCCATTCACCCACCTCTCATACTTCATACTTCTTTTTAAAGAATATTTGCATTAATACCATTTTGGGCTTTCTAGAAAAATATCACTAATTATGATATAATTCAAGATATAATTCAGTGTCTTTGGGGATATAAAAAATTCCCATTTTTGGCTTTTGATCTTTAAAATATCTAATTCAAACATGTGCAAGTTTTAAAAAATTCAGGTATACTCCTCAAGTCTTTCAACATAAGCAATACTGCCACACTGCATATCTTCTGGCCCTTAATAGCGCCTCCTTAGAGATAACTATTTGCAATTATGAGCTGTTTCTTCTGTATATTCCTCCATATTTATAAATAGTTTTTAAATAGTTTTCTCACTCTATTGTTTCTTGATTCTTCAGTTGTAGATATTATCTACTGCCTATCCACTACGGAAATGGAGAATTCAGTTTTTTTTACCACCGTGTAGCCCTCCCTACCTACAGACACTTAACTTACACTTCTCCCCATTCTCCCAATAGAATTAGAGCACAATTTTCGGTTAAGTCAGTGCTTACAATATTAATGAATACATAAATACTACTCACAACCAAACCATGGAGTACGTACACTATAATTGCATTTCCTTTTTTTAAACAACTTCCCTGATGTTAAAAATTGCCTTTTTATTTACTTCAAAAAAATATTAACACGGATGCCTGGGTGGCTCAGTTGGTCAAGCAACTGCCTTTGGCTCAGGTCATGATCCCAGGATCCTGGGATTGAGTCCCACATTAGGCTCCCTGCTCAGTAAGGAGTCCTCTTCTCCCTCTTCCCCCTCCCCCAGCTCATGCACACGCTCTCTCTCTCAAAAACTAACTAAAATATTTTTTAAGAATGTTAACACTAATTAATCTCCAATATACTCTGATATATATCAGTGACAAATCAGTAATTTTTTCATTGGCAACATCTCCCCTAGAGCCTCATGATCCTGTACCATTTTGGACCACATAACTTCTAGGTCTGATGCACAGACACTGTCTATTTTCTTGACTAGACAGGTGTGTTTTGAAGACTGGTGTCTTCTGTCTTGATTTAATTCCCTTGTTTGGCAAGACACATATGCTCTGGTAGTTCAATGAGAAAAGGAAGGTAAATTTGGTGAGTATTTACATAGCTGAAAACGTCTTCTCACAACTGACTGACTAGCTGGCTGGAAGAGAATACGAAGTTGGAAATAATTTCTCTCTGAATTTTGAAGACATCATTCCATTGTCTCAGAGTTTCCACTATTGGAGTTAAAAAGGCCAACGGCAATCTGAGTTCCAACCCTCTGTATGTGATCCATTTGTTCTTTTTTAATACAAGGTCTCTGGATTTTTTCTTTATGCTCAGTGTTCTGAAATTTCACACTGATATGACTTCGTATATGTCTTCTTCCATTCATTTTGTTTAGTACTTATAGGCCTTTTCAACCTATAAACTTATTTTTTTAGTTCTAGGAAATTTCTAGTAATATTTCTTTGATAATCTCTTCACTTCTTTGCTGCTTTCCCCAGAATTAGTAATTGAGTGTAGAATTCCTATGGTGAGACTCTACTATTCTTATATCTCCTATTTATTAATCTTTTGTCACAGCATTCATTTTCTTCTATATTTTATTTCAACATAATTATGTTTTCTTGATTATAAAAATAAGATATTATTGTATAGAATTTAGAAAATAAGACAAGCAAAAAAAGTCAAATGTCCCATATTTCCATTCTCCAGAGACAACTATAATAATATTTTGTTGTCTCTCCTTAGTTTTTTTCTATATGTACATTTTTTACAAAGTAAAAATGTTATACAAAATATTGTTGTTAACATTTTTGCTTTAAAAATTATTTTGATTATTGGATGAATACAAATGATGATGTGTAATGTTAAAAATAAAATATAAAAATATGTAAGATTAAAAACAAAAAAACAGCACATTTAAGAAAAAGAACATTACCTCCTATGCACATTTAAAATTTGTACAATTGAAATGTACAAAAGAACATTTAAGCCTATGTACTCCTTCCTACTTCTATTCTACATCCTTGCTTCTCAGAGCTATACCAAAATTTTCTGTTTATAATTCTTCTAATTTTCTTTATAGTATTACTATATATATTTAGTATATTGTTTCTCCTAAAACAATACATTATTTAATTTTGCCTGTTGTTTTTAAGCTTCCTCTAAATGCAATTATACTGTTTGTACTCTTCTGCAACTTACTTTATTGTTTTTTTGCCCAATATTATATTCTTGACATTCATTGACGCTGTTACGTACAGCTATAATGCTTTCACTTTCTCTGTTGAGTAAATGTATTTATCCATTCTCCTGCTGGGTTGTTTCTAGTTTCCTGCATCATAAAAAGTACTATTATGAACATTTTGGTACATGTCTCCTGGTACACAAGCGTCAGGGCTTCTGCTGAAGTATATATATAGCCAGGAGTGGAATTACTGGTCAACAGGTGACATACAGCTTCAATTATATTAGATAATGTCAAACTGTTTCCTAAAGTGGTTGGACCAATTTATACTTTCACTAGTAGTGAAATAAGCTGAATTTCTTCCTGTGTGTGTGTGTGTGTGTGTGTGTGTGTGTGTGTGTGTTTTCTCTTCTATTTTTGGAGAATTTTTTTTCTTTTGAGTTTAAAATTTTTTTTCTGCTATTTTCAATTTCTAAGAGGTCAGAATAACTTTCCAGTGTTTTCTGAAACTTCTGTAGTTTGTTTCTTGCTCTTCATATTTAAAAATTAAGGCACTAGAAAGCTGATCAGAAGCTCTGTGTACATGAATAGGGTTTGCCAACTGGTGGGCTTCACTGATCAGCCAGGGACCAGGGTATTTCACTGGAGGACCCCTCAAATATCAATGTCAATAGGGCTTCTCTCTGGGGTCATGCAGTCGCTCCAAGCCCTCAAACTTCCTCTTTCTTGGAGAGTATACAACTGGCTGCGACACACTTCAGAATCAAGTGGGATTAAGAGGACTTCACCCAGGGCGCCTGGGTGGCTCAGTTGGTTGAGCGGCTGCCTTCAGCTCAGGTCATGATCCTTGAGTTTCAGGATTGAGTCTCACATCGGGCTCCCGGCTCCACGGGGAGTCTGCTTCTTCCTCTAACCTTCTTTCCTCTCATGCTCTCTCTTACTTTCTCTGTCTCTCAAATAAATAAATAAAATCTTTAAAAAAAAAAAAAAAGAGGACTTCACCCATCAGTATGTAGGTTTTCACTTCAGAACTTTCCCGTCTTCTTTTCCTGGGGCTGATGTCTCTAAATCTAGAGCCTCTCCAATTAAATACTTCCACATGTATGAGAGGTATCTCACTACTTCTTAAGCAAACTTTCAAGTCCCTTTGTTGTCACCCCATGCTGAATCCCCACCCTTCTGTAGTATCTGGCTTCTCAAGTTTCGGTATCTTTCTAGAATTTTGAGACACAAAGTGGCTGTCTTTGGATTCTCTTCTGTAGACATTTGATATTCAAATTTTTAAGCTTCACTAATTCATCCATCCCTTCCATCTTCCCAAAACTGCCCAATTGCAATTGTCTCCTCTCATATTCTCTTAGTCCTTGTGGATTTATGGCTTCTTTATTTTAATTCATTTACTTTCTCATTTGAGAAGAATTTGGGGAGGAAGCAAATGTGTGTTAAATCTACCTTGTGTAACAGGAAATCCTTAGCACATTTTAGGCAAAGTAAACTTAGTGAAATTATAATACATTTGCAAGGCAAACCATCTTCTTAGTAATGATGCTAAAGGCATATAAATAAAACTCTCCTCCTAAATACTAGAGTTGTTTTGGATAATTCAAGCGGAGAAGAATTTTTAAAACCTATTTCCTAACAATACATACTTTATGCTATAAAACTAATAAGCATCATTAAAACATACTTACACTACTCCTGTCCCCAGAAATGTGAAATGAAAGAATATGAACATAATTAATTGTACATCTTAGCTGGATGTTTGAGATATTACCTTAACATCAAGTAGAAATACCTTTACCATTAGCTAGCTAGCCTGCAAATATTTAGGAATATATATCATTCATTTTGAACACTCCCAGGAAAAAACTGAACATGTATGTATCTTAAAAGGAAACAAACATTAGGCCAACAAAATTATTTTTCACAACAGAAAATCTAACTGAAGCTGAAAAAATAAGAGTAACTAAAAAGAATTTTCATTAGCCAATTTTTATATTAAGTACAAGAGAATTATGCGACTCTAGCTAGAGAATCCAGGCTCTAACCTTTGTTAGTACTTACTTACAACGTTACAACTTATATTTGGAAAATACTGAAATTAACCCAGAGCTCATTTACCGCCAATGTGTAAGGTAGTCTTCAAAGACCACAGGTGCAGTTCAGTCAAGCAGAAAGACATCTGATGGCAGAATAAATCTCTGTCCTGTTTAAAAAATAATTAAAAAGAGATGCCAATTAATTATCTTCTATTGTCAATAAAACCAAGATTCCTTAGAAAAAATAACAGAATCATTTGACACTACTCATATTTGAGATATGGGGTCCATTACAATAAACATATTTTAACATATCGTTGGTTAACCACCCAGAAATAAACTCTAGAAAAAAGAAAAGTATACTCTTCCTAAATGCCATCTCACTGAGAAACATGGAAAGAATATATGCATTTGAATTTTAAGTAACTTGTTTGATTTTTAAGGCTCTGAGTATATTTAGAATTATTTAGTATTTTAGCATTTTTTAAAACATTTTAAGAAAAGGATCACCTGTTAATTATTTCATACAAACACATTTTGTGGTGTATTTTTAATATACAAAAAGCACTTATTTATGATCTCCCACATACAAACAAGCTAATTAAAATTCAATTCGTAAGGTAAATGGTAGTTACTGTTACAAGAAACATTTACTTAAAGGTAAAACTATGTAAAACCACATTAGCATTCAAATTAGTTTGTTAATCTGCATGTCATGATAGATCCAGAGATTCTACTCTAAAAACATTAAAAAAGAAAGAACAAGATAACAAAACAGTACATCGAATATTTCCTCCCAGTTTTAATATCAGGGACTAGTGATGGATATTACCGATACTTTTTCATGAAGTAGTATGTCATTCGTTTGGACTACTGGAGAAAGGCCAATATGAATGAGAAAAAAATGTCAACATTTTACAATTATTTGAAAGAAAATTATATAACTTCCAAATGTTTGCTTAGAAATACATAGAGTACTACACTGTATGAATAGTTCACTATATATCAGAAATATGTGAACTATTGATATCTTCTTAATGGAGATCATAAAAGAACTGCTCTTTCCAATAAACTTCTGAATAACAAAGAAAGCTTGAAAACATTTTATTACATCTTCAGACAGAGGAAAAAGCCCCCAACTTCTTTAACATTAGGAGTGACTAAAACTATTTCCCATACTATTCATATGGGTGATAACCCAAAATAATTTTAGACATAGTACAAACTTCTTTCGTCCTTCCTTCACCTTTACATTTGATGTCAGTGTATTTACAATAATCAAGAAACATATACATATTCAAATAACAAGACACAGTGTGCCAATATTGAAATGAAAAAGTGAACAAGGTGGCAGCATGAAAGAAAGGCCAAGCCTGCCTAGAATCGTGGGGCTCTGAGAAAGCTACAGAGTTGTGAAATGTTAGCAGAACTTCCAAGACACACAGGATTTCACCAGTTAAATGATAAAGAAAACGATGATGACAACAGGCAATACTTGCTAAATGCCAGGTCACTCATTACAAGCATTGTTCTAAACATTTTATATGTACTAACTCATTTAATCCTCAGGCCTACCCTCTGAAGTAGTATCATCACTACTCCTTTAATGAGGATACTGAGGCACTGAGAAGCTACCTGGCCAGCAGGTAGTTGAGGCAGGCTTTGAATATAAGCAGACTGGTTCCAGAATCTGTGCTTGAAACTAGAGCACTCTCTCTCTCTCGTATTGGGCTATCTAGAGGTCTGAGAGAGAGAACAAGTAGCAGTGTTGAGTAAAAAGACGGCATATCCCACGCATGGTGGTAGATTAAAATGCATGGTAGAAAGTGATAGAAAAATGAAGATGAAAAGGGTAACAAGGTAACAGGCTATAAAAATAACAGAGATATTTGGATTGATCTGAGTTCACTCTCTTTCTTGAACTCAAGTGCCTTAAAAGGTTACAGATAAAACAAAGGACACATCAGTCTCCAGATCTACCCTGCTGTCACCAGAAGCGGGCTGCCACTGTATACAGCTAGGGGGCAGAAGAGCTAGTGGACCTCATTACTATGAAAGAGGATGAAGTTCTTTATCAGCAGGCAGTAGAGAAAAAGTGATATTAAGCTCATTTCAACTTTTCGATTCAATTGGGCATTGTTTCAGAGTTGTCTGCCTTGGAGTGACTCTAGTGATGTTACTAGGGTTATACATTTTTTAAAACCAAAATACTTAACCGTATTAGAATATGTAAACTGTACCTGTCTCATTTGGATGAGTGAGGCCTGGAATGTTTGCTTAAAGAAACACTTAATAAATTAAATAAATATTTATTTGCATTTAGTAAGCTTAATGTATAGATTCTAGACTCAAACTGCCTGGTTTCTTACTCTAACTTCTCAGTTTGCTAGCCAACTTGGACAACTGACATAATTTCTCTAAGTTCCCGCAGATATAAAATGGGTACAAGAGGGGCGCCTGGGTGGCTCAGTGGGTTAAAGCCTCTGCGTTGGCTTGGATCATGATGTCAGGGTCCTGGGATTGGGCCCCGCATTAGGCTCTCTGCTGAGCAGGGAGCCTGCTTCCCCCTCTCTGCCTACTTGTGATCTCTCTCTGTCAAATAAATAAATAAAATCCTTTAAAAAATAAATAAAATAAAATAGGTATAATAAAGTACCTACCTCAGGACTACTGTGAGGGCACTTTTATTCAATTAATTTATTGTTACCATTGTTGTTGCTGCTACTGCTATCACTCAATATGTCTAACATTATGCAAATTTATATGGAAAAAACACAAGAAGTGTATTACATGCAATCGTTCACATTGGATAGTAATTTCACAAGGTGAAATGAAAGAAGAATAAGTACAAAGTACAATAGGGGTTTTATGAAGGAAAAACATCTATCTGTGGAGGAGTTTTTACACAAGAGAAAGTATTTGAATCAGGACATGCAAATGGATTAATGTTTCACTGGGAACAGAAAGAGGATATGATGAAACAGGAGCATTTTTCCTCTGATATAAAGCAACAGAAGTCACAACTTTTAAATAATACTAGATAATAAAAACTTACATTCTTCAATTTAGTGTTTACTCAGACACCAATAATTAGAATTTATGACAATGTGGGCAAAGACAAGGTTGAAGTCTAGCTGATAGTAGCTAAATAAAAAAGTTTTATTATGCACATTAAATATGAAAAAAAATTTTATAGCTAAAGCCAAAAGGGCCATACCTTTACTTATATATCAAAAGCAGACTGCACTTGAAACTGTTTTTTCATTTAAGTTAATTCAATAATAAAGAATTTGTCAACCTTCCCCTGATAACAGAAGTGGAGAGTAAAGAATAATTTTCCCTGTAATCTCCATTGGCTATTTTTTTTTAAAGATTTTATTTATTTGTCAGAGAGAGAGAGAGAGAGAAAGCACAAGCAGGCAGAGGGGCAGGCAGAGGCAGAGGGAGAAGTAGGCTCCCCGATGAGCATGGAGCCCGATGCGGGACGCGATCCCAGGACCCTGGGATCATGACCTGAGCCGAAGGCAGCTGCTTAACCAACTGAGCCACCCAGGTGTCCCATCGTTGGCTATTTTTTTAAAAGATTTTATTTATTTATTTGTCAGAAAGTCAGAGAGAGGGAGAGAGTACAAGCAGGGGGAGTGGAAGGCAAGGGGAGAAACAGGCTCCTTGCTGAGCAAGGAGCCCAATGTAGGATTCGATTCCAGGACCCGGGGATCATGACCAGAGCAAAAGCAGATGCTTAACCTACTAGGCCACCTAGACATCTCCACATTGGCTATTTCTAAGAAGCAGGAATGCTTTTAACCTGAAAACCAAGAGATCCACTGCCCATATTTTTACTAAGTCCAAAAGTCCTAAAGTACTCAGAAATTACAGAGTTTGGGGGAGAACAAGCAAAATGAGGTCCATAGAGAGCTTCAAATGTCCAATGCAAAGGCCAAGACCCTTTGTATTTGGACATAAAAAGAAATCCTGACAATAGTACATGTTTGAGTCTATGACCTGGACTTGTCTTCCAGCTCAGCATCAAGGGTTCATGTCTAGTCTCAATGGGGTACAGAGACTGAAAAAATGCCCTATTTCTCAAAATCCTCTGATATACAAACAATACTGCTCCAGTTTCCCACTAAAAAATACAGGACAGGGGCACCTGGATGGCTCAATCATTTAAGCATCTGCCTTCAGCTCAAGTCATGACCCCAGGTCCTCGGATGGAGCCCTGCACTGTTGCATTGGGCTCCCAGCTCAGCAGAAAGCCTGCTTCTCCCTCTTCCTTTGCCCCTCCCCCTGTGTGTGCTCTCTTGCTCTCTATCAAACAAATAAAATCTTTAATTAAAAAAATACAGGACAAAATGGGGAGAGAGACATTTTGCTTTATAAAGGACCTCTTTGTGACCCCTATAGGGAACATTTAGTATAAGGGTAATGAAGTGTCTGTAGGAGATGATACCCAGCAGAAAGCAAGCAGGACAGGCAGCCTTTTGGATTAACATGCTCAGCAAGAGTGGTAGTATCTAAACAAAATGGCTCCATACTCAGCAAAAGTAGACATGGTGGCCAAGGAGTAGTATCAGCAATGATCAGTTGATGGAGCAAGACTAGCAAGTAGTAGGTGAGGCAAGTGAGAAGAAAATAGCCAATGTCCATTAGTAAATGATTGTACTTGTTTATGAGCTCATGTGACAACTCCTGTAGACTCCCAGGAGGCTTTGCAGGAGTCATACTATATAGCAGGAAGGCCAAAGATAGTCAAATATGGGTTATTCACCCTTCTTTTCCCCTGAACTTTAAATATCTGCCAGTAGGACCATATAAAATGAAAGAAAATTAATGGAGTAAATAAAACAACTTTATAAAAACCTATAATAAAACTAGATGGGCACAGTGAGAGGAGACCAAGTCAATATCCTTTCTAGTCTTCAAGATATTTTGCCATCTTTACACTGTGCAGGGTTTTTTTAAAAGATGCAAACCTTTAAACCTTGTATTTTACTCAAGAATGCCACCAGTGAAAAAGAATGCTGGTTATTTCCTTGTTTGAAAAATCTGCCTGGAGGAAGTAGTCAAGACCGAGCTTGTATTATTCAAATATTGTATTAGTACATAAATAGTTGTTTTGAAGGAGGGAAGAAAAGAATTTCAGAAGAATGCTGGATTCTGCACTGTGGGAATGAGGTGTGAGCAGGGATTAAAAAGGTAGAGAAGCAAGGAGTCCCTAAAAAAGTTAGCTGAGAAATACTGCCCCTACTCAGTGCCCTTATGCATTTCTCTGGAAATAAAATCCAATGAGTGATTTAGAACTAGAACAAAAGTAGCCATTTAAGGGGAAATATGATAGAATGAATGAATAAAAAATATAGCAAAGAATTGTCCAAATAAAAAGAACTACAGAAGGAAAAACCTAAGCAACAAGAAAATGCCCACATTTATTATTTTAAAATAATTCTTAAACTTTTGCAATTTTCTGTTTAATTTTGTAAGGTAGTTGGTGACAGTCCCAGATGTGTCTGAAGGCCATTCTGAATCTAAACTTCCAGTCTCCATGAGAGAATAAGAAGGATGTATTACATGCTTTAAATTGATCTTGACCTAAATCTGGATCATTGTTCTCCTATAGGGGGAGAATCTATGATATCCCAAATTTTGAGGCCAGAGATAAGACGATCCTAGAGGGCCTTCTTTTTACTCACATTTTTTAAAAGTTTAAAGCCTTCACCCCAAAACAGATTACATTATAAAAAAAATCAATATTTATTTGCCTTAAGAATAATTGTTACCATATATACTAAATTTTAAGAAAGTAACATGCAAAATAAAAACAGTTGTGCTAAGATGCAGTAAACTGTTTTGCTTTTGATAACTTTCTTTTGAAGAATAAAAACTATGTTTTAGAGGCACAGATTTCTTGCCACTAAATAAAGCTGCAAAATATTTGTCTTCCATGCTTTTTTAAGCCAGCTATTTTGACTGCTTTGGGAAGGAAGCTTGAGGGTAAATAAAAACCCTAATGTAAAATATGATGGGAAAGGAAAAGAATTAACAAATAGAAGACACTACTGTGGTTTAACAAAGATAAATGATACCGGATGCCAACAAGACATTTAAAATAAATGTGTATCAGCACAATACCTCAGAGAGCCTAAGGGAATTTTCCTTGGGCATAAACTTAAGAGTGTACACTTGCTACTTATTAACAATGGATTTTCTGAGGATATCTATTCACCAATTCAAATGTACAAAAATAAAGACAACTAAATAGCATAAATTTAAGATAAACTATTGGTTTACTTGTATTAAGTGTTTTAGTCAACAGGTAATTTTCAAATTACATAAAATACAATGTATTCCCCTATAATCTCAACAATGCCATCAACACAGAATTACATTAATACCTGTTAAGCATCTGCATGAACATAATCAATGTCACATTATCAGAAACTAAAGATTTAAAAAATATTTTGAAATATTCAACCCTAAACCAAACAATTAGGAAATGATAAAATTTGTGTAAAAGGACAGAGGAGTCTCAAAATAAAAAGACCTCAACCTTGGATTGAACCCACAGCAAAAAAAAAAAAAAAAAAAAAGACCAGAGTGTTAAAAACACTGGGTCATTAGTACCTCAGAGAGTCTTATGATATTAACTATATTAACAATTAAATTAAATTAATTAAATATTTCCACTATTTTGAGCACCTTAGGTGTATGACATGTTACTGTGAATCCTAGATACGAAAATTTACAAAGCAGGGTCTCTACTATCAAACAACTATAATCCAGTGTAACATAAAATAACCACAAAAACAATATGAGGTTTGTGGTAAGTGCTAATTTAGCAACAAAGGGCCAGGGATGCTCAGTAGATGCTCTAGTTTGATAATAAAAGAAATGTTCTTATTAAATAGAAGGGCATTTGAAGATTATTAGATTTTGAGAGAGGGTGAGAGAAAAATGAGGGAATAATATACAAAAGTGTAAGTTGCAAGGCTTATTTGAGAAATAATAAGCAATTGGTTTGGTGTACAAATAGAAGAGAGAAATTAAGACCACACTAAGGAAGTCTGAATGCCATACTCAGCTGTCAGGACTTTAGAACTGCTAGATAGCTAATAAGGAAGAGTGGCAAGTTTCTAATCTGGTAAGAGATTTTAGAAAAAGTAATCAACAGATCAGAATTATTGGATGATCAACTGGTAGGTGGGAATATTGGAGGAATGGAGGAATAGGATACAAGTGACCTGTTCAAAAAGTAATACAGTAACAAGTAACACTAATATTCAGTAACAAGAACATGAAATGGGATGGTAGCACCTGGAAAGTAAATTAAAAAAAACAGACTCAAGTCATCTTTTGAAGAAAGAATCAACAGCATATGGGGACTAATGAATTGCAGAAGTGAGAAAGAAGGAAGAATCTAGAGTAACCACCAAGCAATGGGGACCCAGGTTACTGCTCAGATAGTGACCCTTGCCTTGAACATGGCTCCACTGAGCAGGCACGTCTCTATCACATGCGCCAGGTTTTAAAGGAGTAACAGATATTCTGTTCTCGACTGCCTTAACCACTCAATCCACACACCGCAATCCTCCCAGCCACTGATCTGGCTACTTGGTCTCCCATTTTACCTTTCCCTTGTCCCTCAGTTTGTAACTCGGCTCTTCCTCTTCCTTAGACTTAGTGATTCGGCTTCTTCACCCTGGTGAAGGACTCACAACTATCATTTTTCTTAGCCACATCCAGTTCACAAGAACCCCCTACACAGACTTCTTCCCACCTGGTTTATTCTAGCTTCAAGAACAAGAGTTGGAATAAAGCATATATAGAAACAGGGTGGTCTAGAAAAGGAGCAAGTTTTGCCAATGTAGGTTAGCCGAATTTTTGACACAGTGAGAATTTAAAGTATAAAAGTAGATATGGGTAGAAATGTCTAGCTGGTAGCTAGAAATAAAGAAAAGGAGCCTAAACTGTACAAAAACTATTTTGGGATTTTCTGAATAGAAAGTTAAAAACCACTGAATAAGATCCCAAAAGAAAAATAAAGTCACGGATGGATATTTTGGTAATTCTCCAACAGGAAAACAATGAAAAAGAGATTAAGACAGTATAGCGTAAAAAAAAAAAAAAAAAAAATTGACAACACAGTGTCAGGAAAACCAGGGAAGAAAAAAAAGGCCTATGTGTTTTTTTAAGTGGTCATATAGTGATCACTGATGATCAAACTTATTTCTGAGTTTCAATGTAGAGATGACCTCAATATAGTTTAATGAGAAGTAATGTTTTATGAAGAACACACAGATTAAGTCTTCTAAAGAAGGTGTGGTTCTACTGCTCTGAATGCTGGGCTGTGAGCCAAAACTGCCTCAATTCTAATCTAGCTATGACAAACTTACCCCAAATCATTTAATGTCTCTGCCTCAATTTCCCCACTTACAAAAATAGGGATAATGATATTGACCTACATTTGCAACAATGTTGTAAGGATTAATTAATGCTGTATAATGCTTTGAAGATGAAAAGAACTGAGTATTATTAGCTGGTATTGCATAAGTAATTGCCTATAATACTTCTGAAATACTTGAAAATTTTATCCTCTAATTTTATTCAAACAGCAGTTATCACTGCTGCTAAATATTTAGCTCCCTTAGTGACATTTACCTTCAAATATTATTATTAAGTTATTATTTTTAGTGTATCTAGATCTTTTCTAGATTATATCATACATGTTCTTTTTTTTTTTTTTTAAGAGTTTATTTATTTGACAGAGATAGACACAGTAAGAGAGGGAACACAAGCAAGGGGAGTGGGAAGAAACAGGCTTCCCACGGAGCAGCGAGCCCCATGCGGGGCTCATTCCCAGGACCCTGGGATCATGACCTGAGCCAAAGGCAGACGCTTAACAACTAAGCCACCCAGGCGCCCCCATGTTATTTCATAGTATGTAAAATTTGACCAGATCAGAAGTATAGAACACCTTTTCAACCTAAATGTTAAGTATAAATATTCAGGACATATTTAATCCTAATAAGCACCAACTGCAAATATTCAATAAATGCTAAAAGATAATACTTTAACTATGAAATTTTAGATTTAATAACATTCAGCAATTATATGGTAAAGGCAAAATACAAAAGCACAAAGCAGTGTGTTAAAAACACGCTCTATGATGTCCTTATTTCCAAAACAACCTATACAACCTAAAAGTGTACAAAAAATGGTGAGAGTAACTTTTAAATCCATTAGACACTGGTCTTTTGTTTCTTCTTGGGTTTTAAAATTACAATAGTAATGCATGCTTATTGGTTTAAAAAAATGCAAATATGGAAATATATGTTAAAATGACTATGTTTTCCTCCCAGCTGCCCTCTCCACTTTGAAGACAGTCACTACACAGCATAGCATGTGGCCTTCCAGATTTTCTTGATGTACTCACAGTATGTCCACACCCATACTTACTTGCTTTGTGTTTTTGTAAAGACAAGATTTTACTATACATACCATTTGCTTTTTTTTTTTTTCGCTGAACACCACAGCATGGATATTCTCTGTCAGCATACACAGATTTACTTCACTGTTTTTTAATAGCTGCAAGATGTTCCACTGGATGGTGACCATAATTTACTTAACCACTTAATGTTCACTGTTTCTACTTCCTGACTTATAAATAACACCTTGAAAACGTACATGCATACCTTACATTTTGATAGGTAATGCCAAATTGGCCTCCAAGATGATTGTGCCAACTTACATTTCTACCAACAACATGACTATCTTTTTCCCTATATGCTCATAACATAGAGAATTATCAAAGTTTTACATTTTTGCCAATCTGCTAGGTGAAAATTGGATTCCTATAGTTTTTAGTTTCTTTTTTTTCATTTATTATTAAAGAGTTCAAACACCTTTTCATGTATTTTTTTTTCCTTTTCATGTATTTTTAAGCAATTTTGTTTCTTCTATAAATTGTTTCTTCTATAAATATACTTGCTCCTATCTTTGTCCATCTTTCAAGTTCTTTATCCCTTTGTGTATTAGTAATGCTAATAGTTCGTTATATAAATTGTACATATTTAGCCCTTTTTAAAATTTTTCAACTTTATATATGAAGAAAGTAAGAAAATATACAATTCACGTTGTTTTAAAAATTGGGCATAACCTAACAGAAAGCTTTTTGAACACCACTTTTTGAACACCACTGTGCAAAATGCCTTGGCCAGAGATGGTTCTTCACGACTGCTCACAATTGGTCAGACGATGCTATTTCTAGATGAAGCAAAAGGCAACAGATTCTTATGTTCCCAGAAAAACTGTGCATCATTCTTACTAAAAGAGGTTAGAGGAAATTCTATGCCTAGAAAGAAAAGTAGGAGCCCCTCCACTTTCCCAAAATAAACTGTGGCAAAGATCTTTATAAATCTCCTGTTCTACTTAAATTTGGAAAGTATTTCTCTAGGGCATCGTTTAAATTGTTTGATTCATTTAGTTAAATAGATTTTGTTGATTTAACATTTTCCATATTATATGCAGTTTTGATATTTAGATAATTTATCAATGGTTTCTTTATTGTGGCCTGTTTCCTTTTCTTTCTACTCATTACATGGAACAAATTAAATTTCACTAATATTTAAAGATCAATGTTGACCTTTGCATAGCCATTTCCTAAGTTCCCATTAATACAAACATCTTGTTTGCTGATGCTCTTTTTGAATATTTTGCTGCACACAAATTCCATTATTCCAAAGGGACTTGAATCTACTGAAGTACATATTTTCCATGACATTGCAAAATAATTGTAATACCAGGCATTTGGGGGGGGGAGGGGTTTGCTAGCATAAGCAAATAATAATAACAAAAAAAAAATCTTTGCCTACCACCACCTCTACCATATGTACCCACCTTTTTTATCTACAAAAACATGGACTTAAAATCCTTCTATTTAGTATGTACTTCAATCATAATTAAAAGACAAGAAAAATAGGAACATCGGCAATGTAATCATGATAATTAATTTGAGAGTATAATTCCATATAGTTTTATGCTATACTTGGATAGAAAGAAATGGGACTTTGAGGAGAGAATAAACTGAATTTCAGGAATAATCCCTAAAGAGCTGAGTTAAAGACAAGAGAACACTGAAATGCTCTTATCTAAACCAATGCTAACTGCCGAAATAATTTGTCAATTTAGATTACTGTTTTAAAAAGTATATAAATCAAAGCCTGTTACAAAGTGAGCAAGAATGAAAAAAGACAGAGATCCTTTCTCTTCAAATAGAAAAGACAGTGAAAAAATTTGAAGTAGCCTCTAGCTATACCACCTCAACCCTGTCAGATTTCACTTGTCAGCACTTTGATGACAGATTGCCACCCCCTCCTCTAAAAAACAAACCCTAGTAACTGTTGAAAGAAATGGCTACTTATAAAAAGTGGAATATCTCGTGCAATCTGATAGTTGTATACTTTAAAATCTTTTTTTTCCCCAAAAGAACTTGAAAAACCTTTTTCTGTGGCTTTTACCAAACTTAAAAGCTAAAGAACCTTCCCAATGTGGGTAAGTAAAGGGAATATAACAAATTTTAAATGCCTACTGAATGCATTTTATATTCATTATTTCATTTAATCCTCACAGTAACCCTCTGAAATTATGTACTAAATTGTGCACGTATTAGCCTGCATACACATGGTGTACATGCACATATAAGTTTTTTTCTGGGCAGGGAAGAACAGTTTCTCCAAGGAGTCCATTTACTTCCCCTTGCCCAATTGAAATCAACTCAGATAGACTTTAAATCTCTTAATTTACAGATACAAAAACTGAGGTCTGGGGAAGTAAAGTAATTTGTCCAAGTGCAGTCAGCTTGCTACAGGAACAGTTAGGGTTAGAATTTCTGTCCACAGATTATCTGTGCGGTGCTCTTTCTACTATACCTCCCTCTGCCTAAATACTATGCTAAATAGAGCCTTTTAGTTAAGCTTCTGCTTAAGCACCTGAGACAGGTGGCAGTTTAGACTTGTATAATTACTCCATGGCGAAAGATACAGATGAAACCTATTTTCCGGCCAAATTTAATTTATTTTGATTAGAAAGTCCTTGGAGGAAGTTACTTGAATGACTACTTAAGGATTATTTTTAATTAGTACATCAATAATTTGTAAGTAAACTGATATATCTAAAACATCTGATAAAACTGGTATTTCTTAGGCACTAAAAAATCTTCACAGTATTTACTTAACAAACTTCACAGATAATACAAAAATAAGCTCCAACATAAATTATTGTTTTACAACTGAGTGTTAAATACATTAAGGTCTTCTTTTTAAGTTATTGCATTATATCAGAGAAGGCTTATTTCTATTTTTACTACTCTTATTTGGTAGTAGCTCTCATTAAGTTCTCATCTCCTCAATCTCTATGACAAGTTCTTAATGAAATGTAAACAAGTCCTAAAAGCTCCCAGTTTATAAGAATTCTTCAGTGAATCCTTTTATATTGTGTTTGGATCTTCCTTCACACTCTTTCTTCCCTGACTGGTTATTTTCACCTTTACTAATGGTTTGTCACAGCTTTATCATTTACATAATATTTTTTTAAGATTTTTTTTTTTTTTTTTTGACAGAGAGAGACACAGCGAGGAAGGGAACACAAGCAGTGGGAGTGGGAGCGAGAGAAGCAGGCCTCCCACAGAGCAGGGAGCCCAATGTGGGGCTCGATCCCAGGACCCTGGGATCATGACCTGAGCCGAAGGCAGAGGCTTAATGACTGAGCCACCCAGGTGCCCCCATAATATTTTTAATGTTTTGTTTCAGTGGTTGAATGGAAAACCAAAGTAGGTACTTAGGAAAGAAAAGCCTTCTCTTACTGAAATGAAATCTGTGAATACCCACCAAGTTCCCCTGAGAAGGGATCAATTTCATCTTTAATATATTTAACACAGGCATACATCATCATGGCTTAAAATGTTAATAATTCCCTAATGAGTAGAAAATTATTAACTAATATTTTATAGTCAGTAGAATAAAACAAGGAAGATTCTAGATTATGATCATGTTTTACCCTCAAGCCCAAACAAATCATGTATTCATAAAAAATGTTTCCCATGCTTTTCAGACTGGACACTATTTTACCGAATAAATAGGATAATATATTTGAAACAGTATGGCAAATGATAATTGTTCAATAAATGTCAGTTTCCTTTTACTGAATATTTGATATCCACAAAATGGAACCTGATTGCAATAACAGAAAAGAAAAATATACTCCGATTATCTTAGCATTTCACTGGGTATCATTTCATCTTCAAATTATTTTAGTTTGGTTCAAACCACATTTGCAAAGCAACTACCAAGTGCCAAATTGGACCAGGCATTGTGAAACCCTCCCTCCAAGAACTTGGACTTGAGGAGGTCATAACTTGATGGGTGATAGGGTAAGCGAAAAATGATAAATACAATTACATCAGAATATGGAAAATAAAATAAAATCATATCCAAGGAAGAAAGTATAGAGAAGAAAATTATTAATTCTAACAATCTAACACAATCCCAGCTACAAAAATTGAAATTATAAATCCATTTTCAGAACCAGAGGCCTCTTTTAGAGAAAATGAATACCTAGCGTATGACTCAGTCATATGAATCTACTGTATGATTCAAATTTGATGGTTTCTAAAACTTACTTATCTTGTAATCAATGTATATATTTAACAGTGTTGCTTTTTTTTCCTTAAAGATTTACTTATTCATTCATTTGACAGAGAGAGAGAGATCACAAGTAGACAGAGAGGCAGGTCAGGGGGTTGTGGGGGGAGCAGGCTCCCCACTGAGTGGAGAGCCGATGCAGGGCTCGATCCCAGGAATCTGAGATCATGACCTGAGCCAAAGGCAGAGGCTTTAATCCACTGAGCCATCCAAGCACTCCTAGTGTTGCTTTTTTTTTTATCAGAATTTGATACTAAATCAAAAGAACTTTATAATCAGTGATAAATCAGAATCAAGGAAACATGGTATATATTAATGCTTGATTGGTTTCTTCTGGTAGCACAGCCAGCTCCAAGCAAGCTGGCAATACACACAAAAATCCTGCATAGAGGGCCATCCCAATAAAGATAGGGGATTGAGCACATATAGTTACCTTCACTCCCTTCCAAACCCACACTAAAATGACAATAAACAATAAAAAGAAAACTCTCAAGACAAAGAGAATTAGAAGCAAGACAACAAAATAGTTATCAACAAAATTTTGGAAAGTAAAAAGCAGATGGACAAAAGTAACTGACAATTCAAGATTCGAGAAAGTGGAAAGCCAAGTGCATATGGAAGGTAGATGCCTAAGAGCCAAAGAGTTCATGCACTGGAACTCTAGAAAGGCTCAGAAACTGGAGGCACCAAATACTTTTGAAGGAATGCCTGTGCTTAGGATTGAAAACAAGAGATCTGTTTGAAATTCAATGTAAATAATACTTGGACTTCTAGATGCTTTTCTCTGCTGCCACAGCTGGGCAATCCCTCCCTACCACAGAAGAAAACTGTAAACTGACTCTTGAAAGGTGGTATCAGAGAAAGTACTTAAGAAACAAAACATTACTGGGGCGCCTGAGTGGCTTAGTCGTTAAGCATCTGCCTTAGGCTCAGGTCATGATTCCAGGTTCCTGGGATCGAGTCCCACATTAGGCTCCCCGCTCAGCGGGAAGTCTGCTTCTCCCTCTCCCTCTGCTGTTCTCCCTGCTTGTGTTCCCTCTATCGCTGTCTCTCTCTGTAAAAATAAATAAATAAAATCTTCCAAAAAAAAAAAAAAAGTCTGTGGGATGATGCTGAAAACGGATTTAAAAAAAAAAAAAACCATTACTGAAAGTAAGAGAGTTACTCTGAAAAGAGGGACAAAATGAACTCTTGGAAATAAAAATATGAAAGCCAAAATAAATAATTCAAAAGAAGACTTGGAAAATAATGTTGAGGTTAACTCCAAGAAAGAAAAAAGAAATGCATGCTTATACACACACAGAAAAGGCATTTGGAGAATCAGTCAGGTTAATCCTAATTTACAAATATGACTGAGGAAGAGAAGAGAGGCAAGAGAAGAAAAGAAATTACCAAAGAAATAATACAAGAAAATTTCCCAGAAGTACATGAGTTTCTATGTTGAAAGAAATTGCTAAGTACCCAATGCAGTGATTTGCAAAACATTCACTCCATAGGCCTATCATTATGAAATCTCAAAACATGGCGATAAACAAAAACCTTAAGTTTCCAGAGAAGAAAAAAGTCACTTAAAAAGGATCAAGGCATCAGACTTCTCAACAGCAACACTGGAAGCTAGAAGACAAGGGAGTACTGCTTTCAATTTCTGAAGGAAAATTATTTCCTAACTATAATTCTACATGTAGCCAAACTCACACTTCAGTGTGAGATTAGAATAAAGATGGTCAAAGAGGTAAAGTCGCAAGACTTAATTATTGTGCATTTTTTTTTTACAGGAAATTACTGGAAGATGTGTTCCACCAAAAGATACAATAAACCAAGAAAGAGGACAATATGAGATCCAGGAAATAAAGGATCCAACACAAAAACAAGGAAAAAGGATTTCCAGAATAGCAATAAAGGGAAATCATACAAAGATAACTGTATCTCAGGCAGATCAAAGGATGATAGCAAACTCCAAGAAGAATATTTCCAAGAAAAAATAAAATTTAAAGTAACAGATTACCTGATGCATACAGATTCACCAAAAGATTATACACTTCTGCTGGGGAATTTGGGGTTGAGGAAATATAGGTCTATAAAAAATAAGAAACTTCAAAAAGTAAGGAAATTGTTAACTGCAGAAAAAACAAAAAAAAAGTTATACAAGAAGAAAAATGTAATCTTAATATGTTACATTGCTAAAGTTTGATTATATATAGTTAAAATACTGAGGACACGCAATTTGGATTAACCAAAAACTGTGGTTTATCTGTGCTGGAAGGGAGAAAAGTGTGTATGGGAGGGGTAAGTGCTAAGGCTGGAGGTTAAGATCAAAATGAAGAAATAAGTAATGCATATTATTTATAAACATACAGGTAAACACCAGAAGAAATAAAGAATTGGTTGGAAGTGGTTGCCTGTGGAAAGCACCAAGGAATGCAAATGCCATTCATTGTTAGTGATAAGCCTTGTAGAACTCTTTCTATACACTGTATGTGTGCCATTTGATTTAAAGAAAAAGTTTCCCGGGGCGTCTGGGTGGCTCAGTTGGTTGGGCAACTGACTTCAGCTCAGGTCATGGTCCCGAATCCTGGGATCGAGTTCCACATCGGGCTCCCAGCTCCACTGAGAGTCTGCTTCTCCCTCTGACCTTCTTCCCTCTCATGCTCTCTCTCGCTCTCTCTCTCAAATCAATAGATAAAAATCTTTAAAAAAAAGAAAAAGTTTCCCACCTCCTCCCAAGTTTATTCAGAACACATATGCAGTGGAAATAGCAGTGAACACTGAGTAAATGCTTCATCCCTGGTGTTTCACTCACTCCTGTGCTAATGCCTTTAATGTCTTGGTGGGCATCTTTCATTCTGCTTCAATTGATGGTTCTGTTTAACCACTGCGAGAGCAGCTAATCCTACTACTTCAAAAAGCATTCTCCATGAAAGAATATTTTCTATTAGAAATACAACTAGGATTTTTCTGGGATAATTCACCAACTTAGTAACATTCCATGATGTCATCTGGCATTTAAAAATAGGTACAAAACTGCTGAGCTGCCCACAGTTAGCATTTATTATTTAGGAGATGAATATTCTGTAGGGTATCAAGCTAACTTAAAGCATTAGGTAGACATTAAACACCCAACTACAGAAATGGAGCTCAGGAGTGAGATCTAGAATAAAAATATGGGTTTAGGAGCCAATTATGTGGTTGAAGCCATGAATGTGGACGGCGGGGACAGGGTGGTAGCTAAAGGAGTTTCAAGACAGAAGGAGGGTTTATACTTTAAGAGAGAAGAGATAGAAACTATCAAATATTCTCATCACTCCTGCATTTGCAACCTCTTCTCCCTCCTTTCCAGAGGAATTAAGGCCAGGGCTGCAAAGAGCACAGCGTCAATACTTGGTTTTGGTGCCAATTCAGGCTGCAGCTGTGTGTCTGTAAACAGTACAGTTCAGAATTTGTCACAGATGGTGCCAGCCAATGAGAAGGTGTCTAGGTACTCAAAGCAGAGTTTGCTATTTTTTCAGTGGTTAGTAAATATTTTATGTTATTTTCTAACAAAGAAAAATTGGTGATATACATATTTTAATTACAAAATATTTTTTAAATACATATGAGTGCATGGTGGGTTTGGCATGAACACTACTTTAACTGTGCGTCCCCTTCCATAAACATTCCAGTGTACATTTATACAAAGTACCTAATTTATTAAAGTGATGTGTGACATGACATTTATTATTTATGATATGACTTTGTTATAAATTATTCAATATGTGGCATACTCAGAAAGTGCTTTACATTAAAGATATTCAATAAAAGGTTTAATACTCTCATAAAGCAATGGTCAATTTCTGAGAACTAAATTTGTGCTGGGTGTTATTAACTTCCTATTAATAAATTTTATGCTAGTAAGTAAATATGTGTGATTTGCTTTAGAAATTGTATTCACTTGTTTTTAAACCTCAACAAGTTTGAAAAGTCTCTAAGGTTTTAAAGTCATTCATTTTGTTTGATCAAGAAGAAAGTTTTCTTCTCAACTAATTAGATAGTGCCTACTGTATGGTGAGTGCTTTATATGCATTTTCTCATTTAGACCTTAACAGCAGCCATATAAGATACTATTTTCCTATTTTATAAAGTAGAAAGGTGATGAGCTATATTTTATTTTTTGTCTTTTTTTTAAGATTATATTTATTTGACAGAGAGAGAGAGCACAAGCAGGCAGAGAGGAAGGCAGAGAGAGAGGGGAAAGCAGGCTCCCCACTGAGCAGAGGGCCCGATGCGGGGTTCAATCCCAGGACCCTGGGATTATGACCTAAGCTGAAGGCAGAGGCTTTAACCCACTAAGCCACCTAGGCACCCCCATTTTTTATCTTTTTTAAAGATTTTATTTATTTGTCAGGGAGAGCAGAAGCAGGGAGAGCTGTAGGCAGAACAGGCAGAGGCAGAGCAGGCAGAGGGAGAAGCAGGCTCCCCTCTGAGCAGGGAGCCTGACGTGAGACTTGATCTCAGGACCATGGGATCATGACCTGAGCCCAGGGAAGATGCTTAACTGACTGAGCCACCCAGGAGTCCTGTGATGAGCTACATTTTAAACATGAATTTGTCTAATCCCAAAATCCATCATTTTGTCAGTACATGCTTCTTTCACTGTATGGTATTTAAAACGATTTTTTAAAAAGTTCTGACTGCTTTGTCCCATGTTCCAGCTGCTACAGCTGTCCATTAGGCTCAGAACATTCCTCTGCAGATGCCTGTCACCCCATGGCCAGAGGGAGAGGATATAGCCAGAACCATGTTATGAAGACATTCAAACAGCCCATGAAGAAGACCACTTTGGGAGAGGAAGAGCTGGCCCCCTGGCAACAACCAGGAACCCCTTGCCAACCACATGCATGAGCCTCTTGGGACTTAGAATCACCAGCTCCAGGCCAGCCATTAGATCACTGTAAAATCTCTTGAGAGAGTCTGAGCCAGAACTGCTTATCTAAGCCACTCTCAAATATCTGATACACACAAACTATGAGGATAACAAATGTTTATTTTTTTAAGTTCTGATATTCTTTTATTAAATATATGAGCAATTCATTTTGAATGTGGCCAACCTTTCCAGTCTTAACACCAACTCCTTTCCCTTTCCCAACAAAATGGAGTACATTATGACTACAAAGAAATACCCACTGTTTTACTGAAAGAGGGGCAAGGGAGAAGGATAGGAGAGAAAAAGGAAGAGAGGAAGAAAGTAAAAAAAGAAAAACAAAACGGCACCCTTCAAGTCTTTCTCAGTATCAGTCACCACCCTTATGTTCTCTTTTCCCTTCTTGGCTCAGGTTCTTTTTTTTTTTTTTTTAAGATGCATTTTACTATTTGAGAGAGAAAGAGAGAGCACAAGCAGGAAGGGCAGGGGGAAAGGGAGAGAGAGAATCTCAAGCAGACTCTGCACCAAGCACAGAGACTGATGCAGGGCTCAATCTTATGACCTGGAAATCATGACCTGAGCCAAAACCAAGAATTGGAGGCTTAACCAATTGTGCCACCCAGGCACCCCTTGGATCAGCTTCTTCTAAAATATATCTTAATCTTGCTAATTCTTTCTATCCCACTTACCTATCCAGTTTAGAACAGCATCTTATCTTGCCCAGAGTATTTCGTGCCTCTGACTGGCCCCCCATTTCAACTTTTAAGCCGTCATTATCCATTTCCCATAGAAATATAAAAATATTTTCAGATTTTTAATATATAATGTACAATATGTAATAGTTAATATAAAATATTTTTAAATACACAAATTAGACCATTTTATCTGTTTGAAGCTCTTCAAAAACTTCTCATTGTGTAGGTCTTAAAGTCCTTATATTGGTTTACATATCACTCTGTGAGTTGGCCCCTACCTCTTCTATGTAATCTTTCTTCACTCCCCCTAGAAAGACAAGTTGGGTAAAACTGTAAAGACCTTTGGATAAAATGCAGTAAATCTGAGCTTTACCCCATATGTCACTAAATTTCAAACTTTTTTTTTTTCCTGGTAGACCACTTTTTCCTTCAATAAACTATTAAACTAACTCCAACATATAAAACTTATAAAAGCAGAGATGCTCTGTTTGAAGCAAGGTCCAGAGGCCCATCCCAACCACTAATACCAACAGTCCTCTAAGGCCAAATGGTTACATGTGCGGGACCAGCCTTTATTTCTCAATTTCTAATTACATTGCATTGCCTGGGTTGACCTTCCATGGCTTAACTTCTCTCCCACATTTTGTCTTTTAATTCTGAGAATATTTCTTTGATTTTATCTTCCAGATTACTATTTCAGTCTGTACTTAGACCTGTTACATTGTTTTACTCTTCTGATATACAGAAAGACATACTCTTAAATACAGGTTTGAACTGCACAGGCCCACTTATACCAGACGTCTTCCAATAAACACAGTACAGTACTGTGAATATATTTTCTCTTCCTTAGGATTTTCATTATGTATTTTGTTTTCTCTAGTTTATTTTATTGAAAGAATATAGCAGGGGTGCCTGGGTGGCTCAGTGGGTTAAGTTTCTGCCCTCGGCTCAGGCCATGATCCCAGAGTCCTGGGATCGAGCCCCATATCAGGCTCTCTGCTCATCAGAGAGCCTGCTACCCCCTCTCCCTCTGTCTGCCTCTCCGCCTACTTGTGATCTCTTTCTGTCAAATAAATAAAATCTTAAAAATATATATATAACATATAATAAACATACAAAATATGTGTTAATTGACTGTTTATGTTATCGGTAAGGCTTCCAGTCGACAGCAGGCTATTAGTAATTAAGTTTTGAGGGAGTCAAAAAGTATACTCAGATTTTCAACTGTGTAAGAAGTCAGCACCCCTAACCCCCTTGCTGTTCAAGGGTCAATGGTATATATAGTTTCTTATTTCATTATTTTTTTAAAATTTTAAGTAGGCTCTACAACCAATGTAGGGCTCAAACTCACAACCCTGAGATCAAGACTTGCATGCTTAACCAAATGAACCAGCCAGACACCCCTAGATTTTTTTAAAATTTTAAATCATATGTTTAATTTCAAAGATCTTTTTTTCATTGCTTCTTTTGAATCGTGGTCTATTCTTGTTCCATTCTCTTCTAGAATCTCTCAAAAATTACTGATTAGAATATATTTTACATGATTTTCTGTTCTTTGAATTAAATATTTCATCCAAATTAGTGGTTTGTTCACCTTGGCTCTTCTTTTTCCTGCTACTGGTTTTCTTAAGTGTCTGATGATCCCTGGCTATCCATTCATATTTATAAACAAAAATCTAAGTTGATGAGTATACACAGTTGGCCCAGGTTTTCTCTATAGTCATGCAGATATTTTGCCCATCTAGTCTCTTTCCTGTACAGGAAGACTGACTGCTGGTATGTAAGTGGCCATAGTCACATTAAGATGTGTAGGCTAGCCTACAGAGGCAGGCTGAGGAGGCTCCAAGTGACAAAAACAGAGGAGTTTTAATCTGGTTGTGGAGTACGCTAACATCCCTCCTGGACTGGACTATCTTTCATTTTTCCTCCAGTCCACACCTGTAACGCAGATAATGCAGATAAGTCCTCCCAAGTTACTTCATATTGTACTCCTCTCTCATGACCCTACAGCCACACTGGAAGCCTTTCCCAGATAGGTATTTTACCTTACATATGGCTTTTAAATTTCAGAAATGGACAAATGCCACTGCTGTCTGCTATCACTACTGTGTTTGTGTGTGTGTGTGTGTGTGTGTGTGTGTGTGTGTGTGAGAGAGACAGAGAGAGAGAGAGAGAGAGAGAGAGAGAAAGGGAGAGCTGAAAGAATGGAGAATGCATGTGTATGTGCCAGATTTGAGGAGAAAGAACTGAGCAAGGAGAAATACTGTCTTCCTTTCTAAGGCACATATCTTTAAATAATTAGCCCTACTAGCAAGAACTTGGAAGTTTTGAGGGTTTCTTCTCATGCACAGTTGTTTTCTGTGCCATTCTGGGCTGTCATTTTCCAGCCTTCTGCTTTTGGCCTCTCAGGAATTCCTCACAATTTCTGATGGCACCATTTCCTGTCTTCCAACAGTGTTTAGAATTTATCTTTTAATTCTTCTGGTTTTAAAGAATTTGGAAATGAAAGGGAAGTACTGGCATCTATACAAAAAGTGATTTAGGACAGGAAAAGGCCCCGAGAGTATCTATAATAAAAGAAAGATATGGTGGAGTAACAAAGGTTATAGACAGAATAAAATTCAAGTCTCTTGTCACGACTTACCTCTCCAAATTTATCATTTACCACTATCTTCCTTAGTTCACTACAATCCAGAAACATAGGATTTCTTTTTGTTTCTCAATAAATGTCACTCTTATTCCTACAAGTTTTTGTGCTCTTCTTTTACATGGAAATCTGATTCTTCTCATAATTCAGATCTCTGTGCATATGTCACTTCTTCCTGAAAGTCTTCTCCAATGGTCACCATAAAATAGGACCATCCCAGTTTCTGTCACGTCATTCTTTTTGATTTTATTAAGCTTATCCTATACTAAAATAATCCTGATTATTTCTTTGCTTACTTGTCTGAGTACCTTGACTAGCCTAAGTGCTACATAAAGCTACTTTGTAACATCTCGCATTGTATCATATACTCAATAAATATTTGATTAATGAAGATTTGAGAAGACATAGCCATAACACAAGATCTAGGAAGTCAAGAAAAGAGGATAAAAATCAAAGTTGAAGTGTTAGCCATGAAAAGAAATTACTTATTTCTGAGACAGGAATGAAAGGAGGATAAATATTAAAATGTTCTCAGGTGTTGGGAGACAAGTCTTTCTAAGTCTTCCAGGTTTCTGAAAAGAGGCACTGAGTGCCCTTTGTTCTAGACTATCTTTTCAAGGATAATAGCCATGGAAAATAGAGGTAGTGTTTCTTATGGAGCAAAGGGCAGGCATGCTTACTTCCCATTATAAAATATTAGGTTCCCTAAGCTCACGGTTCTTCTGTAATGCAACCCTCTGCATGTACTGGTGTCATATGGCACTCTTCATGTCACATTAGAGAAACTGGAGTTCAGGGAACCAATGTAAAAATGCTAATACTTCAATCACTCTATTGCTATGAATAAAAACTTAACCTCTGACCCAGGAATCTTGTGTTTCCTACCAGCATCCATGAAACTCACTAACTTACTAGTCTGCAAGTAAGCTAAAATCTCAGACTCTTCATGTTTCTTGATGTGAAATAGGGACAAAAAGTGAAACATTAAAGCTTGGTAACATTTTTTCCTAATGAAGAACAAAGAGAGGTCTTCTGTTGAGTAAGGCAAGGAAATACAGGGAGGTTCAATATAAGTGATTTTAGATAAAGTCACTGTGAGAAAAAGGAAAGAAAGCAAACTGGAAATGAATACCTCCACTTTACCCTGCCCCTTCCACCAGTTCATAAATACTGTTGATTTTTTTTTTGCCCAATTTATATTAATTTCCTATCTTCTCCCGTGCTATAGCTTGATTTGGTTCTGGCCTTGTACTCCTTTTCCGGACAATTTCAATAATCTCTCCATAGAACCTCTCTGCCCCAACTTAACCTAATGATAGATTAATCTTATCAAATAACGAATCTTACCATATCATTCTTCTATTTACAAGACACTGAAATTACACTAATAGCATGATCACTTTAATTTTCTTAAAAATTATGAAATATACATCCTAAAGTATAAAACATATAAGTATTATATAACGGATAAAATGAATATCCTATACCTACCATTCAGTTTAAGAAATAGAACACTACCAGTACCATAAAATGCTCCTGACCTCTCTCAAGTCACATCTCTCCCATTCCCTTCTCCAGAGGTAACTTGCACACTGAATTTTGGGTTACTTTCCTTTTTCAAAATAGATTGTTGCCTATACATATATTCCTAAAGAATATACTGCTGATGAATGGATAAACAAGATGTGATATATCTATACAATGGAATACTCTTCATCCTTAAAAGTAATGAAATCACTCTAGTTAAAAATCTTCCTACAACTTCCTATTGCCAAGAGCATAGAGCTCTTAGCATGTCAATCATGGCCTTCATGATCATTTCCCCCTACTACCTTTCTAGTCCCACCTCTAACACCAACCCTAGAAATGCCCCTTGCTGTCATACAACTTGTTACTTCTACAGTCTTATACTTTCCTACCCTTTACTATGTTCCCCCTTTACCTGGAATATATTCCACACCATTCAGTAGCTTCTTTAAATGTGTCTTTCAGCTCAGAGGCAGTAGACTGCTTCAGGATGAAGCTGAACATCGATTTCTCAGCTACTGGCTGCCAGAAACTCATTGAAGTGAATGATGAACACAAACTTTATACCTTTTATGAGAAGCGTATGGCCACAGAAGTTGCTGCTGATGCTCTGGGTGAAGAATGGAAGGGTTATGTGGTCCGAATCAGTGGTGGCAATGACAAACAAGGCTTCCCTAAGAAGCAGGGTGTCTTGACCCATGGATGTGTCCACCTACTGGTGAGAAAGGGGCATTCCTGCTATAGACCAAGGAGGACTGGCGAGAGAAGGCACAAATCTCTTTGGGGTTGCATTATGGATGCCAATCTCAGTGTTCTCAACTTGGTCATTATAAAAAAAAAGGGGGGAGAAGGATATTCCTGGATTCACTGATACTACTGTGCCTCATTGCCTAGGGCCCAAAAGAGCCAGCAGGATCCACAAATTTTTCAAAACTCTCTAAAGAAGATGATGTCCACCAGTATATTGTGGGAAAGCCCTTAAACAAAAGTAGGAAATCTAGAACCAAAGCTCCCAAATTCAGCATCGTGTTTCTCCACGTGTCCTCCAACACAAACGTCAGCATATAGCTTTGAAAAAAGAGCACACTAAGAAAAATAAGGAAGAGGCTGCAGAATATGCTAAACTTTTGGCCAAGAGAATGAAAGAAGCCAAAGAAAAAGAAAGGCCAGGAACAGATTGCCAAGAGACAGAGACTGTCCTCTCTGAGAGCTTCTACCTCTAAATCTGAGACCAGTCAAAAACAGACTTTCTAATCTTTAAAAAAAAAAATAAGAAGGCAAAGTTGACTACAGAATGGGATCATAAGTTTAGAATCTTTAAAAAAAAAACAGACTGTCTAAGAGTAACAAATAAATAAGATTAGACATCAAAAAAATTAAAAATTAAAAAAAATGTGCTTTTCAGATGCAACCTCCTCCATGAAGCATTCCTGTTCCCCAGCCAGACAGAATCTTTCTCTCATCTAAAATCACATAATACTTCATCTGAATTTCTCATATAGTATGCATTTCCTACCATTATATTTCTACTCTAACTGCCTGATACCTTTTTTCACTTTCATCTATTGGTTTCAGCGACACTACACTCTCCTCATTTTCAACCTACATTTCTCTAGCTGCCCCTTCTTAGTATTTTTCACTGGTTCTTCCTCTGTCCATCTCTTAAATACTGGATTCCTCAGGGTCCTATTCAGCGTCCTCCAAGACCTCTTCTCTTTAGGTCCTCCCTGCAAAACACCTCATCTACTCCAATTACTACCTACACCTCATTTACTCCAATTATTACCTACACGCTGATGACTCTTAGTCACTAGCCCTCATTTCTCTCCTGAGCAGCTAGTTTATGTATCTACCTTCTATTGGCCATCTTCCACATTAACATCAAGTTCACCGTTTATAAACCTGAATTCATATTCTTCCTTTTCTGACTCCTTCCATGATTCCAATCCACTGAATGGAAGCACTATCCACCTAATTAAGTTAGAAATTTGAGTGTCACTTTTACTACTATTTATTTCTTCCACAAACTCCACATCCTACAATCATCAACTCTGTTGCTGTTATTAGTTAGAATATCATGAATTCATCTAGTTTTTTCCATCTTTACTGCTACCAAAATAGTTTATGACTCAAATACATCTCAACCAATTATGAAGAAAGTCCTTGGTATCCTTGTCTCTAAGCTAACTTCTTCCAACCCATTCTCCATACTGCTGCCAGCAAAATCTTTCCAAACAGCAAACAGTAATTTCTCTGAAAAGCCTTAATGACTTTCCATTGCACCAACGATGAAATTCCAATAATGCATAAGACCATGCACAAAATACTCCTTGCTCACACCTCTGGCTTCATTTCTGAACACTGAAGTCTTAGAGTCCCATGTGTTCTCTATGTTCTCCAATTCCTTTTTGCCTTTGTACATACTCCATGTGAAATGCACTTACCTATCCCCACATCTATTTCCCTTCTAACACATCACTGGTCTAACCCTTATACCTGTTATTATGCCTTGGGTTAGCAAAAATTTTCTCCAGGACACTTTCCCCAATACCAGGCTCCCAAGATTTGGTTAGATGGCCAAACCTAATTCTACCACACATACGTTTAGATACCTTGTACAGTCCCCAAGCATAGTACTCATCAACCTACATACTTAGATTTTAATTACTTTTCTGCGTCCCCTACAAGACTGAAATCTACTTGAGCCCTGATAGGTAACCTAATTACTCTTATAGAACATAGTAGATGTTTTAAAAATATTTGTTGTTAAATGAATGAATAAATGAATATGTCTTATTTCTGCTAAATGAGAAGGTATGTCCCCCAATGGCAAAATCTGAGTACAATAAATCTGTAATCACTATATACCATGGTAAAAAAACCAAGATTTTCTAAAAATTTCACAAAGGTCAAATAAGGCTTAAATTTCAAAGAACATGATCCACATTCAAAAGGATGGCTCAAAATGCTAAGAAAGGTACCCCAAGGGTCACAGAGTCCAGACTTTTGCCTTTAATCAAGTAAAATATAATCAATCCCTCAATTTTATATGACCAAGTATTTACAAATTGTTGTTAGTAATGTTATTTAAAGTAACATGTGAAATTACAAAATCAGATATATAGAATCCCAAATAAGATGTAAAAATAAAAATTGATTCTAAGAGACAACCATACTAGGAAAGAAATTAAACCGTCACTATTTGCAGATAACATGATACTATACACAGAAAATCCTAAAGACTTCAAAAACTACTAGAAGTAACACATAAATTCACTAAAGTTGCAGGATACAAAATTAATAACCAGAAATTGGTAGCTTTTCTATACACTAATAATGAAGTAGCAGTAAGTGAAATTAAGAAAACAATTCCATTTACAACTGCACCAAAAAGAAAAAATTCCTCAGAACTTAACCAAAGAGGTGAAAGAACTGTACTATGAAAACTACAAACATTAGTAAAACAAATTGAGGATGACCAAAACAAATGGAAAGATATTCCATGCTTATGAATTGGAAGAACCAATATTGTTAAAATGTCCATACTACCCAACGCAATCTACAGATTCTACATAAGCTCCATCAAAATACCAACAGCACGAGAAAGAAGAACAAAGCTAAAAGTATTAATCCCAGATTTCAAAATATATTACAAAGCTGCAGTAATCAAAACAATATAGTACTAGCACAAATAGAGACACACATATCCATGGAGCAGAATAGACAGCCCAAAATAAACTCACACTTTATGGCCAATTAATCTATGACTAAGAAGACAATATACAATAGGGAAAAGACAGTCTCTTCAACAAATGGTGCTAGGAAAACTGGACAGTTATATGCAAAAGAAAGAAACTGGACCACTTGTTTGCATTATACACAAAAATAAACTCAAGTGGATTAAAGACCTAAATATGAGACCTGAAACCATAAAAATCCTAGAAGAGAACACAGGCAGTAATGTCTCTGACATCAACATATTTTTAGGCATGTCTCCTAAGACAAAGGAAACAAAAATAAAAAACCATTGGGACTGCATAAAAATAAAAAGTTTTTTTTACATAGCGAAGGAAACCAATAACAAAACAAAAGGCAACCTACTGAATGGGAGAAGATATTTGCAAATGACATATCCGATAAGGCGTTTATATTCAAAATATATAAATAACTTACACAACTCAACACCAAAAAAACTCCAAATAATCTAATTAAAAATGGGCAGAGGACCTGAATTTGTCCAAATAAGACAAGTAGATGGCCAATCAATGAATGAAAAGATGCTCAACATCACTAATCATTAGGAAGATGCAAATTAAAAACCACAATGAGATATCACCTAACTCCTGTCATGTCATCTACCAAAAAGACAAAAAAATGTATAACAAACGTTGATGAGATGTGGTGAAAGGGAACCCTGGCACATTGTCAGTGAGAATGTAAACTGGTGCAGCAACTGTGGAAAACAGTATGAAAGTTCTTCAAAAAATTAAAAATAGAAATACCATATGATCCAAGAATTCCACTACTGGGTATTTGTCCCCCCCCAAAAAAACCCAAAAATACTAACTTGGAAGGATACATGTACCCCTATGTTTACTGCAGCATTATTTATAGTACCCAAAATATGGAAGCAATCCAAGCGTCCATCATAGAAAATGGATTAGGAAGATGGTGTGTGTGTGTGTGTGTGTGTGTGTGTGTGTGTGTGTGTGTGTAAATATATAAATATTTCGTAGCAATAAAAAAGAGGAGATTGTGCCATCTGCAACAACATAGACAGACCCCAAGGGTATTTTCCTAAGTGAAATAAGTCAGACAAAAAGGGCAAATACATTATGATTGCTCTCATATGTGGAATCTAAAATAAACAAACAAACAAACAAAAAACAGAATCAGAGAACTGATGGTTGCCAGAAGGGAGAGGGGTGGGAGGGTAAATGGGTAAAGAGAGTGGGAAATACAGCTTTATAGTTATGGAACGAATAAGTCATTGGCATAAAAGGATCAGCATAAGGAATATAGTCAGTGCGCTGTAATAGTGTTGTATGGGAGCTACGCTATGGTGAACACAGCATACAGTATAAACTTGTGGAATCACTATGTTGTATCTGAAATTAATGTAATATTGTTTGCCAATGATATTCAAATAAAATAATTAAAAATAAAAATTGACTCACTACATAAGAACTGATTCAGTAATATGCTAGTGTAGAAAAATAAGAAACATTGAGAAAAAATTGAGAAATGCGACTATCCTGAGGAATTAGTTCACTGTAATCTAATTGAGTTTAGAACTTTTCATCTTAAAATACTTTAAACCATCACCTAAAAATTAAAAATTCACTTCTGACAAATTGCTTTGGATACTCAAAGGGAGAGAAATTCATACAAGCAAGGTACTCCAGCTCTGAAGATAATTTCTATACCCCAACAATTTTACCATATATTACTGACATTAAGTCAGCTTTAAATATACTCCATCATCCTGTGTATTTTCTTTATAGCTTAATATCAATCATCAAAATCACTAGTGTCAACACTTCCTTTAAAAGCATTCATTCATGTCTCATTCAAGGAACACATTTTTAAAGCATGTATTATTTTGACATGTATTTTCAAACAACAAGATTTCAGTAATTTATTAAGGGTTTACAGTTTAAAGTAGTAAAGCTAGTAGAAAAGATGAAACTAGCCTGATAGAATTTCACTGTTCAATGGTTGAGAGTCAGAATCGTATTACTCCTAATGAAGTAACGTTTAAGAAAAGTAAATTATGTATTCATGGAAATCAGTCACTTGTATTTTGTTCTGAGATACCGTATGAGGTGAGATGCAAAATAACTCTATGGTTAGTGTATATATTTTCAAAACAGTATAGTCTTAGTCATTAGAATTCATGCACTGGGGGTGTCTGGGTGGTTCAGTTGGTTAAGCAGCCAACTTCTTTTTTTTTTTTTAAAGATTTTATTTATTTATTTGAGAGAGAGAACACAAGTAGGCTGAGAGGCAGGCGGAGGGGTGGGGGAAGCAGGCCCCGCGCTGAGCAGAGAGCCCAATACGGGGATCGATCCCAGGACCCCAAGATCATGACCTGAGCCGAAGGCAGAAGTCCAACCCACTGAGCCACCCAGGTGCCCCACCATTATTAATTTTTTTTAAAAAAATTTGTCTTTTCTTCTAAGACAGTAAACCCACAATTTACATTTCTATAGAAAACTGTTATCTCATTGCAGTCTAGCTAATTTTTTGACACCTAAAGTGCCTCTTTTCGCCTGAAGTAAAAAATGTACATATATTGCAAGGTAAAAGCAGATAAAATTCTCTTACATTACCAAAATTTCTATAAAACATGGAATAAACTGACTATGCTGAATAAAGTCTGCTCCACAAATGATGGTTAAAAATTAACTCTGGTTAATACTTTGATTACTCCAAGTTTTAACAAACTAATTTTTAGTAGTGTATTTTTTTCTATCAGTTGAACTATTATCTATAGGCAGTCAGAGAATTTGAACCCATTATGTCCTTTATTGATAGATTAACAGATTGGTAGATAATAGCTAATACATCACTTCTTAAATGATTCAGGACATGCTTTGCATTCCCTAGTTCTTAAGTATTCTAATAACTTCATCTTTACTGTTATTCTAAATAGAAGTAAGGCTTTCTGTTAAAAGGTTATGTTCCAGTAGCTTTGTTTTAAGGGCTGCTTTGAAAAGCAATTAAATTTTAAAATAACTAGACTTTGAAAATCTATACAGAAATTGCTTTCTGTATCACTATTCAAGGTGGCTTAAAGATGATGTACACAATACTATTCAATACAAAAACAAGTTTCCTATATTAAGAAACAGTATTTGAATTACAAATTCTTTTTATAAATAAGACATAAATATCCATTTGACCTCTGTTAACATTCCTCTAAAATAACAAAAATACTTGTTTTTCTTTTATAACTAGGTTAAACTCTTATAAAGGTAGGTTACTAGGAGCTAGTATAAACAAATTAATGAATTAAAAGAAGGTATAGAGTTCAGAAAGCTCATTACATAAAATATTCACTTTTGGAGCAGACAATTATGTACACTCTGTGCAAATAAAACAGAAGTAGCAAAAGCAGCCTGTTGGTATCAAAGCCCCCTCTTATGGTTGGCTAAGGAATGGACATGGTACTTGCCAGAGGCACCTCTAACCCCTCAGAAATAAAGCAATGTTAATGGTGGGCCAGAAAGCATGTAAGAGTCTGTTTTATATTAGATATGCCAATAATTATGTCTCTATATGTGACCGTTTATGTTAAATACAAAATGAAGAAAAGCAGCAAGTTTATTTTCCTAATTAAAACATGATTAAATCCTGTATTTCAGTTTTTAATTGGTCCCATTTTGATTTAATAAGCATTGAAACTCAAATGGGTTTCAGGAATGCTTTATCATTTTCCAAACTGCACCACAGAGTTTTTACTGTCAGGATTTATAATTCAATACAGCATGTAATAAAGGAAGTAATATCATACATGGTCTTTCATTTCACATAATTCTTAATTGTATAATGTTGAAAAAATTTATTTCAGATTACTTTCATATTCTTTTTATCATAATATGCTTTCCTGTTTTTTCAAAATCATTTAACATTATGGAATATACGGAACAAATATTAAAATATATAGCAAATATTTTGATTTTGCCTCAGTTGGTATTAAAGCAGCAAATGCTAGGTTTCTGACCCTTTCTCTCCACTTTCTCTGATCGACAAATACATTATTAAGATGTTTAAAACTAAGGGTAGAAGAGTCTTGTAAAGGCCAGATGAGTTAATAATTTCAAAGTAATGAGACCACAATCCAATTTTTTTTTAAACACCACTGTGAAATCTCTTTGAGCTAAATTTTTGGTCAGCATGTGAGAATTACCATAGCAATCCCATTACCCTAATGAGTATTCTATGTGTAACTCCCCACGCATCAAACATAAGTCTTGCACAGTTTCTTTCAAATATCTAAATAAATATGTACGCACATAACACAAAACCCAAATTCTTTATAAAACTTTCACAAACTTATATAATATACATATATATGCATATTTACACATCAGGAATATATATATACACCACACACACACACACACACACTTACATCTCTACACTCTACGAATCTTTTTACATAGCTAAGAAGTTGAGATATAGCCATTAAAAGGATTATCCAAAATAAGTGCCTGCATAGCAATATCTTGAATGGGGTCTGAATGAGCTATATATTTAATAGAGCGTGTCAAATGTGAGGATTCCCATTCTTAAGACTATATGTATTACTTAAATGAAACTGTTTGAAGCCTGAATACCGCATTCAATAATACAGGCCTGGGAAGGAAGCATTTTTTTTTTCCTTCCTGAAGTGAATTTGATGCTTCTGAAAGACTGACAGATTTGGAAGAAAAAGTATAGCTTTAAACTAAATTAAGTATTCACAGAACAAACACTGCAGCTGCAAGAGCAATTCAAATTTCCTATCACCAATGTTTCAGTCCTCATTTTAAAGGAACGATTTCTGAGGTCAGAGGTTACTCACATTTTCATGGCTATTCAGCCCCTGTCTAATATAGCTAACATGGGTACCATTAAATAGTGACAATTGTGATAATGGATATATCTGCAAGAACAGCAAGTTATTTTATAAAGGCTGCCAACTACTAAAAAATAGTGATTTTTCAATTCCACAAATTGTTTCTACAACACTGTATCCAAAACTGGCTTACATGATTAAAACATTAATTTCTATTTTTAAACAAAATATTAATTACATGTTATATTCCAAAAGCTTCAAAGGGAGTCAACTGTTAAAATAAATTTAAAATAAAAATATATAGGACCAAATGAGCCATGAGCAATGGCCCAACTAGTCAGACTCTGATGTATATGTGTCTTTCTGTGAACACATATACCCATTTCACAAAAAGAAGGAAAATGACTTTATTCATAAGTAATAAAATAATGTTATCTCAAAATAGAAATATCAAAGATTTAAAAAAGAAATACTAAAGGTGGTAGTCTTGAAGAGAAGTATTATAATGTTAGAGAGAAAATTTTTCATAAAACATAAATCTGAACTTCTAAAAATGTTATAATCTTTGTATAGTACATGGAAAATAAGTTTTAAAATAAAGTTTCAGTACATTAAGTGAAACTTAAAATCCATTCTGTATAACTCAGTATCTGATAGAGGATATATGATTCAATTAGAAAAATAATGTAAAAATACACATATACTTTGTGTAATTCTGTCAGTTAAGGAAGCCTACTGAAGTACTCAAATTGATTCTGATTTTTCTGTGATTACCAGCGAATGTTTCAAAATGATAAGAGAGTTTTATTTTTTGCTTCCAAAATATCGAAAGACATTTAAATATAAATGTAACTGAAACAACATTATTCATTAAACTGGTGGAAGACATAAATGACTTTTTTTAATTCCAAAAAGAACTATATCTCGAATTGGAAAAGAACTTAAAAGGAGGAAAAAAAACTTTCAGAATTAAGACAAAGCTTTAAATATTTATCTGTATAAAAATGTCTTTCTTTTCCTCTCTTTAATATACAAGTAAACCAACAATTACTTTTCATTTGAGAAACTCAATCTTAAATTTACTAATTTAATGATCTGAACCTACATAGGAATGAAAGGTTGTTGTTTTTAATGGATAAAAGAAAATAAAACATGCCAAGAGGAAAGCTACCTTTCAAGTTTTAACTGATTAACAATCACTTGATAAGATGAACTATATTACATATAATTGCTAAAATCCTATGGTATTTTAGAAATATTTAAAATAGTAGAGCATAAGATGTATTGACTAATTGTAGTCATAGAGCAATTCAATATTGAAATATTCATAGAAAACCAAATTATATCAGTTTTCTTTTTTTGTGTGTGTTGAGCTGTTTTTCTTTCTATTGTTAGTTGAGTTTAAAATGCAATGTAAACAATACACAAATACTTTGAGGCCTTTGTGATCTAAATCACAAGACAGGTTCCACTTAAATCCCAGAACAGTTAATAAAAGAACAAGATTCATCCATGCATTTTAATATTTAATATTTCCAAAGAGTTTCCTCAAACCAGAATTTTAATTTCATCCTCCTGCCTTCCAAAAATCAAACAAAAAACCTTCCACATACTTCATTATATGGTCCTTGCACAATTGCACCACCTAGTGTTCACTAGGCAATAATCCTACAAATTTATTAAAGCTTTCTCTATTTAAAAACAAAACAAAACCACCACCATCACCATCAAGAAGACACCACAGTTCTGGGGCACCTGGGTGGCTCAGTCAGTTAGGTGTCTGCCTTCGGCTCAGGTCATGATCCCAGGGTCCTGGGATGGAGCCCCGTGGGAAGCCTGCTTCTCCCTCTCCCACTCCTTCTGCTTGTATTCCCTCTCTCACTGTCTCTCTCTGTCAAATAAATAAAATCTTAAAAAAAAAAAAAAAAAAAGATATCACAGTACTACATCAACCATCCAAACTTTAACTTGTTATATTTGTTTGACTTATAAAAGTTTAGTAGATTGAGATGCATTAAAATGTTAGATTTTAATTGTGATTTAAATAATCTAAATGTACTCTGAGGTAGGATCTCAGAAAATAGTGTATTTCAAGATAATACAATCCCAAAAATAGTGTATTTCAAGATAATACATTTTGAAATAATTTGAAACAGCTTGAAACAACTTGAAATGATTTCAAAAAATATTTTGAAATAATGTATTTCAAAATAATGTATTTCAAATATGCTTAAAATGATTACATATCTCAAAAAGAATCACATTTTAAAATCTAGAATGTGTTTCAAAGCCAAAATTAACAGAGACAAATGAGAATGGTGGATGGCCTCTTCATAGTCAAAGGCAATGACATACCTTCTCTTCTACTTCTTTGGCTTTCAGAGGGTAACAGGGTAGGCTCTTCTTCCTGTTATCCACCCAGAATCACATTTTAAAGACTATTTTAACTGTGTATAAAAAAGACATACTCCTGGGGAACCCGGGTGATGCCACTGGTTAAGCATCTGACTCTTGGTTTCAGCTCAGGTCCTGATCTCAAGGTCTTGAGGTCAAGCCCCATGTTGGGCTCTGTGTTCAACATGGAGTCTGTTTTAGACTCTCTCTCCCTCTCCCTTTGCCCTCTCTGTCCCCAGTTTCTCTCCCTCTCTCTCAAATAAATAAATCCTTAAAAAAAGACATACTATTATATTTATACTAACTATAATTATTTCCTCAGTAAATATTAGATTTTTTGGAATTAATGTTCCTGTTATATTGTTGGGCAACAACTTCTTTAAACATGAATCCATGAATTATAAAATATCATAGCTATTAAATTTGCAATATTAGCCTCACACTTATTTAATAATGTACATGATGATTAGAAGTCATCTTTACAGCTCTACATGGTAATCAAACATAAATGATAAACTGCTCACATGAATTACTATTATCAACATTGCTTCTATATAGTTAAAACCAAGCATTTCTACGGTAAATTAGAAGAAGAGAAAGGGAAACCCAGGTGGAACAGGAAGTTTCTCTAATACCCTGGCAAAGACAGGAGATCTATTATTTATAGTTGGAGAAACAAACCCATTCCTTTTCTAGCAGCAGGGTGCCACGGTTGTAGATTACAGAACTCCCTGGCTGGTAAGTCTACCAGTCCTCCAACTTGCCAACCTCCAGTGTTGAAAGCCAGAAGAGAGCCAAATACACTTTGGCTTAGAATAGTAGCTAGTGTTAAAGTGTGTTAAAATGTGTGTGTATGTGTGTGTGTGTGTGAGAGAGAGAGAGAGAGAGAGAGAGAGAAAGGGGGAGAGAGGGAGAGAGAGAGAGATGGGAGGTGGAGGAGTGAGGTGGGAAGAGAGAAGGAGACAGAGACATGAAAATGGAGGGCTTCAATCCAAACTGAAAAGTAGTCTAGGTTACCCCACTTAAACAGCAGAAGTATACGATCAAATCTTTGGACAGTGTCCTTTTCCCTTTGTTCTCCAGCACCAGGCCTCTATCACCATTCATTTTCCTATCTCTTAAATCCACCCTGTGATAATCTACCCTTTCTTTTGTATTTGGACATTTCATTTTTCATCTTCCCTAGTTGAAGGGTATGACCTATATAGTTTATCTATCTAAAGCTAAACATAGAAATCCATCCAAGTAATATTTTTGGCCACTATCAAGCAGATCTCAGATCTGTCTGAAATATTTAAGTGTTTATAGAACACCTAATAATCCCTGAAAACTCAAAGTACACAAAAATATAACACCTCCATGGCAAAAAAAAAAAAAAAAAAGGGTCACTGGTCTGCAAAGGTTTGCTCTTCTAGTTCCTCTAATTGCTTCTGACATATTCATTAGATTATTATTACTTGTCATAAGAACTGGGCTCTGTGGTAATATGAAGGGCTCAGATGCAAAAGTACTGTGAAATGTGGCTATGGTTCAAAAACTTTTTCTAACTTATATAAAACTTACTAAAAACTTTCCCTTTGCTATACTGGTCCAGAGATCCCATGATCCTAGAGGCCAACTCATAATAAAGTATCCTAAGATTCTGAAAGCCGGCTTTCAAGATCCTAGCCTAACCTAGAATCCCACAGCACCATAACCACTAAAATTTGTGGGATAAATGTTCAGCAAAGTAGAAAGATTATAAAGGATGCTTGTGAGAGGTTTATCCTACAATTAGGTTAGCAAAAAGAAAAGATAAGGGTGATATTTATCCCCATTCCTCCTTCACAATAAATGAAAGTGGTGAGTGCTTTTATATATATAATGCATAAGCTATGGTAATAGATAACTTAGAACCCTAAACATGAACTTAGAGAAAAAGAGTAAGGTAGCTTTTAAATTCAAAAGAAAAGAAGGCAGAATGTAGATCTGTCCAAGGTAAGGAATCTAAGAGACAACCATTCCCACTGTAAAACTTGAACCCTGAAGTACTACATTCTCAATGTAAAAACAAAACAGAAGTAAACCTACCCAACCCCTCTTACCCCAGAGGACTTCAAAGAAAGTTGCCTTGATACTAAAAGAGGAGCCAAAGGATCCTATCCTGAGAAATTGCAGCCTGTAGTCAGCCATCACATAGAAATACAGTCCAAATACTCTTGACCTGGGTATCCAAAGCATTTTAAGTTTTGAATATAGCCCAAAGTGGTCCCAGACTGGTAAGTGATTTCTACAGCAGAAGCAAACATAATTCCTCTTGAAGGAATGAATACACACTTTCATTCCAAACTTCAAAGACTTCCCAAAACTAATTTTTCAAATAAAGAATGACATAATATATCATGAACAAGAATCAGCAAAGGCAACAAAAAGCAGAAACAAACTAAAAGACATAATATGTTGGAATTATTAGGCACAGGTTATAAAATAACTATCCTTACTATATTTAAAGAAATAAAAACCCAAGTTGAAAATACTGCAGAGAATAGTAAACTAATTTTTAAAAAACAAATTTTAGAGAAAAATAAAACTTCAAGAAATTAAAAAAAATAATTGAAATTTAAAACTCAATGGAAAAAAATTAACAGCAGAATAAAGAGCTGGAGGGGTGCCTAGGTGGCTCAGATGGTTAAGAAACCGACTCTTGATTTCAACTCAGGTCATGATCTCGAAGCCCTGGAATCAAGCCCCATGTTGGGATCCATGCTCAGCATAGAGTCTGCCTGTCCCTCTCCCTCTGTTCCTCTTCCCGCGTGCTCTCTCTCTCTCACAAATAAGTAAATAAAATCTTAAAAACAATAACAAAAACAAACAAAAAAACCCCATGTAGAGTACAAAGTGAGAAATTATTTAGTATGTCTGATTACTGCTCAAAAACAACAGGAGCAATCAGGGCAAAGACAAAATTTGAAGAAATACAAAGAAATTTCTCACAATGATCAAATATAATAATCTACAGATTCAAAAAGCTCAACATATCCAAAGGTGAATTTTATTTTATTTTATTTAAGATTTTGTTTTTTTGATAGAGAGAGAGATCACAAGTAGGCAGAGAGGCAGGCAGAGGAGGGAGGGAAGCAGGCTCCCTGCTGAGCAGAGAGCCCGATGTGGGGCTCGATCCCAGTACCCTGAGATCACGACCTGAGCTGAAGGCAGAGGCTTTGAGCCACCCAGACGTCCCCCAAAGATGGATTTTAAAAGAAACAAAAATTCATGCACAGATACATCACAGTGAAACTGCAGTACACCAAGGACAAAAAGCCAAGATCTTAAAAGCAATTAGACAGACTGACTTAAAATAAGCAACAAGTAGAGACTGACAGCTGACTTCAATACCCACAAGAGAAACCATGTGCTGAAAGAAACTAAAATGTGATCCTAGAAATTTAAACTCAGTAATATCTTTCAAGAATGAGGGCAAAATAAAGGCATTTTCAGACATACAAAAGCTAAAAGTCTAGTACCAGCAAACTTTGAGAAAGACAATTCTATGAATATACTTTAAGCAGAAGGAAAATAATCCTACTAGATGGGGATCTGAGATGTAAAAAGGAAAAAAGGAAAGTGAGAAACATATGTATGAAACTCTCTATTAAACCTATAATAATAATTTCTTTTGAGATTAAAAAAAAGAAGTGAAATATAAATCAGCAATAACATGTAAGTCAGCAGGCAGGCAAAAGTAGCTAAAAAGATCAAAGTTGAGGGTGCCTGAGTGGCTCACTTGGTTGAGCATCCAACTCTTAATCTCAGCTCAGGTCTTGATATCAGGGTCGTGAGTTCAGGCCCTGCATTGGGGTCCACACTGGGCATGGAGCCTACTTAAAAAAAAAAAAAAAAAAAGTTCTAAGATTGTTATATTATCTGAGGAGAAAACAGAGGTATTATCTGTCTCGATCTTGAAAAGTACAATATGTGTAATTTTAGGATATCCACTAAAAGAAGAAGAGAAATGAGTATATAACTTCCAAACTAGTAAAAGGGGAATATGAAATGATTTTTTTTTAAATGATTTTTAAAAAACCAAGCCAACAGGGACACCTGGGTGGCTCAGTCAGTTAATCAGCTCATGATCCCAGGGTACTGGGATGGAGTCTCACATCTGGCTCCTTATTCAGCAGGGAGCCTTCTTCTCCCTCTGCTTGCCACTCCCCTGCTTGAACTCTCTCTCTTTCTCTCTCACAAATAAAATAAATAAAATCCTAAAAAAAAAAATCAACCCAACAATGATAATACGCACCTATTAGAATAGTGAAAACCCAAAACACTGACACATAAAATATAATAATGTGAAGCAAAAGAACTCTCATTCATTGTGTATATGGACCACATCTTATTTATCCATTTGTCTGTTGAAGGGCATCTTGGCTCTTTCCACAGTTCGGCTATTGTGGACACTGCTGCTATGAACACTGGGGTGCATATGGCCCTTCTTTTCACTACATCTGTACCTTTGGGGTAAATAACCAGTAGTGCAATTCCTGATCATAGAGCAGTTCTATTTTTAATTTTTTGAGGAACCTCCACAGTGTTTTCCAAAGTGGTTGCACCAACTTGCATTCCCACCAACAGTATAAGAGGGTTCCCCTTTCTCCATAACATCGCCAACATTTGTTGTTTCTTGCCATGTTGATTTTTGCCATTCTAACTGGTATAAAGTGGTATCTCAATGTGGTTTTGATTTGAATTTCCCTGATGGCTAATGATGATGAACACTTTTTCATGCGTGTGTTAGCCACTTATTTGTCTTCTTTGGAGAAGTGTCTGCTCATGTCTTCTGCCCATTTTTTGATTTGATTATTTGTTTTCGGGGGGGAAAAAAAAGAACTCTAAATCATTGCTGGCTGGAATGAAACCACACTGGAAGACGGTTTGGCAGTTTCTTACAAAACAAAATATACCCTTACAATATGATCCAGCAATCACACTCCTTGGTATTTTACCCAAATGAAATGAAAACCCTCGCCCACATAAAAACCTGTACATAGATGTTTATACCAGCTTTATTCAATATTGCCAAAGCTTAGAAGGAATCAGGACGTCCTTCAGTAAATGAACGGATAAACTGTGGTACGTCCAGATAATAGAATATTATTCAGCACCATAAGAAAATGAATGAGAAGACATAAAGAAACCTTAAATGCATATTACTAAATGAAAGAAGCCAATCTGAAAAGACTACATACTGCATGATTCCAACTACATGGCATTCCTGAAAAGGTGAAACTATAGAGATAGTAAAAAAAACATCAGTGGTTTCTAGGGGTTCGGGGAAGAGAAGGAAGAATAGGTAGAGCACCGAAGATTTTTAGGGCAGTGAAACAATTCTGCCCCATACTATAATAGTGGACAAGTTCATTATACATTTGTTAAGATTCAGAGAATATACACCACCACAAGTGAATCTTAATGTAAACTATGGACTCTCGGTAATGATGTGTCAATGTAGGTTCATCGACTGCAACCAGTGTACCATTCTGGTCTGGGAAGCTCTGTGTCTGTGTGGGTGGTGAGGAGCAGTGAGTAAATGAGAACTTTTTGTACTTTCTGTTCACTTTTGCTACAAATCTAACACTGTTCTAAAAACTATTTTTTAAAAATCAATGCAAAAGAAGGCAAAAGAGAAAAAGAAACATAAAATAGGAAAGACAAACAAGAACCACAAAATAAGACAGTGACTATGAATCTAAAAATATAAGGAATTACATCAGATGTAAATGAATTAATGGCTCTAGCTACAGACTGGATTAAAAAAACAAAAACAAGTGACATTTAAAAGAGATATATCTAAATATAAGGGTACATAAAAATTCAACCTAAGAAGGAAAAAAGATTTACCAGGAAAATATTAAGAAACAATGGCTAGTATAGTAACATTAACATTAAGCACATACGAAAAGTAAAACTTTAAGATAAAAGGCAGTGCTAGAAATGAAAAGGGTCAATTCATAATTATTAGCACTGGGTGTGGTGCATGAACAATCAATCTTGTAACACTAAAAAAATAAAATAAACATATTTGGGGAGAAAAAAGTAATTAGAAGGAAATAGCAAAAATAGCAGAAATTAATAAATTCAGAAAAAGAACCAACAAAGCACTTTAATAGAAACTGGAAAAAATTATTAGATTATCATAAAAGATGTTTTGAAACTATTTCCATAAACAATTAAGAATTAGAAAGACATAAGAACACTTCCAAGTGAATGCTAGTCTCTACCCAAGATTCTGATTTGTAGTTCCAAATGGTAAGGAAGATTTGAAATATGGAAGTGAATTAAGCAGGAAAAATGTTCTCTCCCAGTTCTTCCTTTCCTGCACAGTCTCCCACTGCTCCTGTCCATGCCAGACCTTTCTGCAGTAACCTATCAATAGCCTCTGGATCTGTCCTAAACATCCTCAAATGCACTGGAAGGTATGCTGTCTCTCCTCTACCTACTCAAATTCCTGAAATGAGAACTCTTGAATATGTTACTTATCAAGAACCAAAATTGGGCGCCTGGGTGGCTCAGTTGGTTGAGCAACTGCCTTCGGCTCGGGTCATGGTCCCGGAGTCCCGGGATCGAGTCCCATATCGGACTCCCGGCTCTGCGGGAAGTCTGCTTCTCCCTCTGACCTTCTCCCCTCTCATTCTCAGTCTCTCGCTCTCTAATAAAAAAATTAAAAAAATCTTTAAAAAAAAAAAAAAGAACCAAAATTGAAGCCCTCATCTTCACTGAGCAAACTTGTCCATCTTTTTGTGGTTCCAGTTTTAGTGAACAGTACTACCATTCACTGAATTGCTCAAGGAAAAAACTTAGATTGTTTACTCTTTCTCCCTTGCTGTGCACATCCAATCAATCACTAAACTCTATAAATGACTTTCAAATTGCTCTGAGTGTCTTCTCTAAAATAGCATCGTTTATTCTAAGATTTCAAAAATCAAGACCCTAAAATTCATGATTTCTTAAAAACAATACAAACTTTTCCTACTTCCATAAGAAAAACTAGGTTAGCTTTCATTTATTTATCCATCTGCACTGAACTATGTTTAAATGAAGAGGAGAAATAACCTAGTATCCCAGATATACAAAGGACTATAAAAGACTATTATAAAAATTATTTGCCAACAAACTGGACAACCTAAAAGAAATGGACAAATTCCTATAAATACATAACCTCCCAAAACTGCATCGGTGAAGAAGAAAATGTGAACAGACTAATTAGTAACAATGAAACTGAATCAGTGACCAAAAAACTCCCAACAAACAAAAGTCCAGGACCAGATGGACTCACAGGTGAATTTAACCAAACATTTACAGAAGACCTAATACCTATTCTTCTCAAACTATTCCAAAAAAAAAAAAAAAAAGAAGAGGAAGGAAAGCTTCCAAATTCATTCTATGAGACCAGCATTACTCTGGTAGCAAAACCACATAAAGATACTACAAAAAAAGAAAACTACAGACCAATATCTCTGATGACCATAGATGTAAAAATCCTCAACAAACTATTAGCAAACCAAATCCAATGATACATTAAAAAAACCATTCACCACAATCAAATGGGATTTATTCCAGAGATGCAAAGGTGGTTCAATATTCACAAGTCAATCAATGTGATACATCACACTAATAAGAGGAAGGATAAAAACCATATGATTATTTTAACTATGTTTAGTGTCTCTCATATTTAAAAAAGAGAACAAAACAAAAACCCTTCTACTCCCATTTCCTTATACTCCCAACTGAATGAATTATTTCAGTTAATTCATTCATCCAAGATTTCTTTTTTTTTTTAAAGAGTTTATTCATTTATTTGACAGAGAGGAGAGAGATCACAAGTAGGCAGAGAGGCAGCCAGAGAAAGAGGGGGAAGCTTCTTGCTGAGCTAAGAGAGCCCAATGCGGGGTTCGATCCCAGGACCCTGAGATCATGACCTGAGCCAAAGGCAGAGGCTTTAACCCACTGAGCCACCCAGGCACCCTCATCCAAGATTTCTTGAACACTTGATACATTCCAGCCACTGTGCTAAGAAATGAAAAACAGACTCTCCGTGCTCAAAAATTATCCAGATTGCTATACAAGCCCCTTATTTAAAAATATTCTATAGCATAGGAAAAACAAATCCAATAGATCTTATGCTTCTAAAGAGAGAGCTCTGGGATACCAGATCAAGGGTGTCCCTAATATACTGCAGGTGAAAGTGCATTATGTGATCATACAATAAAATTATTCAGAGATAAGAAAGAAGATAGCTAAGTAGAATTCACATTGCCCCATGACTTGAACCCTAGTCCTGTGGGATGCAAAAGCTTAAACCATAGAACCAAACTTTTCAGGATAACACGTGAAATCAGATTCCTGGGAGTATCCTCTCTGACAGCCTTACCAGGATTGCCACCTATGAACCCTCAAATCCTGGTCTGCCAGACATTTCATATTTTCCACTGAGAGGTATTTAGACTTCAGAAATACCTGGTTCTAGTGCGCCTGGGTGTCTCAGGTGGTTAGGCCTTTGGCTCAGGTCCGGATCCCAGGGTCCTAGGATCGAGCCCCACATAGGGCTCCCTGATCAGCAGGGAGTCTACGAGTCTACTTCTCTCTCCCTCTGCCCATCCCCCTACTCATGTTCATTCATTCTCTCTCTCTCTCTCAAAAATTAAAAAAAAAAAAATACCTGGTTCTAAAGGTTATGAGTTCCTATTCCAATTGTCTTCCATTTCAGAAGGGCCCTATTCAAATTAAAACTCAACTACACCTCAGTCAGTCAACCCAAACAATCAAATGAGATAGATACAGGAAAAGCAGCTGGGTGCCATGCCTAGGGTGCAAATGAGCCACCATCCCTTCCTCAAATAGTTCTCATAACTAGGGTGATTTTTCCAGTAAAGAGGTATGCAGGGATTCAGATTCACCCAAAGGGCTTTGTCAAACTATACCCTAAAGATTAACATATGAAATATGCATTGGAGTACCTGTGTGACACAGTTGGTTAAGCAACAACTCTTGGTTTGGGCTTGGGTAGTGATCTCAGGGTAGTGAGATTGGGCCCCATATCATGCTCCACACTCAGTGTGGAGTCTTCTTGAGTTTCTCTCTTTCTCTCCCTCTGCTCCTCCCCCATATTCACTCACTCTCTCATGCTCTCTCTCTCAAATACATAAAATCTTAAAATATATATATATATACATATACATTTATTTTCAAACCCAATAATCCTTCTAAGTATGTCAAGAATACAAAATGTCATATGCCCAATGCAATTCACTGCAACATCATTTATAATAGCAAAGTAACAGTGAGGCGCCTAGGCGGCTCAGTGGGTTAAGCCTCTGCCTTCGGCTCAGGTCATGATTTCAGGGTTCTGGGATTGAACCCTGCATTGGGCTCTCTGCTCAGCAGGGAGCCTGTTTCCCCCTCTCTTTCTGCCTGCCTCTCTGTCTACTTATGATCTCTTTCTCTCTGTCAAATAAATAAATAAAATCTTTTTTAAAAATAGCAAAGTAATGGAAACAACTCAAATATTCATCAAAAGGGAAGTGGATGAATAAACCATGGTACATCCACATAGTGGAGTTCTATGCAGCTTTAAAAAAGGAATGTAAGGTATCTCTATATATTCCTACAGTTTGATATCCAGGATATACTGATTAGTGGAAAAAAGCACAGAATGTACAGTATCCTGCTTTTTATCTACTAAAGAGATATACAAGTGCTTACTTTTTAAAATGGAAGGATAAACCACAAAGTTAAATTTAAAAAAAAAAAAGTTACCTAGAGAAAGACACCAAGCTGATGTAGAAAAGAATGAAGTTAGGGGCACCTGGGTGGCTCAGTGGGTTAAAGCCTCTGCCTTCGGCTGAGGTCATGATATCAGGGTCCTGGGATTGAGCCCCGCATTGGGCTCTATGCTCAGTGGGGAGCCTGGTTCCCCCTCTCTCTCTGCCTGCTTCTCTGCCTACTTGTGATCTCTCTCTCTCTCTGTCAAATAAATAAAAATCTTAAAGAAAAAAAAAGAAAAGAACAAAGTTAGATTTCTCTACATGTACCCTGCTTTAAACATTTGATTTGGGAGCCATGTAATAGTTCACAAAACTTTTATATTACATTTACTATAAAATGTAATAAAAATGAAGAGGGAAAAGCCATTCCCCAAAACCAAAAACAAAATGAAGTTCAAACAAAAAGGAGAAGTCTACGAAAATAGTGGAGTAGGAGGATCTTAAGCTCACCGTATCCCACATTTACAACTAGAGATCACTTGCATCCATGTAAGTAAACCAGAGTGAACTGAAGGCTGGCAAAACAAACTCCACAACTAAATGTAGAGAAGAAGTTGCAGCTGAGCAGTTAGGGAGAGCAGAAAAAGCGGTTAGGAGCTACCTGCAGGAGGAAGGAGCTGTGAGAATAAAATAGAAACTAAAAAACAATAGAACAGATCAGGGAAACCAAGATCTGGTTCTTTGAAAAGAGCCACAAAATCTATAAACCTTAACCACACTCACAAAACCAAAAAGAGAGAACTCAAATAAACCAGAAATGAGAGGGGAGAAGTGACAACTGACACCAAAGAAATACAAAAGATCAAGAGAATATTATGAAAACTTATAGACCACCAAATTGGACAATCTAGAAGAAATGGATAAATTCCCAGAAACAGGGGCGCCTGGGTGGCTCTGTGGGTTAAAGCCTCTGCCTTCGGTCTCAGGGTCCTGGGATCGAGCCCCACGTCGGGCTCTCTGCTCAGCAGGGAGCCTGCTTCCCCCTCTCTCTCTGCCTGCCTCTCTGCCTACTTATGATCTCTCTCTCTGTCAAATAAATAAATAAAATCTTTAAAAAAAAAATTCCCAGAAACAAATAACCTCCCAAAACTGAATCAGGAAGAAAGAAAATTTGAACAGACTGATTACCAGCAACGTAATTGAATCAGTAATCAAAAAACTCCCAGCAAGCAAAAAGTCTGTAGCCAGACAGACTCACAGGTAAATTCTACCAAGTATTTAAAGAAGAGTTAACACCTATATTTTTCAAACTATTCCAAAAAAACAGTAGAGAAAGGAAAACCTCCTAATTTATCCTATGAAGCCAGTATCTCCCTGATATTAAAGCCAAATAAGACACTACAAAAAAGGAAAATTACAGACCCGTATCTCTGATGAAAACAGACGCAAAAATTCCCAACAAAATATTAGTAAATCAAATCCAACAATACATTAAAAAAATCATTCATGTAGGGTGTATCACTGGGATGCAAGGGTGGTTCAATATTTGCCAATCAATGTGATATATCACATCAATTGAAAAAGTAATGAAAACCATATGATCATTTCATAGATGCAGAAAAAGCATCTGACAAAGTACAATATCCATGCATGATAAAAACTCTCAACAAAGTAAGATTAAAGGAACATAAATCAACGTAATAAAGGTCATACATGAAAAACTCATAGCAAACATCACACTTGATGGGGAAAACAGAGCGTTTCCCCTAAGGTCAGGAACAAGACAGGGATGTCCACCCTCATCACTATTATTTAACATAGTACTAGAAGTCCTAGCCACAGCAATCAGACAAAAAGGAATAAAAGGCATCCAAATTGGTAAAAAAGAAGTAAAACTTTCACTGTTTGCAAGTGATATAATACTACATATAGAAAACCCTAAACACTCCACCAAAAAACTACCAGAACTAATAAATGAATTCAGTAAGGTTGCAGGATACAAAAATCAACATACAGAAACCTGTAGCATTTTTATATACTAATAAGAAAGAGAAATTAAGAAAGCAATCCCATTTACAATTATACCAAAGATAATAAAATACCTAGGAAAAAGGTTAACCAAGAAGGTGAAAGTCTTATACTATGAAAACTATAAAACACTGATAAAAGACATTGAAGATGACACAAGTAAATGGAAAGATATTCCATGTTCATGGATTGGAAGAACACATTAAAACATCCACACTACCCAAAGCAATCTACCAATTTAATGAGATCCCTATCAAAATACCAACAACATTTTTCACAGAACTAGAATGAATAATCCTAGAATTACTATGGAACCACCAAACAGCCAAAGCAACCCTAAAAAGGAAAAACAAAAGCTGGAAGTATCACAATCCCAGATTTCAAGTTACACTACAAAGTTGTAGTAATCAAACTAGTATGGTACTGGCACACAAATAGGCACACAGATCAATAATATTGAATAGAGAGCCCAGAAATAAACCCATGTTTATATGCTCAATTAATCTTTGACAAAGGAGGAAAGAATATATAATGGGAAAAAAAATCTCTTCAACAAAGAGTATTGAGAGAACTGGACAGCTACATGCAAAAGAATGAAACTGGATCACTTTCTTACACCATACACAAAAAGAAACTCAAAATGGATTAAGGACCTAAATGTGAGACTTGAAACTATAAAAATGCTAGAAGAAAGCACAGACGAGTAATTTCTCTGACATCAGAGGTAGCAAATTTTTTCTAGATATGTCTCCTAAAACAAGGAAAACAAAAGCAAAAATAAACTACTAGGACTACCTGAAAATAAAAGTTTCTGCACAGCAAAGGAAATAATCGACAAAACTAAAAGACAAACCTACTGAATGGGAGAAAATATATGCAAGTGACATCTCCAATAAAAGTTTAGTATCCAAAATATATACAAGAAATGATAAAACTCAACACCACAAATAATCCAATTAAAAAATGGGCAGAAGACATGAACATACATTTCTCCAAAGTAGACAGATGGCCAACAAACACATGAAAAGATGCTCACATCACTCATCTTAAGGGAGATGCACATCAAAACCACAATATCACCCCACAGCTGTCAGAATAGCTAAAATCAACAATACAAGAAACACTAGGTGTTGACAAGGATGTGGAGAAATAGGAACCTGTTGGTGGCAGTGCAAACTGGTGCAGACACTCTGAAAAACAGTATATAAGTTACTCAAGAAGTTAAAACTGGAACTAACCTGTGATCCAGTAACACACTACTGGGTATTTACCCCCAAAAATACAAAAAAAACCCACAAACTCTAAGTGATACATGCACCCTGTTTACTGCAGCATTATTTACAATAGTCAAATTATGGAAACAGCCTAAGTGTCTATCAATAGATGAATGAGTAAAGAAAATGTGGTGTGTGTATGTATGCATGCACACACACATATATGCATGCGTATGCAATGGAATATTCAGCCATAAAAAAGAATGAAATCTTACTATTTGCAATAACACTGATGGAGCTAGAGTATTAATAGTAAGCAAAATAAGTCAGAGAAAGACAAATACCATGATTTCACTCATATGTGAACTTTAAGAAACAAAACATTAGCAAAGGGTAAGAAAAGAGACAGACAAACCTAGAAACAGGCTCTTAACACTAGAGAACATATGGTTACCAGGAGATTGGTGGGGATGGGTGAAATAGGTGATGGGGATTAAAGAGTATATTTATCATGATAACATTACTCAATATACAGGATTGTTGAATCACTACATTGTACACTTGAAACTAACACTGTATGTTAACTATACTGGAATTAAAAAACTTTAAAAACTTTAGATACAATAACAGATAAAAAAGAAATGAGGGGCATTTGGGTGGCTCAGTGGGTTAAATCCTCTGCCTTTGGCTCAGGTCATGATCTCAGGGTCCTGGGATCGAGCCCCGCATCGGGCTCTCTGCTCTGCAGGGAGCCTGCTTCCCCCTCTCTGGCTGCTTCTCTGCCTGCTTGTGATCTCTCTCTCTCTGTCAAATAAGTAAATAAAATCTTAAAAAAAAAAAAAAGAAATGAAGTTCAAACATGCCAAGAATTACTTTAAGTGACTTTAAAACATAGCAACTTGCTATGCATCCCTAGTAGAATATCCTAAGGAAGGGAGAAGTGCCAAGAAGTTACTGTTTTGATAGTCAAATTGATAGTAATAATATTGTTATACTAAAATCCTAACTGTTTCAAATTAAGTTTCAGTAATTATGTTGATTATCATTTAGAACCAAAACTTTCAGCATGAGAAAAGATACAACAAATAAAACCAAAAAAGTTAAAAACCCTGTCTTACTGAATTTGAGTCAGAATGAACTCATGATGTAGTTTTCCCCCTAAAAATACCTATTTCCTAGCTCTATCCACTAAGAAGGCCTAGAAAAAAATAACAAATCCAATAATACACACTCTCCCTGCCCAAACTGTGACCTCTACATATATTTTCAAAAGCACCAAGGCTCCTTGGAGAAACAGCTAATTCCAAGTCTAGAACAGGAAATCTACAAGATAGGCTACAAATCTCTTATCATACTTGAATACAAGAAAGCTCTCAAAACTATGGGGATTGTGTAAAAATGAGTCAGAAGTCAACATGAAGGAATTAACTCTTTGGAAAGTAGTTGTGTTGGACATTATCTCCTAAAACGAAACATTCATTTACCATATGGCCTACTATTTCTAACTTAAAAGTATGCGTTCTCCAAAACATGTAATAGAAATGTGTAAGAATGTACCTGTCTTCAGAATACCAAAAGCTGGAAACCTAAATGTCCATCACCAAGATAATAAATGAATAAACCATGGGATAGTCAAAAAGAATACCATACAGCAGTTTAAACAAAGGAACCATAGTGACATGCAACATTATGAATGAACCTCAGCAATATAACATTAAGCTATGGGTTGTTGCCACAGAGTCACTGCTTCCTCCCTCCCCCACAGCCCCCAATGGTAACTTTATAGATACCTATTAATTATTTTTGAAAAGTGGGCGCCTGGGTGGCTCAGTTGGTTGGGCGACTGTCTTCGGCTCAGGTCATGGTCCCACAGTCCCAGGATCGAGCCCCACATCAGGCTCCCAGCTCCACGGAGTGTCTGCTTCTCCCTCTGACTTTCTCCCCTCTCATGCTCTCTCTCACTCTCTCTCTCTCAAATAAATACATAAAATCTTTAAAGAAATTATTTTTGAAAAGTAATCGTCAAAAGAGAAAAAAGAAATTTCCCATACTGAAAGCTCTGGATATTTTAAAAATCTGTCTGATCAAAAATATAACTACTATAATAGCAACAAATCTTGGCCGCAGTGATCTTAGATAACATTAAAGCAATTAAGTCCCAAAATATATTAAAAACAAAATGCTGGTATAATGCTTTGGTTCCCTAAAAGCAACTATACATATGTGAATTATCTGTTCAAAACAGAGGCACCCAAATGAAAGGATAATGAATATTTTTTATAATCTAGATTTCTAGTTGCCCTTTTTTAACCTATACCCAACATGTTTTTTTTTTTTAACTCTTCTTAAACTGGTAAACAACTAAGCATGAGTACTTTTTTGTTTTCTTTAAAACAATATTTTAGGGGTGCCCAGGTGGTTCAGTTGGTGAAGCATCTGCCTTCGCCTCAGGTCCATAATCTCAGGGTCCTGGGATAAAGTCCCATATTGGGCTCCCTGCTCAGCAGCGAGTCTGCCTCTGTCTCCCTATGCTCCTCCCCACCATTTGTACTCTCTCCCTTTCTCTCAAATAAATAAAATCTTTTTTTAAAAATTTATATTCTATTGGGGGGGCAAGATGGCAGAGAAGTAGGAGATCCTATTGCAACAGGTCCCCAAAAGTGAGCTGGATATATCTACCAGAACACGCTGAACACCCATGAAATCACCCTGAGGAGCAAGATTTCTCACTTCTGGATCTGTCCGAGAGCAGAAGACAGCAGTGGAGAGGTAAAAGCAAAGTGGGAACACTTCAACTGATATCAGAGGATAAACCGATATCAGAAGCGATCCAAGGACAGTAATACCCCAAAGGAAAGTGCTCGGTGGCAGGGGACCAGCATTAACGTAGAGTCCGTTAAACACACTTAAAAACAGCAAAAGGTTCTGAGGAGCAACTAGTGGAAGGGGGTGGTCACGGGGACTGGCCTGTACCCAAGCTCCCAGGAAGGAGCGCTCCAAAGTGAGACTGGTGGGGGGATCCAGTCCATGGTTCCTGAACCTGAAGCTTTCCGCTCTCTGCAACATTCTGTGGGCTGGGCGTGCACCTGCAAGCACCTTTAGAAAGTCTGCTGAGGTCCAGGAGCAGCAGCTTTTCTCGGTGTGCCCTACATTCTCAACTGGACATTCACAGCCCACCGCAGATTCTGGGGGATCCCCGCCGGCCCCAGAGAGAACGCGGGCAGGCGGCCCATCTCCCGGGTCTACACTCGCAGAGCCATAGAAAGGTGGCTGCGGTCGCGAGCCACCTCGGTCAGGCTACACTGTGAGCAGAATTTTGTGAAGGGGAGTGTGTGTTCTGGACCACCCAGAGGGGAGCAGAGACTCAGGCTTCTCTGCAACATGGAGGTCTGAGTACTTCTGGGCAGATTTCTTGCTTGGACTCCCTGAAAAGGTGAAAAGGCTACAAAAGGCCAAAAACGTTCAGAGGGTCAAAGAATGAGAAACTGGTTCCCACAGAGCTCAGCCCCTTGACTGGGGGGCAGGGGGACTCAACCCAAGCAAGACTGACTGGAAGACAATGTGGCAGGCCCCTCCCCCAGAAGACCAGTCAAAAAACAAAAGGATATAACCACAGGGTCCCCATAAAATTTTAAACACCCAACACCAGAGGAAATCAATATACTAAGCTCCTGATAATACCCTCAAACCTGTACATTTCATAGATACAAGTTTTTTTTTCTTATTTTCTCTTTTATTTTTTTATTATTCACTTGCTTTCACATTTCTTGTGTTTCTTTTGGGTTTTTTGTTGTTGTTGTTGTTTTACCTACTTAACATTACAACCAGAGGCTTAATACAACTATAAACCCAGGAGGACCTAAAATAACCTTCCTTGCCTGTGAGGAGTTATAACCAACTTTCCATCTTATCCTTCTGTCAGTGTTTCTATGTATTTGCCTTTGTTCTGGTATTATATAAATCTTATTCTTGGGGTTCATTCTGACTAGGTTCTTTCATTTCTTGTCATTTATTTTGTTGGTCTATATGTTTGTTCGTCTTTGTTTACATACCTTATAAATCTTATTTTGGGGGCCCATTCTGGCTGGGATTTCATCTTTTTCTCTATCTTTTTTTATCCTTATGCTTTCTTTTTGGTGGTGAATCCCAATTGCTCCAAAAGCCTCCAGGGTGCACTCTGCCTGGATCGTGAATGATATATCCAGCTATACATCCTCTCATCCACTTCTCATCAAAATGACTAGGAGGAGGAACACCCAACAGAGGAAAAACCCAGAGACTGCACCCTCTCCCTCAGAACTATTAGACATGGACATAAACAGTATGTCAGAAAGGGAATTCAGGGTGACAATTATCCAGGCAATGGCTAGGATGGAGAAAAACATTAATGATAACATAGAATCTCTAAGGGCAAAAATGAAAGCCAGTATGGCTGATGTAAAAAATGCTGTCAGGGAGATCCAATAGTATCTAAATAGTCTAACAGCTAGACTTACGGATACAGAGGATAGAATTAGTGATCTAGAGGATGGTTGAGAAGAAAGGTCAGGAGGAGAGCTGGAATAAACTGCTCAGGAATCATGAGAAGAGACTTCGGGAAATAAATGACGCCATGAAACGTTGCAATGTCAGAATCACTGGAATCCGAGAGCAGGTAGAGAAAGAAAGAAGACTAGAAGATATAGCTGACCAGATTCTGAATGAAATTTCCCCAATCTGGGGACTGGAACAAGTGTTCATGTCCTAGAAGCGGAAAGAACACCTGCCAAGATCAATGAGTCTAAAAAACACCCACGCATATAAACTTAAAATGTGCAAATTATAATTTTAGACAGGAGGTCCTGAGGGCAGCTAGGGGAAAGAGATTCCTTATATACGGAGGAAGGCCCATCAGAATAACGTCAGACCTGTCCACAGAAACCTGGCAAGCCAGAAAGGCTTGCATAATAAATTCAGGGCACTAAATGAGAAGAACATGCAGCCAAGAATACTTTATCCAGCAAGGCTGACATTCAAAACGGATAGAGAGATAAAGAGCTTCCGAGACCGGCAAGAATTAAAAGAGTATGTGACCAACAAGCCGGCACTCCAGAAAATATTAAAGGGGGTTCTATAAAAGTAGAAAGAACGCATGAGTGACTTAGAACAGAAATTTGCCATCTATAGAAACAGAGACTTCACAGGCAACATGATGTCAATAAACACTTACCTTTCAATAATCACTCTCAACGTGAACAAGCCTAAATGCTCCCATAAAACGGCACAGGGTTGCAGAATGGATAAAACGACAGGACCCATCCATATGCTATCTACAAGAGACACATTTGGAACCAAAAGATACATCCATACTGAAAGTGAAAGGATGGAGAAACATCTTTCATGACAACGGACCTTAAAAGAAAGCTGGGGTAGCGATTCTCATATCAGATAAATAGGATTTTAAGCTAAATACTGTAGTCAGAGATACAGAAGGGTACTACATTATTCTTTTTTTTTTTTTAAGATTTTATTTATTTATTTATTTATTTATTTATTTATTTATTAGGAAAGAGAGAGAGTGAGAGAGAGCAGGTCAGAGTGAGAAGCAGACTCCCCATGGACCCGGGAGCCCGATGTGGGACTCGATCCCGGGACTCCGGGATCATGACCTGAGCCAAAGGCAGTTGCTCAACCAACTGCGCCACCCAGGGGCCCGGTACTACATTATTCTTAAAGGGTTTATCCTCCACGATGATCTAACAATTGTAAACATTTATGCCCCCAATATAGGAGCAGCCAACTACATAAGAGAACTGTTAATCAAAATAAAGAGTCACATTCATATGGATACATTAATAGTAGGAGATCTTAACACGCCACTCTCAGTAACTGACAGATCATCTAAACAGAAATCAATAAAGAAACAAGAGCTTTGAAAGACACACTGGACCACATGGACCTCATAGATATATACAGAACATTACACCCTAAAACAACAGAATACTCATTCTTTTCAAGCGCACATGGAACTTTCTCCAGAATAGAGAAATGTGCCCTCCACATACTAGGGCACAAATAGGTCTCAACTGATACCAAAAGATTGAGATGATTCCCTGCATTTTCTCAGACCACAATGCTTTAAAACTGAACCTCAACAACAAGAAAAAGTTTGGAAGGAATTCAAACACTTGGAGGCTAGAGACCAACATGCTCAAGAATGCTTGGATCAGTGATTGCTTCGGCAGCACATATACTAAAAAAGAATGCTGGGATCAACCAGGAAATCAAAGATGAACTTAAACAATTCATGGAGACCAATGAGAATGAAGACACATCGATCCAAAACCTATGGGATACAGCAAAGGTGGTTCTAAGGGGGAAATACATAGCCATCCAAACCTCACACAAAAATATTGAAAAATCCCAAATACACCAGCTCTCTTTACACCTTAAAGAACTGGAAAATCAACAACAAATCAAGCCAACCCCACGCACAAGAACGGAAATAATCAAGATTAGAGCAGAGATCAACGAGTTAGAAACTAAAGAAACAGTAGAACACAACAATGAAACCAGAAGTTGGTTTTTTGAAAGAATCAATAAGATCAAAGAGCCACTGGCCAAACTCATCCAGAGGAAAAGAGAGAGGACACTAATTAACAAAATTATGAATGAAAGGGGAGAGATCACGACT
>CM052811.1:68210438-68245876 GCA_028533885.1 Nasua narica
GGAGTGAAATAAGTCAAGCGGAGAGAGTCAATTATCTTATGGTCTCACTTACGTGTGGAGTATAAAGAAAATCATGGAGGGCATTTTGAGAAGGAAGGGAAGGGTCAATGGAGGAAAATCGGAGGAGGTGATGAACCAGGAGGACTGTGGACTCTGAGCAACAAACTGAGGGTTTTAGAGGGGCGGGGGTGTGGGGTCGGGTGAGCCTGGTGGTGGGTATTGAGAAGGGCACGTATTGCATGGAGCACTGGGTGTGGTGCATGAATAATCAATCTTGTAACACTGAAAAAATAAAATAAACATACTTGGGGAAGAAAAATACAACCACCCCCAAAAATTTATATTCTATTAAAAAGGTAAGTGCTGTATTATATTCCCTCAAAGATAACTGTAAAAATTTCTTTCATTGGTGTCATATTTAATATGTGAGTGTTTGGGCATTCTTAAAATGAATAGAATGTTGAGAATAACTTCCTTTATAAAAGATAAATTTTCTCTATTCCCTTTTATCTTGTTTTTCCCAGTTATTCCAAGAGGAAAAAAGTATACCTACTCCAATTCCTTTTGAAAAATCATTGTAATTTTAAACAGATTCCAAAAATAATAATATGCTAATTTTAAAGGATGTTTATCCATTTTAGGTAATAAGTGCTTAAAGGATAACTGTACATTAAAAAGTAATTCAACTAAAAGGACAGCTAGGCACTATCAGAAAGACTGGGAGGTACAAATACAGTTATCTCCTCTTTTGGAGTTTACAAATTAGTTGAGAAAACAAAAATGCGTAAGATTTCAAGATATAATGTCAAAGAAAACACTTTAAAAAACAAGCTGCAAGATGCCTTAATACAGAGAAGTCGCCATGGACCAAAAGGATAAGAAACAGCTTCCCAGAAGAAACAGAAACCCACAATGTATTTTGATAGATGAGTAGCAAACATTCAGAGAACAGAGGTGAGAGAATCACATGTAATTAGAAGCAAAAAATTTCTTACAGGGTAAAATAAATACAAATGTGTCAACATGATTTCTACAGGGTAGTAAAGTTAAGAAAAATAAGAAACAGGTGATCACTAAAGTACAGAAGAACACAAATGCAACTAAGCCATGTAAACTGAAATTTGACCTGTGTAGGCCTAATGGCAGTAAAAGGAAAGAATCCAACGCAGTTTCACTGACACCTGGGGTGAGCATTTTAAAGCTTTCAGTTTCAATGCACACTACCAGAAGGGGGGCGGGAAGTGGGTAGGGAAAGAATGAAAATAGAAAATAAGCTTGACTTAACTTTATTAGCTTTTCCCAAGTAACGACAAAAATCACAAATGAATAATGTGAACTATTCAACTGTTAAATTCTACTTATGAAATATGATATCTTTTCTTTTGTTCTTTTTAAAGACTAAGCATTTATTTCAAAGTTGCAGAAAGTATTTCCCCCATCTTGGTACATGTCAGAGCCAGTTATTTTGTAACTTTGAAGTTCCTTCAAGGTCTGTCATCTGGTAAGGTCAAGAGATAAATGCCTGAGGTGTTTTGTTCTTTAGGATGCTATTTTTCCTTAATGCATCTCTGTTTAGAAATGATTTATGTACTTTGGAGGACAGGGTATTTTTTTTAAGATAAAAAAAAAAAATCAAAAGTCCCATGTCACCCTTGTTATATTCAAGGCACAACTGTCCATTCATCTACTTTGTATAAATATTCAAACTCACCTTTGCGTCAATCCAAGCATTTTATTTTATTTTTTTTCAAGCATTTTAAAACAAAAAATAAAAACAAAAATAAAAAACAAAACCTTGGGGCACCTGGGTGGCTCAGTTAGCTAAGCATCTGCCTTTGGCTCAGATCATGATTCTGGGATACTGGAATTAAGCCTCGTGTTGGGCTCCTCGCTCAGGAGGGAGTCTGGTTCTCCCTCTCCCTCTGCTCCTTCCCCCACTTAGGTGTGTGTGTAAGTGTGTGCACGCGTGCACACGCGCATGCGCTCTCTCTCCCTAAAATAAATAATAAAATAAAAAATTAAATAATAATTAATTAATTAATTAATTAATTAAAAAATCTTTTACAGAAATTAAATTTAAAATAATTTTTTTGGTCAGTAGAGCATTCAATGTAAATTGGGTCATAGAGATATTCAACTTTTGAAGACAGCATTTCTTTAAAAATGTATGTGAAATTAACCAGTCAGGAAAGGACAGATGTTGGCGAGGATGTGGAGAAAGGGGAACCCTCCTACACTGTTGGTGGGAATGCAAGGTGGTACAACCACTCTGGAAAACTGTATGGAGGTTCCTCAAAATGTTGAAAATAGAGCTACCCTACGACCTAGCAATCGCACTACTGGGTATTTACCCTCAAGATACAAATGTAGTGATCCGAAGGGTCACATGCACCCGAATGTTTATAGCAGCAATGTCCACAATAGCCAAACTATGCAAAGAACCTAGATGTCCATCAACAGATGAATGGATCAAGAAGATGTGGTATATATATACAACGGAATACTATGCAGCCATCAAGAGAAATGAGATCTTACCATTTGCAACAACGTGGATGGAACTAGAGGGTATTATGCTAAGCGAAATAAGCAGGTCAGAGAAAGACAATTATCACATGAACGCTCTGATATGAAGAATTTAAGAGGCAGGGTAGGGGGTCATGGGGGGTGGGGAAGAAAAATGAAACAAGATGAGATGGGGAAGGAGACAAACGATAAGAGACTCCTAAACTCACGAAACAAACTAAGGGTGGCTGGGAGGCAGAGAGGGAGGTAGGGTTATGGACATTGGGGAGAGCATGTGCTATGGTAAATGCTGTGAAATGTGTAAGCCTGATGATTCACAGACATGTATCCTGGGGCAAATAATACATTATATGTTAATAAAAAATTTTTTTAAAAATCTCAAAAAAAATCAAAAACATAACAAAAAAACATATGTGAAATAACTTAAAACAGGAAAGAGGCAATATAGTAGAAAGAACTCATATACACTCTTGACCCAGCTCCCCCAATTATTAACATCTTACCTCATTAAACTTACATTCGCTCATATATACACAAATATTTTTCTGATCCATTTGAAATTAAGTTGCAACATGATGTCCCATTAACCCTTAATACCACTTTGTATATTCCCTCCAATCAAGGACACTATCCTACATAACCAGAACACAATCGCCAAAATGAACAAATTAATTTTAACATGATTTTACTGTTTAAACCAGAGACCCAATTCAAATTTCATCAATTGTTTCAATAATGTCCAGTATCCAATTCAGGTCATGTTTTGCATTTCATTGCCATGTCTCTGTGGACAACTTCAATTTGGAATGCTCCTTCAGTTTTTCCTTGTCTTTGATGACCTTGACATTTCTGAAACATAAATGCTGCTACTTCATAGAATATTCCTCAATGGGGATTTTTCTAACGTTTCCTTATCATGAATAGATGTCACTTACATATTTTTGGCAAGAATATCATAGAACTGAGGCTATGCTCTTCAGGTTCATTATCAGGAGGCATACAACACTGACTTGTCCCATTATTGGGGTCGGTAAATTTTATCACTTGTTAAGATGATACTTTGTCTCAGTAAAGTTAATAAGAATTTTGTTCTTTATTAAAAATACTTACTAAGCATTTTATGGGGAGATATTTTGACTATGCAAATATCCTGTTTTTCATCAAACTTTCACTCACTATAGTATCCACTGATTTTTTGCCTAAATAAATTATTGCTATGAGGACTGCCAAAGGTAATTTTCTTTTTTTTTCTTCCAATATTTTATTTAAATTCAACTTAGTTAACACATGGTACAGAATTGGTTTTGGGAATAGAATTCAGTGATCACTTACATATTAACACCCAGTGCTCATCACAACACATACCATCCTTAATGCTCATCATCCATTTAGCCCATCCCCCCACCCACCTCCCCTTCAGCAGCCCTAGGTTTGCTCTCTACAGTTAAGTCTCTTGTGGTTTGCCTCCCTCTCTGTTTTTATGTTATTTTATTTTTCTTTCTCTTCCCCTAATCTCATCTGTTTATTTCTTAGATTCCACATGAGTGAAATCATATGGTATTTATCTTTCTCTGACTTATTTCACTTACCATAATACACTCCAGTCCCTTCTGCATCATTGCAAATGGCAAGATTACCCTCTTTTTTTTTTTTAAGATTTTATTTATTTATTTGACACAGAGAGAGATCTCAGGTAGGCAGAAAGGCAGGCAGAGAGAGAGGGGGAAGCAGGCTCCCTGCTGAGCAGAGAGCCTGATGTGGAGCTCGATCCCAGGACTCTGAGATCATGACCTGAGCTGAAGGCAGAGGCTTTAACCCACTGAGCCACCCAGGTGCCAAGATTACGCTCTTTTGATGGCTGAGTAATATTCCATTATATGTATATGTGTGTATATATATGTACATATATATGTCTGTGTGTATATATATATCCCATAATATGTATGCGTATATACCTATATATACAAACCATATCTTCTTTATCCATTCATCAGTATATCGACATTTGAGATCTCTCCATATTTTGGCTATTGTGGACTTTGCTGATATAAACATTGGGGTGCATGCGTCCCTGTGAAATCTATTTTTGTATGCTTTGGGTAAATACTTAGTAGTGCAATTGCTCAGTCATAAGGTAGTTTTATTTTTAACTTTTTGAGGAACCTCCATAGTGTTTTCCAGAGTGGCTGCCCCAGTTTGCATTCCAACCACCAGTGCAAAAGAGTTCCCCTTTCCTTGTATCCTTGCCAAAATCTTGTTTCCTGGGTTGTTAATTTTAGCCATTCTGACAGGTGTGAGGTAGTATCTCACTGTGGTTTTGATTTGTATCTCCCAAATGATGAGTGCTGTTCAGCATTCTTTCATGTGTCTATTAACCATTTGCATGTCTTCTTTGGAGAAATGTCTATTCATATCTTTTGCCCATTTCTTAACTAGATTATCTATTTTCTGGGTGTTGAGTTTTTTAAGTTCTTTATAGATTTCGGATACTAGTTGTTTAATACGTCATTTGAAAGTACCTTCTCCCATTCTGAAGTTTCTCTTTTAGTTTTGTTGATTGTTTTCTTCACTGTGCATAAGTTTCTTATCTTGATGAAGTCCCAATGGTTCATTTTTGCTTGCATTTCCCTTACCTCTGGAGACATGTACAGTAAGAAGTTCCTATGGCCAAGGTCAAAGAGGTTGCTGCCTGTGTTCTGTAGGATTTTGATGGTTGCCTGTCTCACGTATAGGTCTTTCATCCATTTTAAATTTTTTTTTGTGTATGGTGTAAAAAAAATGCTATAGTTTCATTCTTCTGCATGTCACTGTCTACTTTTCCTATACCTTTTGTTGCAGAGACTGTTTTTTTTTCCATTGGATATTTTTTCCTGCTTTGTCAAAGATTAGTTAACCATCCAGTTGTGGGTCCATTTCTAGATTCTCTATTCTGTTCCATTGATCTATTTGTTCGTTTTTGTGCCAGAACCAAACTGCTTTGATGATTACAGCTCTGTAATATAGCTTGAAACAAGGAACTGTGATGCCTCCAGCTTTGGTTCTTTTTTAACATTATTTTGGCTTTTTGGGATCCTTACTGGTTTCATAGAAATGTTAGAATTGTTTGCTCCAGTTCTGTGAAAAATGTTGGTGTTATTTTAATAAAGATTGCATTGAATGTTGACCGCTTTGGGTAGTAGAGACATTTGAACAGTATTTGTTCTTCTAATCCATGAGCATGGAGTGTTTTTCCATTTTTTTGTGTCTTCTTCAATTTCTTTCATCAGTGTTTTACAATTTTCAGGGTACAGGTCTTTTACCACTTTGGTTAGGTTTATTCCTCAGTATCTTATCCATTTCGATGCAATTATAAATGGGACTGATTCCCTGATTTCTCTTTTTGCTGATTCATTTTGGTGTATAGAAATGATACAGATTACTGTACACTGATTTTATATCCTGTGCCTTTGCTCAATTCATGTATCAGTTCTAGCAATATATTGGTTGGAGTCTTTCAGGTTTTCTATATAGAGTATCACGTAGTTCTGCAGAGTGAAAGTTTGACTTCTTCCTTGCCAATACGGATGCCTTTTATTTCTTTTTGTCTGATTACTGAGGCTAGGACCTCTAGTACTATGTTGAACAACAGTGGTGAGAATGGACATCCTTGGCATATTCCTGGCCTTATGGGAAAAGCCGTCAGTTTTTTGCCATTGAAGATATTAGCTGTAGGTCTTCCGTATGTGACCTTTATGATGTTGAGGTGTTCCTACTTTCTTGAGGATTTTTATCAAGAAAGGATGCTGTATTTTGTATTTGCTTTTTTTAGCATTTTTGAGAGGATCATATGGTTCTCACCCTTTCTTTTATCAATGTGGTATATCATGCAGATTGATTTGTGGATATTGAACCGCCCCTGAAGGCCAGGAATAAATCACACTTGATTGTGGTGAATAATCCTTTTAAATATACTGTTGGATTTGATTAGGTAGTATCTTGCTGAGAATTTTTGCATTCACGTTCATCAGGTATACTAGTCTATAATGTTTTTCAGTGGCTCTTTGCCTGGTTTTGGTATCAAGGTAATTCTGGCATTATAGGATGAGTTTCAAAATTTTCTAGTTCTTTTTTTTAGAATAGTTTCAGAAGAATACATATCAATTCTTCTTTAAATGTTCGCTAGAATTCACCTGTAAGCCATCCAGCCTGGACTTTTGTTTGTTGGGGAGATTCTCGATTACTGATTCAATTTTTTTGCTGGTTATGGGTCTGTTCAAATTTTCTCTTTCTTCCTGTTTCAGTTTTGGTAGTTTACATTTTTCTAGGAATTTATCCATTTCTCCAAATTGCCCAACTTATTGGTATATGATTGTTCATAATCTCCTATTATAATTGTATTTCTGCAGTGTTGGCTGTGATCACTCATCTTTCCTTTGTGATTTTATTTATTTGGGTCCTTACTATTTTCTTTTTGATAAGTCTGGCTAGGGGGTTATCAATTTTGTTAATTCTTTCAAAGAATCAGCTCCTAGCTTTGTTGATCTGTTTTTTTTTTTATTTCTATTCATTGATTTCTGCTCTAATCTTAATAATTTCCCTTCTTCTTCAGGTTTAAGGCTTTATTTGCTGTTCTTTTGCCAGCTCCTTTATGTGTAAAATTAGGTTGTGTATTTGAGACTTTTCTTGCTTCATGAGGAGGGACTGTATTGCTATATACTTCCCTCTTATGACCACCTTTGCTGTATCCCAAAGGTTTTGGACGGTTGTGTTTTCATTTTCACTTTCTTTCATGTATTTTATTTCTTCTTTAATTTCCCGGTTAACTCATTCATTCCTTAGAAGGATGTCCTTTATCCTCCCTGTATTTGTGGTCTTTCCAAATTTTTTCTTGTGGTAGACTTCAAGATTCATAGCATTGTGGTTCTAAAAATACGCTTGATATGATCTCAATCTTTTTGTACCAGCTGAGGCCTAATTTGTAACCCAGTATGTGATCTGTTCTGGAGAATGTTCCATGTGCATTCTAAAACAATATGTATTCTGCTGCTTTAGGATGAAATGCTCTAAATATATTTGTTAAGTCCCTCTGGTTCAGTGTGTCATTCAAAATCATTGTTTCCTTGTTAATCTGCTGCTTAGATGATCTGTCCATTGCTGTGAGTGGGGTGTTAAAGTCCCCTACTATCATTGTATTATTATCAATGATTTTCCTTAAGCTTGTTACTGATATATATATCTGGGTGCTCTCACATTGGGGGCATAAGTTTTTACAATTGTTAGGTCTTCTTGTTGGATAGATCCCCTTTATGATGATATAGTGCCCTTCTTCATCTCTTGTTAGAGTCTTTGGTTTAAATCTACTTTGTCGGGGTGCCTGGGTGGCTCAGTTGGTTAAGCGACTGCCTTCGGCTCAGGTCATGATCCTGGAGTCCCAGGATCGAGTCCCGCATCGGGCTCCCTGCTCTGAAGGGAGCCTGCTTCTCCCTCTGACGTCTCCCCTCTCATTCTCTCTCTCTCTGTCTCAAATAAATCTTTTAAAAAAATCTACTTTGTCTGATATGTGTATGACTATTCCAGCTTTCTTTTGATATCCATTAGCAGGATAAATGGTCCTCCACCCCCTCACTTTCAATCTGGAGGTGTCTTTGGGTTTAAAATGACTTTCTTATAAGCAGCATACCAATGGGTCTTTTTTTTATTATCCATTCTGATACCGTAGGTCTTTTGATTAGAACATTGAGTCCATTTACATTCAGAGTAATTACTGATAGATATGCATTCAGTCCCATTTACACCTGTAAAGTAACTGTTCCTAAGGACTGTCTCTGTTTCTTTCTAGTCTTCCTTGGTTTTGGTCTCTCTTCCCACTCGAAGGATCTCCTTTGATATCTCTTGCAGAGCTGGTTTAGTATTCACTAACTCCCTGTAGTCTTTGTCTTGGAAACTCTTCATTTCCCCTTCTATTCTGAATAACAGCCTTGCTGGATATAGTATTCTTGGCTGCATATTTCTCCCACTTAGCACATTGAATATTTCATGTCACGCTCTTCTGGCCTGCCAAGTTCCTGTGGGCAAGTCTGCTTCTAACCTTGAATGTCTACCCTTATAGGTTAAGGACCTTTGTCCCTAGCTGCTCTCCAAATTCTCTCTCTTTATATTTTTCAAGTTTCACTATGACATCTCTTGGTGTTGAAGTGTTCTTGTAGCTTTTGAGGGGGGTTCTCTGGGCCTCTTGGACTTGACTGCCTGTTTTCTTCCCCAGATTAGGGAAGTTCTCAGCTATAATTTGTTCAAATAAACCTTCTGCCCCTTTTTTCCCCACTCTTCTTCTTCTGAGGCTCCTATGATATAGATCTTATTGCTCTTTGTGGAATCACTGAGTTCTCTAAGTCTATATTTGTGATCTAATTTGATCTAACAGTTTTCTTTCTGTCTTCTTTTCAACTTCATTATTTCTGTATCTTCTTCTGTAATAATTTTATCTTCTGTATCACCTATTCAATCCTCTGCTTCTATCCTCATTGTGATTACATCCAGTCAGTTTTGCATCTCAGAGTATTTTAATTTCAGCCTGATTAGTTTTTAGGTCTTTTAACTCTACAGCAAGGGTTTCTCTGGTGTCTTCCATACATTCAAACACAGCTAGTATTATTATGACTGTTGTTCTAAATTCTTGTTCAGAAAACCCTGTGATTTCTTCTTTATCTTTCTTTTGGGGAGAATGCCTCCATCTTGTCATTATATCTATGTTTCTGTCATTTGTGTGTTATGAAAGCTTGTTATGCTTCATGCTGCTGAGAGGCATGCCATATTAACAAGGGGTCATACACTGTCCAGGGCCTGGTTCCTGAAGTGTTTGGGATGTATGTTGTGTGCACTCTGCAGTTGTGTTTTAGCTGCTCTTTCTCACAGATCAGTCCTCTGCAGAGCCCCTCCTTGCTTCCAGTGGAGCAAGGAGGTGTGCTTTGATTTAAGGTAAGCCTGATTTTGAAAAAATAAATAAATACAGCCTGATCCAAAAAAAAAGAGAAAAGGAACAAAAAAGCAAACAAAAAACTATAAACCTGATTAAAAAAAAAAGGGGGGGGGGGGACAAAAAAAGAAGCCTGATCCAAAAAACAAGAAAACAAATAAACAAAAAACTATAAGCCTGATTAAATATAAAAATAATAATAATAAAAAGGCCTGGTCCTATTTCCACCAGAACTGAAGCTGACACTTTGGGGCACTCTACGATCAGTAGACTCGGTACATGATGGGTCCTGCACTCATCCTCTAAGGGATAGTCCCGATGCACTGGTTCACAGTTATACCTGCCCTTCTGAATATACCCCTGCTGGGTGTAGGGGGGTAGGGTTTGGTATAAGTGACTCTAAATTCCACTGGGGGCACTGTCTCTCTGAAGTCCCACTGTGCTGGTGGGCTGGAAGATGACATTACCCCACACTCTTCTCCCCTGAGGGCCACTCCCAGCAGCCACCACTGTTTAGGAGGCCCTCACAGAAAAGCCAACACTCTCCCTTCCTGTGTCCCAGGCTCCCCTCAGACCCCTGCCCTCAACCTGTCTGTGCCCAGGCCATGGGTGCACCAAGTGCTACCATTCTCCTGTGTTTTATCTCTTGCATGCAGCTGGGATTCAAAACTGAATCTTAAAGGGCATGGCAAGGTTCAGACCTGCTCCCCGCCACTGGAAGAGAGCCTCACAGCACTACTCCCGGTGCCATTCTGTCCCAGAAAGCAGTCAAACAGCTGCTATGGTGAAGTATAGCAAAAAGCTGCAACTGCCTTATGTTCCCTCTGCTTGCATCTCTGTCCTCTGCTGTTGAATGGCTATTCAGTAATGCCCAGCAAGCCTTTTGTCCTTGGACAGGCAATATATCCTCTTCCAAAGGTACTCCAGGAAAATGTTTTCTCCTAATGGAACTCCACACCTCTCAGGGGATCCCCACACCACTGCATCTCATTTGAACCCTATGCATTATTCTCTTCCCCCTCTTCCTCTCTCCCTGCCTTTTCTCTATGAAAAGGGTTCCCTTCCCTCTGTAGCACCGCAGCTTCTCTCTCCCCCAATTCATGGCTCCAAACCTCCCATCTGCCACATTCTCTTCCTCTAATTGCACAGACTGTTTTCTTAATCCTCAGATTTCCTAGTTGTTCAAAATGACTTGATGTTCATCTAGCTGTGTTTGAGAGATGAGGAAAGCCCAGGGTTCCCCTTCTACTCTGCCATCTTAAGTTCCCAAACCAAAGGTGATTTTCTAATTCCAACACTTTATCTAGATTAGTTGGTATTCTACTGCGGGGTAGTGTCTTCCATTCAACTCCATTTATTTATTCATTTACTTATATCAGTATATATTCATGGATTTCAATTTATTCAGTGAATTCAACCAATCATTATTTATTTTGATATTCAAAAAGTCACTAATTTAACCAGCACAGCTACTTTGAGCTGGTTCCTATGTGCTTTTCACATGGTTTTATCGTTCTTTCAACACTTCATTGCTTTCTGGCTCAACAAGCCATTTTCCTAAGAAGCCCTGACTCCTTTTAGTGGAGAATGACATCTAGAAACCAAGACCTGGGCACAAGTGTGCTCAGGGCTACTAGACTGTTAGTGCTTCTAGATCCTCTCATTGGACAGAGCTAAGAAATATTTGTAGGCACCATACATAAATACAGACATATATATATATACACACACATATAGCCCACTGCTGGTTCCATGACTGAAAAGAATTTCGTCTGTAATTCTAGTCTTAAGATCATACAAAGAATAAGGTTTCTTATTCTTATAAAGAATAAGGTCATCAGATTAGAGGCACCTGGGTGGCTTAGTTGGTTAAGCGTCTGCCTTCGGCTCAGGTCACGATCCTGGGATCCTGGGATCAAGCTCCGCATCTGGCTCTCTGGTCAGCGGAGGGCTGCTTTTCCCTCTCACTCTCTCTCTGTGCTTTCCCTCTCTCTCTCTCTTAAATAAATAAATAAAATCTTCAGAAAAAAAGGTTCTGATGATTATACAATAGTTCTGAAATGATCTCACAAAAACATCTAATGGAAATAGAAGAGGTGACAGAAGAGAGCAAGCAAGAATACATCCACTAGTTCAAAGAAGTGTCATACAGAAACTGTCACATATGCTAAAAACACAGTAACAAGTATTTTGTCTTGTTGAAAAATCATAATAATAAAATAACCACAATGTGGAAATTTAAAAAAATCTAACACACTGCAAATCGGATTCATCATTGATTGTAGATTCTTCAGAAAGAAAGAGTCAAAAGACACAAAAGGTCACATATTATATAATTCATTTCTATGAAACATACAGACTGGGCAAATCCATTGAGACAGTTGCCAGGAGCTGGACAGAGGGGAAGAAGAGGAGTGACAGCTAATGCATATGGATTTCTTTTAGATATGATGAAAATGATCTGAATTAGTGATGATGGTTGCCAACTTTAAGAGTACACTAAAAATCACTATATTGCACACTTTAAAAGGGTGATTTCTATGGTCTATGAATTTTATCTTAATAAAAAAGGGGGGGCCAATAATGCAAGACTTCTTAACAGCACACCAAATGTTAACTTTGAGGATTCTCATGTTGCCAAATTTTCTGAGGCTTTTCTATACACCAAACACCGCAATTAACATGTGATAAGACAATCTTGCCATTTAGATAGAAATGTGCTTCATCAGAAGAGGTCAACTTGTCAAAAATATAATGAGAATTTTCAATTTTTCACTTTATTAGTTGTCAACAGTCTAACTTAGCATGGTTATCTCTTTTGCAGTATTTGAATAAGTAGGCACGCTTTGGAATTTCACTCTTAAGAGTTCTGTAGCCTGAGATTTTAGAATATTTGGTTCAGCAGATGTGCAATGCATGTTTTTGGGACTCTGTGCCAACACTGTCTCAATTTTAGCCATAGTCTCTGCCTTGCTGGCATCTCCCAGATCTAGGTTTCACCTAACTAAGTCCAATGTCCTTGAGTTTTCCATTTAGTTGTTAATTACGTGTTTGTGGGGAGCGTCCTTCTTGTAACAGCAAGTGAATTTTTTTCTTACTGTTATTGTGAACTTGATTCCAGCTAATCAAGAGCACAGGTAACTTTCTTCAATGTCTTCCATCTTCAATCAAAAGGATTGAAATAAAAAATTAAAATTTTGCTATTTGAAATTCATAAAAACATGAATATAAGAGAAGTTTCAATAAACTTTCAAATGATTTCTTTTTAAGGCTGTAGCATTTATAGTTCTGAAGTTATTCAAACAAAACTGTGCTAAGACTTCTGAGGCACTGTTAAGTTACATAAAATCACAAGGTTAGTTGCAGTCATTTAAAAAGGAATGAAATTCAGAAGACCATAGCCAACATAACAATATGCACTCCCTAAAGATGTAAGTCATTTTCTTTTCCAAAAAAAGAACTTGGAAAACACACAAGAAAGATAATAATTGTTTGGATAGAAAACAAGTTTCTAATTTCTAAGCAATAGCCTAATTAAAGAGGACTTAGCTGATCTTTTTTAAATCTAAAAGTTCCATGAAAGGCATCCTTCAAAGCTAAAAGAACCGAGTTAATACTTATCTTTGAGAAAAATCCATTAGAAAAAAAACTTGAATAAAGTACCTAAAGATAGTAAAATTTCACTGGGACACAGAATGTTGAAGGTAGTAGCAGGACATTAGATTCAGTGATGCTGAAAACTTTATGCCCATAAATCTTTTATCTCTAGATAATAAAAGGGAAAAATTAAATTTTTAAAAATAGGATTACTAGGCAATGTATTTTTAAGTACTCTCTATACCTAATACAGGGCTCGGAATCATGACCCCAAGATCAACAGTCTCATGTTCTAGTGACTGAGCCAGCCAGGTACCCTGGCAACATTTTTTTTTTTTAATAGTCTGATCAAAGAACAAAAGAAAAAGTTTATAAAGTCGTTTAGATTTCCTATAACACAGGCCTATTAGGTGGTTATGAACTGGTTTTAATTTCATTTGTTTTTAGGGAAATAATAAATGTTTTTTAGAACTGGTTGTAGGCCCACTATTAGATAAATATTTTCAGTCATGACAGATGACTGGCTGAAGCAACTATCAAATACCTAATAAACCAAAAAGGAAATAATGGACCTGGTTAAGGCCCCTTAAAGAACAGCTAAAACAATCAAGTATAAGTGTATTTATGTAAAAAATACCAAATGGATAAGACTACTTCTGTTTAGAATAACATAAGTAAAATGAAATAGGATTTATCCTAAGGCTGGAAGGTCATGAATAGGCTGAGTATGAAGTGATTATGAAATTCTACATTAGAACTGACAACTATAACTCTCAGGATAAAAGGCAGACAGCACAGGGAATATAGCCAATGGTACTGTAATAGCTTTGTATGGTGACAGATGGTAGCTACACTTGTGAGGAGCATAGCATAACATACAGAGTTAGAGTTGTCCAATCCCTATGCTGTACACCTAAAACTAATGTTACATTGTATGTCAACTATACTCCAATTAAAAAAAAAGAAAACTGCAACCCTCACTATTTTAAGATCTTCCTAAAAAGGATTTTTTTGAATGAGCAGAAACCTATTAATTTGTTGTTATGAATACATGATTAAAAATACAATTAAGTTCAATATGAGTCTGAATAAATGTATGAGTATTGGTCGGAGCCAATAAAAAACACACTAGAAGACAATTAAAGAATTATTCAGAAAATTCAAGAAATATTCAAACCCTGTAAGATGAATTATACTTAAGACATCTAGGAGCCACTGAAGAAAATAGGGTGTCAGTGGTACTTACATTTAATTAACTTCTGAATCGCTCACTTTGTCTAACCAGTACCTTACTCATTGTAAAGTCTCAAAAATTTTAAAAATTGTCACATTGCTAGGTAATCTAAAAAGCAAGCAGGAAATCTGTATATAAAACCAAGAATCCCACGTTAGTTAAGCATCTATTTTTATTAAGATTTTAGGATTTTTTTTTATTTTAGGATTTTTTTAAGTTTTTATTTATTTATTCATTTAAGCAATCTACACTCAACATGGGATTCAAACTAGAAGCCCAAATTCAAGAGTGCACGCTCCTCTGACTGAGCCAGTCAGGTGTCCCAGTCATCTATTTTTAAAAAGTACTAAATTCTATTTCAGTTTATTGAACTGAAGAGAAAGTTGTCAATCTGGGCTTGTTGAATAAAAAATGACAAATACAATTCAAAAGTTAGCAAAGAAGGTTGATAAATCAAAAACCAGAGATATCTTTGACAGCCTCCCCTCTCTCTCATCACCCATGGTTACAAATACAACCATCAACCTGTCTTGTCTATTCTATATCGTAAATATTTCTCAATGTCTAGTTCTCTCTATCTCCACTGTCATCATCATCTGCCACCTGTAAACCTGATTAGTCTTCCCAACTAATCTATATTTAATACCTTCTCTATGCTGCAGGCAGCACCTTTATGATGTATGGACCCTGCCCCTCTCCAACTTCAAATCCTATGCAATTTCCCTTTGTTGTCCTTTACTTGGGCTGCGAGTCCTTGCGTGCATCTCTTCCAATTTTTCCAGTGTCACTGCTCCCACCTTGCTAAGCTTTAGCATCTCTGGCTTCCCGTAGGTCCCCAACATACCAGGCTCTTCTCCACCTGAAAGTCCTGGCACAGGATGAACACTCCTCTTCCTACTTTGCTTTTATTGCAGCTTAAATATCAGTTGCTAAAAGGAGCTTCCTCTAGTCCCTCCAGCTCAAGGAGACATTGCCTTGTTTTTATCCCCCCCTCATAGCCCATATTCTTTCCTTTCATAGCACTAATAACAGTTTGAAATTCAGTACTTGTATATTTATTTTATGTCACTAACCCCTACTAAACTCTTAGGTTTCTTAAAGGTAGAGACATCAGTTTAGTTGCTGACTGTATGCCCAGTGATTTATATAATGCCATGCATCTAGTAAATGTTTAAGTTTTTCGAATAAATAAGTAAATTTTTACTGAAAAGTAAACTTTCAAAAGGCAAGGACTGGGAAGTAATAAATTTAAGTGCTTAAATGGGTCTCTCATAAAAGATAATGACAAGCTTTCTCCACTTCCATTATGGGTACAAATGAATAATGAAATTAACATTTATTAAACATTTACCATGTTTCAGGCACTTTACAGAGATTAATTCGTTGAACCTTACAACAACCATATGAGGCAATTTGTGGCTGAGGACCTGAGGCCAGAGAGGTTAAATAAATTGCCCAAGATTACACAGACATGAGAGAGTTGGGAATTTTGAAGCTGGTTCAACCATTATGCCTTCTAGAACATAAGGAAACAAGTTAAACTATAATATAACTACTTTAGATAAGAAAACAGGAAGAAGTTTCTGACTGTGGAAACCACTAAGGAGATACCTGAAGACAGTCCTCTGAAGAACTTCAAAAATTCCATGAAAGCTTCTCATGTGTACTGGGAGACAAGTACAAAATGTATATGGTAGCAATGTTTGAAATAGTTAAAAATCAAAAACAACTCAAAGGTCACTGATATAGAGAACAAATAAAGTATAAAGCAGACAATAACATGATGGACTCTCAATTATACTGAGCAAAGGAACAAGCTGAAGAAAAATATATATGATTTCATTTATATAAATTTTTAAAATGATCAAAACTAAACACTACACAACTAGGATATAAATGAGAACTTTATGAAGAAAAGCCAGAGAATAACTTAAAGAGAATAACTTAAAACTCAGGATGGTTATCTCTGATAGAGAAGGAAGGGAATGAAACCGTGAAGAGACCTATAGGTGAAGCACCTATAGGTGCTTTAGAAGCACTAGTAGTGTTCTATTTCTTAAACTGGGGATGGGGGGTGGGAAGTACACTTATGTATTTTTTCCATTATGCCTCATATATGTTATGAATGATCTCACGTATATCTAGAGCTACACTATGTCATCTACACAAAGATCCAACTGGATGGAGAGAAGCCCAACGAAGCAACGTCAAAACACAGATGGGAGAGCCCAAAGATTTTAAGTGTTACCCTACCTGAAAATCAACACTACCTGGTTTTCTTCCTTCTTTATCTTTGGTGCTGGGGCCTATACCCAATTTCCTGATTACAAACATTTGCTAAATCACATAGGTATGGCATAAACGCACTGGAGCTATCACTGACACACAAAAGCAAAAAGGCAGTTTTTAAAAAAATCATAGTGTATGTGATGACTAATACCCTCCCAAACTCTCCACCTTTCATGGTATTTGCTGTATCCTGGTTGATATGGCTAGCAAGCATATTTTCAGTTTAGTCAGTTGTCCCTCAGAGTAGGCTACTTGACTTCAACCACAGGAAGTATCCCTCATGAGCAGTTCAAAAGACCCTTCAGATTTTTACATGCCTTAAAACTCAAGTGCCTATACATAGTTATAATCACTCATGATAACACAAGAAAAGGGGTGGGATGGAATACAGTGACCCCCTGCCCTTCTGTTATTAGGGCCATTTTTTACCACTTCAATACTCAGCAACTAAAACCACAGAAATAACTGAGAATAAGTTCACAATTATCTACAATTATTTTCAAACTCTGCTTTTAGCAAAATGTGATTAATCTCACTGATTTGAGGTAAACATTACAAATGCGAACTTACTAAAACATCTGTATAAATAAAATACTACTTTTGTGCTAACACTGCAATAATGAAGTTCTTAATTCAGAAAAAAAAAGGTCTTTTGCTATTTAACAAAAAAAGTTTGAAAACATAGCTATACCTGCATTGTTAAACAGAAATGTCAGAAGATAGAATGCAGAATAGTTTTATGAACCTGATACACAGAGGTTTATTCAATATAACTCTGTCCTTCTCCACCAACAGTAGCCTAATTTTCCTCATTTCCATGACCTATGAATCACAAATTTTTCCCTCATTTTTCCTACTCCAAGCTATAAGAAGCTCTTGTTTTCCAGCCAGATATATTGAAAGAGGGGGCCACCAAAGAAAAGAAAGCGCTAAGTGCCAAAATAAAGCCAAAGGGTAGAGAATTTGGGATAGAATTTATTCACCCCAGGGATTAACCACGGAGATACATTTAGGTAGATGATCATTATCAAGTTCATATAGGATAAACTGAAATGTACATATCACACATGAGGAAAAGAGAATGCTAATAATATTAGAAATAGGAACTGATGTTTTCTCATATTTCATATTTCAGCAAATGCTTCACTTTTAATTTAGTTTTATTCATATACTGTACTTTATTTGCAACATATGCTTGTCATAAGCTTAATTCAAGTTTCATTTTCTGAGGAAATATAATATAGTAGTTAGGAGCATAGGCTCTAAAATCGGGTATTCTGGGTTCAAATTTTGCCCCTGCCAATTACTAGCCATGATACCTTGGGTAAATTATTTAAAACCATATTATTTAATACCTCACTTATGGTAAAATGACACTAATAATAGTAACTACCCTATTAAGGATGTTGTAATGAATAAATGTGATAATATATGTAAAGAGCTTAACACAATGCTGATATACAGCACTCAATAAATTATAACAATAATAATTATTATTTACCGGGGAGTTTCTGCTTCAATTCAGTACTTTTACATGCTGCTAGTATTTTCTACTCTACCATTTAAAAATTATCTTATGCTTGAAATCTAATCATTTAAATAACTTTGAAATCTGGGTTCAGCTGCATGCCAGCATATTGAAAACTGTTAACCGCATATTTTAGCAATCCCTCTTTGTATTATTTTCAGTGGTTGCTCAAAGCATAACATACATCCTTAACTTTCCACAGTCTACTGAGAGTTAATATTATACCACTTCATGAAAATGCAGGAATATTACAATTTCCCTTCCTCAACATTATGCTATAATCATTGTAGGTATTACATTTACATATGTCACATTGAAACCTCATAATACAACATTACAATTTTTACCTTACACAATCACATGTGTTTTAAAGGAATTGGGGAAAAATACATACATTTACCCACATACTTCCCATTTCTGGTGCTCTTTATTCCTATGGAAAATCCAAGTTTCCATCAGGTATCATTTCCCTTCAGCCTGAAGAATTCCCCTTCAGCATGTCTCATAATGCAGGTCTGCTGGCAATAAAATCTTATTTTTGTTTATGCAGTGTTATTCTCTCCAAGTATTGACTCCCCTTCCATTTCTGCCTGCTTATGGTCACTCTCCAGTGCCTTCAGAGTTGTAGGATTTTTGTATTTTGTCCAGAATTTATAATGGTTTTCTGCAGGAGGATTAGTTCAATACGAGCTACTCCACTATTACTGGAAGCAGCTAATATTATAAAATGCCAGAGAAGTTTTAAATATTCAAAGGATATTCTTGGGCATGGAACTCTAAGGTAAAAGGTGGATTACAATACTTTGAAATGATATATTCATAGTTGTGCTATTATTCCATAAATTGATTAATGTGGTCTGTTGGGTTATAATTCAGCAATGTAATGATTTCAGCATTGTTTCTATTTTTCCCACATACAATAATATATACTTCACATTGTCCTATATAAATTTGATAATGATCATATAACTAGAAACATAATCATGTACTTGATTATTTCTTCTATTAGAGTTTTGTTTTAATAATAAACTCTAAGTTGTTGCTTAATAAACAACAGAAACAAAGTCCAGTTAACTTTAGCAGAAAAGAAACTGATTGAAAACAACAACAAAGAAACAAACAAAACAAACAGACATAGATTCAACGGAAGCCCAGAGAATCAGACTCCAAAGGAAATCAAAGGAGGCAAGGTATGATGAAAATCCTAAGCCATAAACTCTGGCCCCACAACACTGAGAACCACTGAATACACATCCCCACTCTCCACACCCATACTGCTGAAGCTACTCCACAGCTGCATCATCTCATCTAACTAATTTAACATTCATCACTCCCTTAAGAGTCAATGTCTTGAGCAGGACTATCTGACTGACTCAGTCCAATTGCCAGGGTTATAGGTAGAGTTTACCACACCATACTTGGTATTCCTCAAAATAAGAAGGGTATGTAACTCTAAGTGAGTTCTAATATATTCTTATTAGTTATAAAATGGAAAATACAATGATCAGCAAGAGAGCAATCAGAGCAAAATCATACAATATGAGTTTTTCATAAATATTACATGCCATACTTGCTTCATTCATGGTTCAGTGCTTCTAATTATTTTGGAGTTAAAGTTATACCCAACTTAAAATGTGATATACAAAGCTCTCATTTATAAAATAAAAAGGCACGGAGGAATTAATTCTATCCAAAGAGAATTCTTGCTTTTCAAAAATATTCATTGATGGATTCCTTCAAATAACTGACTCCTCCATTACAATTAAAATAATATTAGGTTTATAAAAACCTTATTTTCCTCTACTTTCCAAAGCAGAACACAGGTTTGAACCATTCAACTTTTGCAATAACACCCAGAACATCAATTTATTGATGTATAGATTCATGCATTTTTGAGTACCAGCTCTCATAGAATTTACATGACTAAGCTGAAATAAGTAGATAGACATGAAACAATTTCTGGCAACTACTCAAATCAAGTTAATATAAAATATCAGAAATGAAAATGGTACTGAACAGTAAGGAAAAACTGTTACAAAGACCGAAATTTAATGTGTGTCTTGACTAGTTCAGACATTTATCATTGACTAGACTTTTTTATGACTCCATAGAAACAGAAGTTAACTTGTGGAAATGGATATTAATACAGACAGGTCCTAGAAATGTAAATTGGTCCTGATTATCGTCCAGTGGATATTGATCAGTTTTATCTGTTCTGCATTCACTTGTACATTGATTTCAGTACCCCTTATTTGACCATAAACATGTGGTACTTTGGGCAACTTCATAATATCATTAATTAATGAGCTAAATATGATCTTTAATATATATTCATTTTTTATTTATATAAAAGTCATGATCACAATCTCTTTTAAAAGGTAACCCTTGACAGAGTTCCTGGGTAGCTGAATCAGTACAGCATGTGACTCTTATTCTCAACATCCTGAATTCAAGCCCCATGTTTGGGCACAGCTGGCTAGCTCAGTCAGTGGAGCATGTAACTATTATTCTCAGCATCATGAGTTCAAGTCCCACCATTGGGTGTGGAGACTACTTAAAAAAAAAATGTCCTCTGACAACAGTCTGCTCAGTAGAGGGCTAGAACGAAAAGATAAACATACACAACTGCCACCAGTAATTCTATATAGTACAATCTTAAAATATATGGCAAAGGAAGTCCTGCTCATAAGACAATTGTTCTAAAAAGACTTAGGATTACTTACACAATTGTCTCTCCATATGACATAATAGAAATAGCTTAGAAATGCGCTGTTCTCTACTACAGAGAGTATATCTGTCAACCTCTGTTTCTCTCCCTATATATATACACACACACTACATAAATATACATACATTATATATACACATACATACCTTATACAATATATATGTACTGTATATTATAAATATAATTACAAGAATATCTTATACACTGTAGAGTGTATATAGTATACAGCATATACTTTTGTGTATATGTGTTTATATAAATCCTACAGACAATATAAAAAATTAGAATTTCCGCCACTTAAAATAAGAGTTCAGATAATAACTAAATCCTAGATATCTGTATTTTAACTTTTCATTCAGTTGTTTATTACAATGAGAAGCATGATTCATAATTTGGCATTGAGAGGTTATTTTCTTTTTACAGGCACACAGTTAAGTAAGTTTATCTTTTCAGTTATACATAGGTTATGTATCACACTGGTTAATAGCTTTCTCATAGAATCAACTTATAATAAAAATCACATTTTCCCAGCCAGGAAAGACCACGTTCTTTTAAAACCTTCATTTTAAAGTAATTCCACAATTCAGTTTCAAACATTCTTAAAGCATTTAAAATAACAGTAACCAAAATGCTTTTAAAAATCCCCTGGCAATGAGTTCTATTCAGAACTACTTCCCAAGTAGTTCTGGCTGGCCTGGACTTGTTGTAAATAGTTGGTTCCATCAGGTAGCTTTTTTAAACGTCAACACATTTAACAATTCACACAATGTGCAAGGAACGTACTGTACTTTAAACATTTGTTTCCTCTTGTGAAATAAAGTTAATCATTTGGGAGAGTCCGCTTAAAAGAAATGAGATAGTTTTATGTTCTCTAGAAAAGAATTGAAAGGGTATCTCATCTCACTTTTCCCACCATTTATTCCATTTTGAGCAAGACCTAGAGATCAAATGTTTTATGTATGACAAAAAAGAGGCACATAACATTAAAGGATGCAAACCTGCAAAATCTAATAATCATAAAGCCTGTGAGATTCCCAAAAACTGTTCCTTACTTTTAATATCTGAAAATAATCAAATAATTTTACATTAAATACAAATTTTCCAAGCTCCCTACCATATCCCCTCTAAAATTTTAAACAAACATACTTGATATGAAAAATAGCATTTTATCCAAATGTCAAATATTATACTGAGTATTTGAATAGCAAACACAAACAGTCCTAATCCCAATCACAGACTATGTTGTGAAATGTTAATGTATTTAAATTTTTTAATTATACATGGAATTAACTGAAATACTGTACTTTAAACAATTAGTTATTAATATTTCAGTCATATTAAATAACAGGAACACATGAACAAGGGAAACTCAATGCAGGAAAATTTCAGAAGCAAATTCTACAATGTAGGAAGTCTATTTTGGGCTTCCAAAAAATGTTAAGGGAAAACAGTCTAATCTACACAGATTTTCATAGAAAGTGCTAAATAGCTCTTTTAAGGAAAATACTAAATGATGATGTTGTAGTAATACAGAAGTAAAAGGAAATATACAGTTATATTTCTGTTATACAGAAAGATAATAGTTATATTATCTTTATCAGGCTGAATTAATAAGGCACACTTAATTAACAGTCATGCTTTCATAATAGTTTTAGTGAATAATACCAGGTATTAGATTATTGAAAATTCTTGTCTAAGTTTTATATCAATTTTCAGCATTACGATTACTGAAAATAAATTAAAATAAATATCACATTAATATTCTGGAAATAACTCAGAAAGTCAATCACTTAGCTTATATTGCCTACGGATACAGTAAGGCTCTGTTCTGGAAGAATGAAGAAACGGGATGCAGATACATATTGCAAGCTATATCCATAATAGCCACTTAGGGAAAATGCCCTCTCCAACAACCCTACTACAAGGGGAGCTAACCATAGGATATTCCATGAAAAGGAATGTGTTCTGAAAATCATGACTCCATGCATATACCTAAGTGGGCTGGGAATGGGAACCTGCTATAGTCTGAGGATTGATAAACAAATTATGAGGGTTCTGGTAGGGGAAGCTCTGCCCAAGCAACAGCGGTGAGAACCTCCCATGCCTCTCTCCCTCTCTCTCTTTTTCTCAGCAATTATGGATATACCAGACAGTTAAGAGTAGAAAGAAAAGCAGAAAGACTTAAAAGGAAGTCAGGTTATTGGTGGATCTGTGAACTCCTAAAGCTAGATGGACAAGATAACCAAGAATCCCTAACCTTCTGAGATTCTAGAATGATTCTAGAATCTATTCTAGAATAGATTCTATCAGTTCTATTCTCCATGAGGCTCACATAACTGTCGTATTTGTTCCTGTTCGGGAAAAGGGAGAGTGGGACTAAAATCTGATAGTTTAACTTTCCCTAGGTTCTGAGAGGTCTTGCAAGTTGCTGAGATTTGTCCTTTTCTTATTACATGTATCCTTATAGTATAGCTTCAAAATTACGAAGCATCTGAGGTAATCTCTGTTTCTAAAAAACCAAGAATACTAAATAAAAGACCTTTGGTTTTGATTTTAGTTCATTTCCTCTTACAAGATCATGCCAAATTAGGGGGAAAAAAGTCATCATCATGTACTTAAAGAAAAATAAACCCTTGGGGTGCCTGGGTGGCTCAGTCTGTTAGGTGTCTGCTTCAGCTCAGGTCATGATCTCAGGGTGCAGGGATGGACCCCTGCATCAGACTCCCTGCTCAGTGGGGAGCCTGCTTCTACCTTGTCCCCTGCCCCTCCCCTAACCTGGCCCCAGCTCACGTGCTCTCTCTCTCAAGTACATAAGTAAAACCTTTAAAAAGGAGAGACAGAAACCCTTAAGATACTAATGTAATTCACTAAATAAAACACCACAAGTCTGTACTAACTAGATAGAGTGATACTATGATATAATAAACATTTGATCTTTATCCCTAGTATCCTAGCAAATGAGCTTCTAAAACCCTTTGGAGTTTCCTGAGTGATAAAAGTGCCTTTGGTAATACTAATGAGATGATTCTTGGCTTATGTGCTGGTCACCAGAGGTAACCAAGGCATGATTAAAGGTTGGAAACTTTCAGTCCCCGTCTCAGGACCTCCAAGGAGGCGAGAGAGGCTAGACAATGAGTTAATCAATAATGACCAGTGATTTTATTAACCATGCCTACATAATGAAACCTCCATAATAACTACAGGGTTGAGAGAACTTCCAGGTTTTTTTTAACACATCAAAGTGCTGGGAGGGTGACATACCCAGAGAAGGCATGAAAGCTCCATACCTCTTCCCCTATACATTTCTTTCATTTGGCTGTTCCTGAGTTGTACCCTTTATAATAAGTCAGTAATAGCAAACAAACTATCTCCCTGAGTTCTGTGAGCCATTCTAACAAATTACTGAACCCATGGAGTGGTCTTAGAAACCAGTGATTTATAGCCAGTTGGTCAGAATTATGGGAGGTCTGGGCTTGTGATGACTCTGAAGTGGGGAGCAGTCTTGTGTGACTGAGCCCGTAACCTGTAGGGTCTTGCTAACTCCAGGTAGGGTCAGAATTGAACTGAATTGTAGGACACTCAGTTGGTGTCCACAGAGAACTGGATAATTTGCTTGCTATAGAAAACACACACATTTGGTGTCAGAAGTGCTGGTAGTAAGAATAGATGATATATTGATAAACAGATAAGGGAAAACAAATTTACAGCTGAATGACATCTGATAAATGTTGAAAAATGATAGACTTTGAAGAGCATTTTACCATCATACGAATAACTGATTTGAGAAATAAATCATCAGTGAAAGCTAAAACTATTGGTTAAATTTGATCAGATCCACCAATGAACACTGGCTGTTTCCATTACTTGACTATGTGAATAATGCTGCAATAAACATAGGAGTGCAATATATCTTTTCGAACTATTGCTTTCATTATCTTTAGATAAATACCTAGAAATGAAATTGCTAGATTGTATGGTACTTCTTGCTTCAGTTTTTTGAGGAGGCTCCATACTGTTTTCCATAGTGGCTGCACCAGTTTACATTCCCATCAACATTGCATGAGGGCTCCCTTTTCTCCACATCCTTGCCAACACCTGTTATTTCTTATCTTTCTAATAATATTCATTCTGACAAGTGTGAGGTAATAGCTCATTGTGGTTTTGATTTGCATTCTCCTGATGATTAGTGTTGAGCATCTTTTCATGCACCTATTGGCCATCTTTTTGTAATCAGATTGTCTAGGGGTATTTTCGTTATTGAGTTGTAGGAGTTCTTTATAGATCTTGGATGTTAACCCTTAATTAAATATATGACTTGCAAATATCTTCTCCCAAGCATTTGGTTGTCTTGTTGTTGTGTTGATGATTTCCTTTGCTGGCCAGAATCTTTTTGTTTGATATAGTCTTATTTGTTTATTTTTGCTTCTGTTACCACTGCATTTGGAGTCAGGCCAAAAAAAAAAAAAAAGAAAAAAATCTCCAAGAGTGATGCCAGGCTGACAACCTCTGTTTTCTCCTGTAAGTTTTATGGTTTCTGGCATTACATTCAAGTCTTTAATCTATTTTTTAATATCTTTAATCTATTTTGAATTAATTTTTGTGTTGTATGGTAAGATAGTAATCCAGTTTCATTCTTTTGCATATATCTGTCCAGTTTTCCCAGCATCACTTATTAAAGAGACTGTCCTATTGTATATTTTTGCCTCTTTTTTCATAAATTAATTGGTCATATATGCATGGGTTTATTTGGGGGCTCTCTATTCTATTCCACTGATCTATGTGTCTGTTTTTATGCTAATATCACACTGCTTTAATTACTATAGCTTTGTAATAAAATAACCTCAGCTTTGTTTTTTCTCAAGATTGCTTTGGCTACTCAGAATCTCTTCTGGCTCCATACAAATTTTAAGATTGTTTTTTCTATTTCTGTGAAAAATGCCATTGGAATTTTGATAGGGATTATATTGAACCTACAGTTTGTGTGGGGTGATAAAAACATTTAACAATACGAACTCTTCCAATCCATGAGCATGGAATCTCTTTCCATTTATTTGTATTGTTCTCAATTTCTTTCATCAATGGCTTATAGATTCTAGTATACTGGTTTTTGACCTCCTAGGTTAAATTGATTCCTAGGTATTTTATTCCTTTGATGCAAACTCCTTTTCTCTGATAGCTCATTGTTAGTGTATAAAAATGGAAATTAGTTTATTGACTTTTGTACCGTGCAATTTTACTGAATTTGTTTATTAGTTCTAACACTTTTTGGTGGAGTCTTCAGAGTTTTCTACATATTAAATCATGTCATCTGTAAATAGTGAAAGTTTTACCTCTTCCTTTGCAATTTCGATGTCTTATTTCTTTCTCTTGCCTGACTGCTCCAGCTAGGACTTCCAATACTACGTTGAATAAAAGTGGTAAGAGTGGGCATCCTTGTCTTTTTCCTGATCTTAAAAGAAAAGTTTCCAGCTTTTCACCACTGAGACTGAGTATGATGTTAGCTGTGGGTTTGTTATATGTCACCTTTATTATGTTGAGGTACATTCTATCTACATCTGCTTTGTTGAGAGTTTTTATCACAAACAGATCTTGAAGTGCCTTTTTTCCTACAACTATTGAGATGCTTACATGATTTTTTTATCTTGCCTTTTGTTAATGTAGTAAATCATATTGACTGATCTGCAGATGTTGAACCATACTGCATTCCGAGAATAAATCCCACTCTATCATGATGTATGAACTTTTTAATGTATTACTGAATTGAATTTGCTAATATTTTCTTGAGAATTTTTGCATCTATGTTACAGATATTGGCCTGTATTTTCTGAATTTTCTTTCTTTTTTTTTTTTTAAATGGTGTCCTTGTCTGGTTTTAGTATCGAGGTAATGCTGGCCTCATAAAATGAGTTTAGAAGCATTCCTTCCTTTTCAATTTTTTGAAACAGTTTGAGAAGGATAGGTATTAAATCGTCTAGGAATGTTTGGTAGAATTCACTAGTGAAGCCGTGTAGTCCTGAACTTTTGTTTGTTTGAAGGTTTTTGACTACTGATTCAATCTTTCTGGCAATTGGCCTATTCAGATTTTCTATTGCTTCATGACTCAGTCTTGGAAGATTTTATGTTTCTAGGCATTTATCCATTTTTTCTAGATGAATATTTGGCCTTTGAACCTGGTTTCTGATATAGGACTCCTAAGTCCCATGGAATTTTCTGGATGGTAGGACTGTTTTTTGTTCTCATGAGGTAGGCTCCTGGATCAAGGTTGGTCACAAGAAGACCAAACCATGATTAAAATCTTTGAATTTTCATTCCTATCGCCCTCATTCTCTAGAGGGGAAAGGAGCTAGAAATGGAGTTAATAAATGATCATGCCTACATGATGAAAGCTCCATAAATATCCCAATCCTTTGAGGATCAGAGAGCTTTCAGACTGGTGAACACATCTGTGTACCAAGAGGGTGATGCAGATCAATTCCAGAGAAATAAAAGCTCCTGTACTCAGGACTCTCCCAGACTTTGCCCAATGTATCTTTTTGTCTGGCTATTCTTCAGTTATCATTTATCATATCCTTATTACATAAAACACTGGTACACAAAAATAGGTGTTTCCTTGAACACCTGTGCTCAAGTGCAGCACACTTGTGCTGCTCTGGCAAAAATCAAATCTGCCTCTGATTTGCAGCCAAGTTGGACAGAAGTTATGGGTAACCTGGGGATGTGCCACTTGCTATTGGCACTGAAGTGAGGGGGCAATCTCAAGGGACTGGGCCTTAACCTGTGGGATCTGACACTATCTCTAGGTAGACAGTGTCAGAATTGGGTGAAATTGTAGGACATTCAGCTGCAATTCAAATAATTGCAGAATTATTTGGTGTATGAAAAATCCCCATACACTGGATGACCAGAAGTGTTCTGTATGAATAGCAAAGGAGAAACATAGGAGGAAGACTGAATTTTTTCCTACATGAGAGTATACAATTACGTTAAATTTTCTGAATTTTATATTGTTTGGTGGTTATGGGAAAGAACGTTCCTATTCTTAGAAAATATTCACTGAAGAATATAGGAGTAAAAAAGAACATGATGTCTGCAATTTAGTATCAAATGGTTCAGAAAAAATAATATTTGGAGGGAAAATAAAGAAAGAGTATGAACAAGTGTAATAAAACAAATGTGACTAGACATTAATTGTTAAATATAGATAAAAGGTCTCAGAAGTTCTTACGTTATTCTTACAATTCCTCAGCAAATTCAAATTATTTTTTAAAAAATATATATTTAAAAATAGCTGAATTTTCAAGAAAAAGTTCATATTTACCAAAGAGTACAGCAAAGGAAACAATCAACAAAACTAAAAGACAACATACTGAATTGGAGAAAATATTTGCAAATGACATATCTGATAAAAGGTTAAGAACTGATACAACTCAATACACATAAAACAAATATTAATTTAAAAATGGGCCAAAACAGGAACAGACATTTCTCCAAAGACATACAGATGGCCAACAGGCACATGAAAAGATACTCAACATTACTTATTATGAGGGAAATGCAAATCAAAACTATAATCAGATATCACCTTATACCTGTCTGCCTAAAATCAAAAACACAGGAAACAATAAGTGTTAGAGAGATGTGGAGAAAAAGGAACCCTTGTGCCCAGTTTGTAGGCAGTCGGCAAGCAAATTGGTACAGCCACTCTGATAAACGGTATGGAAGTTCCTCAAAAATTAAAAATGGAACTACTCTATGATCCAGTAATCACACTTCTGGGTATTTACCCCCAAAATTCAAAAACACAAATTCAAAGGAATACATGCATCCCTATGTTTATTGCAGCATTATTTACAATAGCCAAACTACAGAAGCAGCTCAAGTATAGATGAATGGATAAAGAAGAGGCGGTATACATAGTCAATGGAATATTGATCAGCCATAAAAAAGAATGAAATCTCAGCATTTGCAACAACATGGATAGAGCTAGAGTATAACACTAAATAAAATAATTCAGAGAAAAATAAATTCCATACGAGCTCACTTACACGTGGAATTTAAGATGCAAAATAAGCAAAGGGAAAAAGAGAGAGACACACACACACACGCAAATCAAGAAACAGACTCTTAACTCTAGAGGATGGACAGATGATTGCGGGGGGGTCAAGTAGGTGGGGGGCATGGGTGAAATAGGAGATGGGGATTAAAGAGCACACTTACCATGATGAAGAAAAACAAAGTAAAATAATAAAAAAAGAACAAACCCAATGCCAATACATTTGAATCTCCACGTTCTGGATTTATTATGTAAATTGTCTAACAACCTCATTTCACCAAAAGAGATTTTAGTCACCACTACTCTATAGAACTTTCTTACACAATGGGGTACCTCTATAAGTAGCTGCCCTGTTCATGAACCAGGATCATCCTGATCAGGGGTGGACAACAGCACAGACCCTAAAGGGACAACCAGGCCAAGATGACCTTAATTCTTAGTAATAAACATAACCCAGTTTCTTAGGAGTAAGATTTATAACTAATGAGGCTTCACCTTATGTAACAAAATCACCAGGGAAAGGTGACTTTTCTGAAGATATCCAGCCAACTGGTTTGGAAAATTAAAAAAAAAAAAAGGAGTAAACCAAGTGCCCCCATTCCTTCCCATTCCTCTGGCAGATGATGGGGGTGGGGGGCTGGTGAAGCAGGATAAATAAGAGGAACAAAAACTGTAAAAACAAGAAGAAATAAAGTGAAAAATAAAAATAAACATGGGCTGGATCAGAAATTAAAAAAGTCAAAACAAGCAAAAATGACCTTTTGATAAGAACAGTATTACATAATACAGCACCTATAACATTGAAAGCCACTTTACACAACAAATTACTTTCCACAAGGAATTAAAAGCAGAACAAACATAAAGATCAATTAAGGTCCAAAGAAGGGTTCCATTACCCCTTGAAGGGTTTATTCTTATCCAAACACCGACTAAGGCAGGTACTGTCAGGCCACCTAGTAGATGATTTTTTTTATTCTCACTTGAGCTTGTCTGTTTGGAAAGAAATTTCCCCATTTTAGTTTGCAAGTAAAGGTTAAACTACAGGAGTAGAAAGTTCTTCCACTTAGAAAACAGTCCAATAAATTCCAGTGCCTAAGGCTGATGGGGCCTCCTGCGGGCACAACAGTCTCCAAGGAGCTCTCCGGACTGTACCAGGACCAGTTCGTGGGTTGTGGGTGAGGCCAAATCTCCCAAGAAAAGCACTCACCATTTCCAACAGCTTCCATCAAGAACAAGGCAAACATGGAGGAAACCAGGACAACACTTAGCCTTTAAGAAGAAAAAAATTGCTGGGCTTGCAAGAAAAAGGAATTCCTGTCTACCAAAAAGAAACCAGGAACTAAAAATAAAACTGGTAGGTATATTGAAGCTGTGTTAGTAGAGAGAAGGTCTGATACAGAATAGGAGAAATCAAGAGGAGCCCAGGAAACAACTTGGGTTGAGGAGACAGTGCTGGAAGACTGGGAAGGACAGGATGGTTAAAATTCTCTGGAGAGAAGACAGCCACATAGAGGGAGAACTACAGAGATCTTCACAGGTTTCCCCTTGAGAATTCAACTGATTACTGACAGTATATGCATATAAGAAAATTTCATAAGACCAGGAAAAGAAAGACCATGAATGGTTAATAATAATAGTGCTTGGCACTCATATGGGGCTAAGAATATTGCCTTCTCCCACCAGCCTAACAGAAAAACTTGCTGATTTACAGTAATTGTATGGAGTATCCATAAAAGTCTTGTTTACCAAAGTCTTGCCTGAGGAATGAAGAATTATTGGCTCTAGGCTGAACACTACTCAGTTCTACCTAATACATCTTAAAAGCAAGTCCTGACAGATCAAACTGTTTCCAAATAACTTAACTGCATCCCAGAATAAAGTTCAAAATTATTTACGGAGAAATAAAAATATCCAACACCCCAAAAAGTAATATTTATACCTCTGGCATGCAACACTAAGTTACCAAACATCCAAAGAAACATAAAAATATGATCCAAAATAAGAAGAAAAATCAATCTAAACCAACTCAATTCTTACAATTATAATTAAGAGACTAGAATATTAAAACAATTATCATGTATTTCCCAGGTTCCAAAAATTTAGCACACATGAAAGATATGAAAAACACCCAAGTCAAAGTTCTAGAGATGAAAACTACAATATATGAGATGAAAAGTACAATGGGGATGGAATTAACAGATTACTCGTAACAAAAAAAGAAAATTGTGACCCTGAAGAAACAGAAATAAAAAATTTACTAAATGAAACCTAGAAAGAAATAGAAATTTAAAAAATGAACAGAACATCAGTAAGCAGTGGGACTACTTCAATCAGCCTACTATACATATAATTTGCATCCTGAAAATAGTGGCAAATGGGGGATAAGCAGACAAAATATTTGAAGAAATAGTAACCAAATTTGTTGAAAACTACAAATTCATCAATCCAAGAATCTCAAAGAACATAAGCATAAGAAACATGAAAAACACTAAACCAAGGCATATCAGAATAACAATACCTAAAACAGTGATAAAGAATAAAATACTTACATACAAAAAGGATAAAGAAGACAGCAGATAACATCAGAAACAGACAAATGGAGAAGGCAGTGGACCACCACCTCTAAGTACTGAAAGAAAAACAGGTCAACCCAGAATTTTATACGCAGTGAAATATCCTTCAAAATAAAAGATAAAACAAGGGCTTTTTCGGACATACAAAGATAAAGAAAATTTTCACCATCCACTCTCTGCTATAATAAATATTTTAAAAGAAAATCATTTAGGCAGAAAAAAAATCACATCATATTAGAAATATGGATCTAGGGACGCCTGGGTGGCTCAGTTGGTTAAGCAGCTGCCTTCGGCTCAGGTCATGATCCCAGCATCCTGGGATCAAGTCCCACATCAGGCTCCTTGCTCGGCGGGGAGCCTGCTCCTCTTTCTGCCTCTGCCTGCCTCTCTGCCTGCTTGTGTTCTCTTTCTGTTAAAATAAATAAATAAAATCTTAAAAAAAAAAAAAAGAAATATGGATCTATACAATGAAAGTACTAAAAATGGTAACTACAATGATAAATATTAGATATTCTTCCTTATTATTTAAATCTCCTTAAAAGGTAATCATTTAAACAAAAATAACAATGTAGTATGTGGGTGAAATTTATGCATAACAACTAAAGCACAACAACCAGGAAAGGAAAAATGTAACTAACTTATGGAATGTTCTTATACTCTAAGTGAAGTGGTATAGCACCACTTTAAGGTAGATACGAGAAAAGGATGTATGCTATTAACCTCAAAATAGTCATGTAAATAACAAAACTCTTATCACTAATAAGTCAACAAGAGATAAAATAGAATCAAAAATTTCAATTAATCAAAAAGAAGGAAGAAAAGGAGGGAAGAGAGAACAAAGAACATATGGAACAAACAGAAAACAAATGGCAAGATGATAAATTTAAATCTAACCTTGAAAATTTGAATGGGATTTACAGAAGTGTAAATTTGTCTATTATGGTAGAAGACTTATGAGGGACTTAAATCTTTTTCAAAGGTGTATTTCATAATAAAAGCTCTAAGCATTATGTACTTTTAAGAACATATTCTACAAATAAGTGGGATCACATGTATAGGAATATTTTAAATATGTACTAAATATTAAAAACATATAAACAAATACCCATGTACCCATACATCTTAAGAAGCAAATTACCAATACTTTGAAGATGACAGTACACCCTCGCCTACTCCCCATCAAAGAAGTCACTATTCACTATCATGACTTCTGAATTAATCATTCCTCTGCTGTTCCACATGGTTTTACCAGATGTGTATGAAACCTTAAATAGGATTTTTACACATTTTTAAATTTTATTAAAAAATGGTATTATGGTATATATTATGTGGTTTGTTTTCACTCAACATTGTATTTTGGATATCCATCCATGAAAGTGTATGTAGTTATGGTCCATTTATTTTCAATATAGTCATTCATTCTCCTACTGATGGACAAATGGGTAGAGTTTTGCTCTTAGAAACTGCTTGTGAGCATTCTTGTACATCTCCTAACTGAAAAGGCTCTCTACAGAAGTGGAATTTTTACATTTCCAGGCTTTATGATCATTTTTGTGTTACTATCCTTTTATTAATAAACTGAGGCTTATAGACACCAAAATACTTGTTCAAGATCACACAGCTAGGCAGTAGAGTTAAAAAAACAATAAATTCTATTACACCTACTTAAAAGAAAAAAATCTCAAGATTAGATAGCTCATAGTTCTGAAAACAAGTACTTATCAAAAAGAATCCTGATAGGGGCGCCCAGGTGGCTCAGTGGGTTGGAGCCTCTGCTTCGGCTCAGGTCATGGTCTCAGGGTCCTGGGATGGAGCCCAGGCTCTCTGCTCGGCGGGGAGCCTGCTTCCCCCTCTCTCTCTGCCTGCCTCTCTGCCTACTTGTGATCTAATAAATAAATAAAATCTTTAAAAAAAAAAAAAAGAATCCTGATATAATTTATTTTGTTTTACATGAAGTTAAGAAGAGTTCCTAGCAACTGAGTTCAGTCAATTCTACCTCAGCAACCTGATTATATGATTATCACATGACCATAACTTTCACCCTGTTAAAATATCCTGTACTTCACCATTCCTGAAAATCTAGCCAAATATTTTATAGCGAGGGACACCTGGGTGGCTCAGTTGGCTAAGCATCTGCCTTTACCTCAGGTCATGATCCCAGGATCCCGAGATTCAGTCCCGCATCAGTTCCTGATGCGTTCCGCAATTCCTGATCAGTTCCCGCAGAGATTCAGTTCCTGCTCAGTGGGAAGCCTGCTCTCCCTCTACCTGCTGATCCCCCTGCCTGTGCACTCTCTCTCTTTCTCTAACAAAGAAGTAAAATCTTAAAAAATATATACTTAGAATATGTATATATTTTATAGTTAAATATGCTGGGATGTGTATAAATTGTATATGTATAAAATATTAAAAATAGTAATAAAGAAGTTCCCATTGTAACTACAATTTTAACTTAAATTACAAGCACTTTTATTTCTTCTACAACTAAAGTTGATTTTGGAATTACTATGTTTAAGACCTGCCAAAGTGAATGTAATAATTATTTTTAAAATACTCTGGGGGTGCCTACGTGGCTAAACATCTGACTTTGGCTCAGGTCATGATCTCAGGGTCCTGGGATTGAGGCCCAAGTTGGCTCTGCACTCAGTGAGGAGTCTGCTTGTCCCTCTCCCTCTGCTTCTCCCCTGCTCTTGTGCACACACATGTGCTCTCTCTCTCTCTTCCTCTCCAATAAAATATTTTAAAACAAATTTTAAAAAATACTCTGTATTCAGTTTAGAAGCCACTGAGAATATTTGCAGAAACCATTTTGCATGTCACCTAAACCAAATAATTTCCAAGATACCTAATACTATTCTTGCATTTAAAAAAGAGCACAACCCAAACTTTCTTAGTAGCTAAGTCAACTAGTAACTATTTAGATCTGTATAATCCTTCAATTAGAAAAAAATTTATGTGGAGAAGAATCTGGGAAGATGGTAAGAGTAGGAGAAACCCCAGGAATCTGTCTCCCTACCTAAGCAACAATTACACTGGCAGAATCTGTCCTGTGTAACTATTTCGGATGTCTGGGAACTTCACAATGGGAACTTCAGATGTGTGGAGTCAAATGAAAACTTGCAACTTCCAGAAGACCTGAATGGGCAAATCTGTTAGCTTCAGTCAATTTCAACTTTCAGCACATTAGCAGCCAGTGAAAAAACTATGCATGTGTTTCTAGAGCAGCTTGCTCATCACCTCCTGGACATAAGTAGAATTAAAAGAACTCTATCCTTCAAATATTGATAACTGATAACCAAATACTGCTTTGCTCACAAAGTGCAAAGAGGCAGACAGCCATCCTTGTTGCACCCCTCTTCATAGCTGCAAGCCCCTTCCTCTCTTCTGACTGACTTCTCAAGGATTTAAAGGGCCAGTGCCCATTTTTCCCCTCTTCATTCTTTGCTTTTTTCCTCTTTGGGGAGTCAGGCATTAAAGAATAGGACATCAAAAACACTACATATACAAGGAAAATTAGAAAGTGACCATGCATGCCCAGAGAAAGGCTCACAAAAGACCTGAGCAGACATTAAGTTTATACTTCAGTCTTATCCTCAGCACAGCTTATATTTAAAGAACAACAATAGCAGCAAACCCTGGGGAAAGCAGAGAATTTGATTTCCAGAGTTACCATATTATTAGATTCAAATGTTTGGTATTCAACAACAAAAAAATCACAAAGCATACAAAGAAACAGGAAAGTACAGCCCATTCAATGGAAAAAAAAAAAAAACTAAGAGAAACTGTCCCTGAAACATCTAATGGCAGATATACTAGACAAAAGGCTTTAAAATAACTGTCTTAAACATGCCCCAAGAATTAAAGAAAGGAGGGGAGCAAGATGGCGGAGAAGTAAGAGATCCTGCAGCAACCGGTCCCCAAAAGTGAGCTGGAAATCTACCAGAACACGCTGAACACCCAT